>OY728140.1:790088045-790713045 GCA_963277665.1 Viscum album
TTAGATTACAAAAATAAAAAATTATTTTGGACAAGTTTATAATTTTTTTATGATAATTTTCATATTTTAATTAATAGTGAAATGTACTCCATTTTAATTAAAATAAACATTTTCACCTAATTTAGTTATATTTAAATATTTTAATTTTAATTGTTTTTATAGTGTAATTATACTATATTTTTTCATTTAATATAATTTAGTTCATTTTACTTAGTTTTTCTTTAAAATTAGATTTAAACACATGACAATATTTTGATGGTTATTACTTTAGAAAAACTTGTCATCTCATTTTGTCAACAGGGATTAATTTTAATTTATTTAATATAGATTATATGTTTTGATTTTTTAGAAATGGATACCATATTTAGAATCAGTGGTTTTAAATTATGTTAATAGGTTACTTTTATTTTTTTATATTATGAATAGTAGCTTTATTAAATTTGTTATTACCACAGTTAAGGGTACATTGACTAATTAAAGTTAAAAATAATATAATAAATTAACCTAACACCTGTAAAAATCATATTGTATGAATAAATTAGACACTATCACGTATTTTTATAAATTTATTAATTTAACGAACCCTTTTCAACGAACATGACATGAATATTATTAAAATTAATGATTGTCAAAAAAATTCACACTTCCGTTTCTTGTAAGTAAAAAAATTTAATTTTGATATATATAATATATAACATAGATTATAAATAGTATATATATATATAATTTAATTATCTTCCTCATATAAATTTATTTATAATTTTTAGAGATTAAACAATTACTATTAATGATGACATACTAGTGAAGTAGAAATTATTTTATTAATAATAATTTACAATAAAAGATATTAAAAATCTAAATAAATATAATCTGATTTAATTTATAACATCAAATAAATTGATATATAACACAGACATATTAGTGAATTAATTTAATTATTGGCTTGAATTTATCATTTTTATTTGATATTTTGTAAAATGAAAATAATAAAGATTATCAAAATTGACATATATAATACTTTGAAAATAATTATATTTTATTAAATGAAATAAAAGTGATGAAATTAAAAGGTTCATAAAAATAACATGGATAATTTCAAATATGTCATAAAGGGTCCAAAAGGGGTTCTTTGGGAATTTTATTGTAACTATATTAACCATATACTGTAAACATTCAAGAAGACACGGTAAAAAATAAACTGTTTAACTAAGGGTTAAATCCAAAAGATAAGGTTACTTTTATAAGATACACATATATAAAATTCATTGGATTAATAGATTTAGACACAGTCTCATCTTATACTCAAAATAAATAACTTTTAAGATATTTAAAAACATAGATCATTTTATAATAAATTAATATTTCATGATCTTCCAAAAGCACCTTTCAGCTCTCTTATAAAAGAGAACTTCTCCTTTTCTTTAATTCAGACATATAAAGCCCTTTTACCAAGACAAAAACTTCCCATTTACTCTCCCAACATCTTCCATTTCATCCTAGAAACCACACATTGGGTAGAAATCCATCCTATGGGGTCCTTTTTTGAAAATCAAAATGAGATACCCGAAAAAGAGGTAATTGACTTATCAACCCTTTCTATGTTATTTTCTTCTTCTACAACCAATTTATATATCTATTCCATAACAATGTTAAAACTATATTATCATAAATATATTTATATATTAATATAATAATTGTATAACCTTATTCCACATTTTATCTATCGTAGAAATTATAATATCACCATGTGTGCATCTGTACGTATGACATACCATCTCCACATCGTGGTGTACTTTTTTATTCAACACTAATTTATGGTAATGGATATTATGATCAGTATAATGGATATAAATAAATAATATAATATGATTATTATTCTTTAAAATTAATATACCATCCAATTTTATGTCATTTTACACTAAATTTAATGATTCCCTTTCTCATGTGTACGTATGACCTGCCGTCTAGATGACACGATAAGATTCATTTTCCACATTAACCATGCAAGAATGATTATAAATTAATATAACAAGTATATATAATATTCATGAACATAATAAAATTCAATATATGAATAAAATACATCATATATTACTAAAAGGAATTACACAACAAAACTTTTATAGGAAAACGGTGCAGTTAACACCCTAAAAATGGTCATACTGAAATATTATAAACAAACTGATATCATATGATCATATATGATATCATAAATTTTGATGTGCATTTATTTATTTTTTAATAACATTTTTAAAAATTATAAAGGATATTAGCACACCCTATACTTAATGAATGTACATGGTAAGTGTTAATTTCACAATCACATTAATATTCATGATTGTTTATACATAATTATCTATTGGGACATCTTTATCATCTATATCAATGTTTTTTAACTTGTAATTCAATATATTAACAAAAAAATTAAATTCATTTTTACCAATGTTTTAATTTCTATAAAACTATTTGAAATTAATCAATCCATTGTTTTCTAAATGAGGTACCATACAACATTATCAAAAAATTAAGGAAAGAATGTATTTTAACTTCTACGGTGAAAGCATATATTTTACGGCTTTTTGAAAACATAACATTTTAACGCTTTCCATACAATATTAAATGGTTTTTTCTAATAAAAAAAATTCAATTATTTTTTTGTTTTAAAATAAATAAAAAAAGAAGAAGAGATATTCCTCCAAATTATTTTGAATGAATTTATGAGAATACTTCATCCATGTCCGCATCCATTATTTGATTTTATGCTTAATTGTGGTTAATTTGTTCTGATAAAATATTCCATATTGTATTGAAGGGTTTTTGATATGTTTTATTGTGGATGTTATATTTGGATAACATTCATTGTATACAGTTATATTATTAACCTTTTGAATGATTGTTTTAATATGTATTTTTTATTATGTTTCACCCTTTTTATATGAGGAATGTATTATCCTTAGTAAGTGATGGCTAGGGCCCACAATAGCCCATCAATGCATCAGTAGTTTTCATGAAAGAAAATAGATATGATTTTTTCCAAGGTATTACCCATTTATTAGATTCTTGTCAAGAATTCATTAATGTATTGTATTATTGGCATGATGCCTTGATAATATATGATTCTTGGCACGAAGCCTCAATAATACATTTCAAATGTCTAGAATTATGAATTCTCTCATTATGAGATTAATTATTGATATTAAATGTGATTATTCGACTATTATAATATCCATGTAAAAGTTTAAATGAAATTATTTAATTTATTATTTCCATATTATTCTGAGGATAATGTTTAAAAGGCTTTTATTTTATTTTTATATGTTTCCTCAAATGTTTATACATATTTAAGAATTCTTATAGAATATTTTCTATCCTTCATGAGCATCTGAGGTCACCCATTTTGTATGTTTTACTTTCATAGAACTCCAAGAAGTGTTCTATGATTGATATTTAGGGTTAAGCTAGTTGAATAATGGCATTATCAAAGAATGTACTCTGGGTTATATTATGATTTTAATTGTAATAAAACGATCATGTAAGAAATCTATTTTCCAGGAATTCTAATTTAATTGATCCATTGAGATTTGATTCCTTCTAGTTATGGAAATGTATTAAAACAGTGCATCAGATTTCGGCATCTGGGCTAAGGGCAATATAGTTGGTATGAAATGAAGTTTAACAATAATCATTGAAAATATATTTATAAAACATTGATTTGGGAAAAAACATAAATTTGACATTAAGGATTAGTGTAGAAGAATATTCTAAAATTTTGGTAAGGTATATATTTTGTCTGTATTCTTGGATATAAATTCCTGTCTAAAGAGTACAATTGAAAGTAGATATAGAATAGGTGTACCTAGGTTGGAAAACTCTGACAGGATGTTTTGGTCTTGACTTTGAGGAACCTAGTATAAGACAATGATTCTTACTACAGACCTGGTTTAACACTCTATGTGGATATTCTTAGGATCATTAACATTTTCATTACAAACAATAATAATGGATTTATTTGTAAGTATCCCAAAAGAGACAATTTTTATTATTATGAGATTAAATATGCATATATGTTTCAATTTTTGGTATGTATTTTAATTTTTTGGAATTATGCATTATAATTCTTGAAAAAATATACTATACTCCATTGATTAGAAATGGAGCCCAGTGGAAGAAATGGAAACCCTATCAGTGCACGTAATCCATCTAGGTATTTCCCTCGTATGAATTATAATGATAGTGGATCTGGTGGTATAATTAATGTTGAGCAACTTATAACCATACTAGGATAGCTGACACATGTTATGAAGAATAATCTTATCCGTAAGAAGCTCCAAAATAAAAAACATGGAAGAAAATTGTCTTACCACTTCATGGTAATACAATATAAAATGTTAAATTGGTCTATAAATCCCTCTCTAGTTGGGCCATAGATAATTTTATTTGACAAAATATTTATTTTTTTGTGGAATAAAAAAAGAGAAAAAATCCCAAGTAGATTATCATCACTTAGGAAATGAGGATAAAATGTTGTAATTAATAAAAACAAAATAGTTGATGAAGAAGTGAAAAATATGGAATGAAGTGAGTTTAAGGAATATTTTTAAGGAAAATAATTTCTTCACAAATAAAGAGATGATATAGAGAGACAATTTCAGTGTCTATGGAACAAGGATGATGAGAATGTTCCATAGTATAATGCTAGATTAACAAGTTTAGTCAGGAATATTGCATACAATATTTGTATCTCGAGGAGTAAGATTGATATTTTCATTAATGGGATAAATACATTTATCCGCAAGGAATATGTCTCCAAAACCATCTCATCATACGAAGATATATTCTCATGTACTATCAAGACAGAGAAATATTTTTCTTTTTCTTATCACTTTAAGGGAAAGGAAGAGAAGAAGGAAATGGTGGATCAAGAGGCAGGTAATGGGAAGAGGGGAAAAATTATTTTCCAACATGTGACAATTATGGTAAGAAACACCATAGTTACTACTTGAAAAAAAAAATGAGTTTGTTTCTAATTTTTTTAAAAGGAAACCATGATCGTGATTGTAAAGAAAATAAATAAATAACCAATGTGAAATATTTCTACTATAAAGATATGAGCTACTATTAAAATTAATTGCCAAAGCATTGAGGAAATACATCTCAGAAAAAATGGAATCAAGGATATACTTATTTTCTTACTATGGTCTAAGTGGATCAATTAATGTATTTATGTTTTTGTATTCAAAAATTATGTGATAATATTCTAGTTATAAGAATAATGTAATATATATGGATTTCAATATATTACGTTTTCATTAAGGATATGGATGCATTAACAATTTTATTTGTTGTTATGATAGAAAAATATTAGATATGTGAAGTTAAAATCCACATTATTTTATTTGGGTAATTTGATGTTATGATTGATTTTTGGAAAGATAGAGACCTTTTTATACTATTAATTTGGAAAAGAAGTATTTTTGATGAGTCTTATGGTTGTAAAAAATTGGATATTATTGCTTCAGGTTAAACAATTTCTAACATCTTTTTTAGGGATTTATATAATAATATAGTTTTAGAAAAAGAAAAACATGCAGGTTGGACAACATCCCAACACATCTGTCATGGTTGCAACACTTGAACCCACAACTGAAGGGTGACAAGGGTACAACACATACCACAAGCCTATGTGATATCCTAGTTAGTATATAACATTTTTCTTTATTTAAATTTAATATGTTCATTTTTGGAACCTTATATTATTAAGATAATGATAATTTTTATTATTTTTATTGTATTTTTAAGAGAAAGATGAGTTTGGGGTAGGAATTAGATAAAAGATGACACACTATGTGTGAATTAATTATGCTTCCTTGTGTTCTTAGTCAATGATTTAAATTAATTCATCAACATTGGGGAATGAATCTTGAAACAAAAAATGATATCATAGTACATTCTCTGATTAATCAAATGGCCCCTTAGATCATCACTAGTTTATAGCTTTGTGATTGTAAAATTTTTCCTTTTCGTGTTCCCTATCAATCTCAATCAGAATGTGATGGAATGATGTTTTGTTCATGTCAATTTTTTCTTACAAGTAATACTTTTATGTTTCATATTAGGTGGCCTCCATATTTCCCATTATTTTTAACAAAGTGGGGAGATCATTAATCCTTTTTTAATTTGGGGTTTCAAAAAAGATATTTTGAAATGTCAAACCCCATGATTTCAATCTCATGTTTAAATTGTGAGGATTAAATTTATTAAAGGAGGGGAGAATGTAACTCCAAAAATATCTATAATATTTTTAATTCTAAATAAAATTAATTTTGTTTAATTATTTCTTTTTAAGAAACACCTTTTTATGTTTATGCGACACACAATAATGTGTTGTCTTACGTTAAACTCGTGACCCAAATTTACCAAACAACAATATATTAATAATATATCATTTATAAATATATTATATTACCTATATATTAAATTATAGGTTGTAAATATTATTAACAACATTTTTTATTTTATATATTTCATATAATTTTATCATTAATCTTTTTTGTTTCATAGAAATGATATAAAAACAAATTCAATTATCAAATAACAGAAGTATTTTTCCAAAAAAATAGCTTCAAAATCATTTAATGGAAATCCTTTTTAAATAAAATATCTAAAACTATACAATATTATATTTTAAAAATTCATTTCCAACATTATAACAGGGGAAGAAAATTTATTTTGTACAAATTTTTGGTGTTTTTATAATAACTTTCACATTTTAATGAATAACTAAAAATACTATATTTTACTTCAAAACTATTTTCATCCAACTAATTTGTATTGATAGAAAATCATTAAAATTTGATTTAATGTATAATTAGATTAATGTTTTACCATTTATTATAATTTAGGTCATGGGAATTATCTTCCCATTAAAATTAGAAATAAACACATGCCACTCTTTTGATGGTTTTTGCTTTTGAAAAACTTTCTTTCTCATTCAATCAATGGGGATTAATTTTAATTTTATTAATGTAACTTTATTATTTTAAAATTTTAAAATTTGACTCTATATTTGGAATTAGTGGGTCCAAATTATGTTAATATGTTACTTCTATTTCTTGGACAATATTAATACTATATTTCATAATTTTCCCCCCGTCGTTATGGGTAATTTTGATAAGTAAAAGAAAAAAATAATATTTTAAAATTTCCCTAAATCCTCTCAAAATACTATTTGATGACTAAATTAGATAATTCTCACAAGTGTTTTAAATTGTTACATTTAATGGAACCTTTTTCACGAATATCATATGAGTGTTATGAAAATTAAACAATGTGAAAAAACGTGATACTCTCTTGTCTTATAAGTATAATAGTATTAATATAGTGATATCCTATAGATGAAATAAAATATATAATGTTTATAGAAATATAAAATAATTACCAACCTCCTATAATTTTTTTTATTTTTACATATTAAATAATTATCATTAATGATCAAATAATCGTGAAGAAGAAATTAATTTATCAATAAAATTTCAAATAAATTATTTTATAAATATTTAACAAATATAATTTGAGTCAATTAATTATATACATGATTTTTATAGATAACATAGACATTATTGTGATATATTATAAGTATTTTTTGAAAGTTATCATTTTGTTTTGATATTGTTTTAGATGAAAATAATAAATAGTTTTAAAATTGACATAAATGAAACTCTGTAATAAATAATATGTTATTAAATGATAAAAAAAGTCATAAATATTTAAATTTATGTGAAATAACATGGAAAATTTCAAATATGTCATAATTTATCCATTTGGGTTTCTTTTTTAATTTTATAGTAAATATATTAACCCTATATTGTAAAAATACTAGAAGACACGGTAATAGTTTGAATGATTATTTAAGGGTTAAATCAAAATGATAAGGTTGGTTTTATAAACTGAAAATTTCTAAAATTCATTAGATGAAGGGATTTACCCCTACTGTCATATTATAATATAAATAAATCACATTTGCGTTATTTGAAACTAAAAATAAATTTATAATAAATTAATATTCTATGATCTTCCAAAAGTGTCCTACACCTCTCTTATAAAAAGTTACTTCTCCTTATCCTTAATAGACACCTCAAATCATTTGGGATAAAAAAAACTCCACAGATATCCTCTCCTATTTCCCTCAATTCATCTTAGATGCCACAATTTCTGTATAAATCCATCCTAAGGTGTTCTTTTTGTGGAAATCAAAAGGATATACCCAAAATAGAGGTAATTATTTTATCACCTCATTCAAAGTTATTTTCTTCTTGTACATCCTCTTTCTATGTTGTTTACATACTAAATTAATACATCCAGTATCTTTCATATAATAAGATATTATTATAATCATGGTAAAATTATATTACACATTTTATCCATCCTACGAATAATAACATCTTCATGTGTGTATATGTATATCTTATCATCTCCACGTCGGAGTGTAATTTGTAATTAAATACTAATTTATAGTAATGGATATAATGAGAATTATAATGGATATAAATCATTAATATAACATGATAATGATTACTTTAATTAATATACTATTTAATTACATACAATTTATCCTTCAATGGAATGATATCATTTCTCATGCATTCGCAGTGCATACCATCTCCCGGACATGATGAGATGTGACTGACTGAAAATTCTCTTTTTTGATTTCATAAATACCTGTTTTATGGGTAAGCATTAACCAAAACAACACAATACCCAAAAATACCGTACACCAAATGCGGGATCTGAATTCAAAGGGTCAAAACATGCATAGGAAAATGATTTTTTTAACACCGAAATCATTGGTAATACTGAAATACTATTTACAAAATGATATAATTTTATCTTATTAGATATCATAAATATAGATACTATACTCATATTATTTAATAAAATTTTGTTACCATTTTATAGTATTCTAATACACCCTCGACTAATGTAATTTACAAGATTAGGGTTAATTTCACAATCTCATTATTATTTGAGGTTGTTTATACTTAAGTATCTACTAGGAAATATTTATCATATTTGTCCATGTTTCATAAAATATAATTAAAAATATTATCAATAATTGTTTAAAGTCATTTTTCTATGTTTTATTTTTTATAAAACAATATGAAATGAATCATTATATCTCCATCCAAATGAGGTAAAATATAACATTTTTGACAAATTAATGAATAAATGTATTTAACATATACTTCTTAAGAGGGTATTTTACAATGCTATGATGCATTTCCATTTGGAAGATTTCCTTAACATCTTACAAGGATATTTCCAAAATAAATGTCTTCTTTTACAATTTTGTTAATTTTTAAATATTTCCATGTAAAAAAGGATATTCCACTAAAATAGTTTAAATGAATTTATTTTATTATTTTTTTCTATATAATCATCATTTGTATTATTTTATACTTAATTGAGGTTGATTTTTAATGATACAATCTTCTATATTTTATTGAAGGGACTTTGATATATTTGACTATAAAGATTATATTTTTATACAATTAATGATTTATGGTTTATGTATTATCATTTTTTATTCTATTTTAAATAAGAATGTTTATTTTAGGTTTTACCCTTTTCATGTGAGAAACACTTTAGAATTAGTAAGTGATGGGTGGGGATCACCATAGCCCCTCGATTAATCTTAACATTTCATGATGCAAAATAAATATGGTTTTTTCTAAGGCCTTACGCATTTAATACATTCTTGGAATGAAAAATTGAAAGTATTAGATTTTGGAATACATGAAAATATTATATTCTTAGCATGATGCCTCAATAGTATGTTTCAAATGTATATCATTATGCATTCCCTCCTTATAATATTAGTAATTAATATTACATGTGATTATTAGAGTAGTGGAATATCTATATAGATGTTTAAATTTAATTATATAATTTATTATTTCCATATTATGATGAGGATTATGTTTAAAAGACTTGTATTTCAGTTTTCTAACTTTCCTCGAAATTTTATACATATTTATGAGAGCTTATGGTATATTATGTAACCATACAGAGCATCTAATCTCACCCCTTTATATTTTTATATTCCTAGGATGCCAAGAAGTTTTTAAAATGATAAATAGGTTCAAAATATTATAATAATAGAATTCCAAATGAATTTACTATATTTTATATTATCATTTTAATTTTAATAAAAGATTCATGTATGTAATCTATTTTACAAGACTGCTAAAATGATCAGTCTTTTGGGATTTGATTCCCTGTAATTAATCAAATTTATTAAAATAATGCACCATCTCTGGGCATATTGGGTTTGACTGATACATAGAAACCGTTCAAAAACCCATTTATGGATATATTTTGAACTTATCTACTCAATTGTTTGATAATTGCCCATTTTAGAACCATATGGAATGTTGATACTTCTGTATGCATTTTTATTTTCAAAATATAAAAGTGTTTCACTCTCCTCACTTATAAAAGGCCACACAATATCATAACCTATTCACAAATCTAAAACACATTATTTTAGATAATTACTTCAAAACTATATTACTAAATTTCCTCCCCATATACTAGAGGTGTTATTTTTAATAGTATTCCCTCTGAATAAGAAATTAGGAATAAATCTATAGTGGCTCTCTATAAAAGAGGTAAATTCCTAAACATATAATATTATTTTATTTCTTCTTAAAAATAAATAAATTATTATACTATAGTTCTGATATATTAACCAAATTATTTAATATATACTAATATTTTATTAGGCTATTTTAATAAACTATATCGATATCAAACTTCCACCAAGGTGAAAAAAATAGCATTCATGTTTATGGCGGTATACCATTTTCCGAATAGAGGTCATTCATTTTTATATTAACACTTATCATGGATAGATAAAATTATTGATTAAATGTTTAAATTTTATATTAATGATATCTCTTTTGAATTATTATGTAACATATACATTTTAAATTTCAATTCATTGGGAATACGATAATGTCGCTCATTCATATAGTGGACTTCCACTTTGTGAGTGGATTTTATTCATTAAAACATTACATAGATGTTAATAAGGATTGATTTTAATAAAATATATGATATATATGTCATAAATTTGTTTCTTAAATAGTAATTAATAAGTTACATTCATTTTATTCAAAACATTGAATAAATGGAAATATCGTTCTGGCATACGTATGACCTATTATCTCCATGAATGGTGTATTTCATTTTCTATACCCAGATTTTATAGATTACTATTAATAAATATACACTGAATATAAAAAATTATATTATAGTTAAATTTATAATATTAATTGAACTGTTTTATGTGTAAGTGGATCAGAAATGAAAAATCAAAACGTACTTAAAAAACAAAGCAGTTATTTTCCAAATCCCAACATTATGATCTAATTGTCAATAAATGGGTATTAAAATGTCATACGTAACAAATATATTTCATTATATATATAATTATGGTTATTTAAGAAAGTTATAAAATAAATATATTTATTATAATGTATTGTGGAAGGTTTACAGTGAATGTCAAGACTTAAGGTAAGGAATTTTTTCCCTGCTTTTATTTTCTTCTAGTAATATGCATATTAACCATGTGTTCTAGTTATGTGATATTTACACTAAAGGTTAATGTATATCATGATTCATACAATGATTTTTTTGGATTTAAATATGAATTTTTGGGTCTTTCATTCATGTGGTTTATGGTTATAATGATTCCAATGCAGTAAAATATTTTTGTCACGATTTTCTTTGTTTGGGACATATGTTGTGGTATGATCATGTATACTTTTATAAGGTGTATACACATCCCATTTCACATGAATTATCATGAATTAATTTTTTATCACTTTATTTTTTGTATAATTTATTTTTATTCATTCCCATGTATTATGATTTAATGTTACACTAGTGGTAAGGGTTTTATGATACAATCTAATCTTTTATCATGAATATGTTTGTTTAATTTTTGTAATGATGAAAAATTATCATCCATATCTCATATAACACATGAATTATATTATCAACTGGTTATGTACTAATAATAAAACTTTTCTCTTCATTTCCTCCTCTTTATTTACTCAAGAGTTCAAAATATTATTTTTAAGAAAAAATCTCTTTACTTACTCCTTCGATCGAAAATCCATTTTTCTTAAAAATAATTTCTTTCTAAAAATGATTTTAAAAAAAGTAGTATTTTTAAAATTATTTATTAATGATATTATTTACTATTTGTTTAATTTTTTAAAGAATTTAAAATGATTCATCATTTTTTTTCAGAAATATTTCTTTTTCTTTTAACAAAATTATGAAGGGAATAAATTTTTACAGGGTAGGGCATAAATATTTTTTATCAGTATCATGAATAACTCATTTTTTAAATTAATCCACTATTAGTTAAAAAATATTGTTTTTGATGAAATGTTTTTCAAACATGTTTTAATTATTCAAAAATAACTTTTTAGTTAAACTGTATTCTCATTTTTTCCTTAGGAATGTGTGTTCTGGTTATAAATATCTATTTTGAAACAGTTTCCAATAGATTTGTTTATGGAATTAAAAACACCCAATTGTTCTTTATCCATAGGTTCCTTCTACCAAAATTCGGAAGTTTGTTATTTTTATTGACATATGATTCCTAAGAACTCATGTTGGTTGAGAGGATTGGAGGTCGGGACCATCATACCATTTTGGGGGGAATTACTTTCTAATTTAGCACTCCCTCATAGATTTATGATATTTTCCTTAATCATTATTAATTTACCAAGTTCAATGTAGGATTCCAATTAAACATTCAATCAATTATTATGATGTGTTGAATTTAGAATCATTCATATATATTCTAGGTTATTCATAAATGGAGATATCAATATGTATTTGATGTTCTCCATCAATGGTATAATATAATATACTAATTCAAGATTTTGTGTTCATTATTATGAAAATAATCGTTTTTAAGCCACTAAGTGGGGAACTTTAGAATTTATGGTCTTTTAGGTAGATGAATTTCACAGTAGAATATATCTTCATCTAGGGGGATGGAAGATTAACCTATATTTTGTTGTCATATTGGTAGATATAGGGTACATTAGAGTTTATCATCATCCCAGGAGACTGAATTTATTTGGATGTTGGGATCAAACCCATTATTGGGATATCTACATATCCTTTTGAAAAAAATGAAAACCAACATATTTTGGTGCCACATATGGGGACACTTTGTAACATTCAAGGTCATGTAATATGTTCCCAAATTTATAGTTCAATGTCGTGTGGTATGTACATCTCAGTGGAGGGTACATATCCAATAAATTGTGTGGAACTTATACCTAAGTAGCCTAAGGTACATATAAATAATATGAAATTACATGATGACTTATACAATGCTTGTAGAGACCCGAAGCCTGACGTACATGGACTTTACATTACTTTTGCGGAATACTTAGTACATTACAAAAACACACACACAAGGACCGTAATAGTTTAGTGTCTTTGGAAACTCGGACTATAATCTTCTAATCGTGGTGAAAGATTTTCAACATCTCCCATAAAGATCTTCCTTTTTTTTTTACCTAAAACCTTTCTTTATATCCTGGGGAAAAGAAAACATAAAAGGGTGAGCTCAAATTCTCAGTAAGGGTAAACAAAAGAAATATCAATCACATCATATTCATAAGAACATAACATTTTGGAAATCATAACCTGCAAAAGAGAGCATAATTTCATAACATGGGATAAATCATGGCAGTGAAATGTAATCACAATAATCATAACATAAAACATGGAACTTTGTGGCATACACACATAATCATAGAGAATCATTTCTTGTTAGTCAAGACTCATTTCCAAGACTATCTTAGTGGACAAAGTCCCTTTCTGAATCGAGTAATCCTCGTTTCAGTCCTGTTTCACTGAACCGGTATAACCTACCATTCCAGCCATGTCTATCTCATGAGATATAAAATCTTTACCCAATGCATTGGAGGGAGATATAGGTCCCACCCATCTTATAATGAATCCTTTCTTATGTGTGCCACATAATTATAAAACATACATCATCGCATAACACATATAACAAAAATGGGATTCTTGAAACATCATGACATCATAAATCAATTCATATATGATAAAGGAATTCATAAACATAATTCCATCACAACATAGTCAAACCAATGAAAAAATATGGATAGAAACAGAACACTTTATTATCTTAGATGGAAAATAATTTTGATAAAACACTTGAATTGAATTCTTGAGGAAAATATCCTTTCTTCTTCAAAAACATTTTTCCTTTCATAACATGTCATACAACTTTAAAATAAAAGAAGTTGATTAAAAATAAACTTGAAAACTTGTAAAGGAAGCTTCTTTGAAGTAATGTTTTAAAAATCCATTCATACCGTATAAGTTAAAAAAAACATTCTTCGTACTTTTGTCGGAAAAGTCAAAAAGTACCTCGTACGGAAAAACGACAAAAGATTCCTTTCATATTCTTTACTAAAAACTCACCTAAAGGTAAAATTGGATTTAAACTATTTCAAGTGGATGGAAACAATATTACATATTGAGGGAACATGGATGTGTATGATAAAATACACCCCAGTAAATACTTACGAATAAACAATCTCGGATAAAAATGAGATTGTGATATTTCCCTTACCTTAGGTCTGATTTGCTTTGTTCATGTCCGAAGCTCCTGTATAATGGTTTAAATAATGTTATTGACTTATTCCAGAATCATACATATTGATATGAGATCATATATGGTCATATTATTAGCTTCTTGTTAGTAATATTTCATTGTTACTTGTTACTCGGGTCTTTATAACTTTTTGTTCTTATGCGTGTTTTGTCGAATAAATTCTTATTCTTATATTTAGGTTATAGATAATTCATTTCCAGAATGGTATTAGTGTAGTATATACCATATTAATTCATTCAATTCATTTATATAATCATTATGAAATGAAGATCATGTAGAACGAGTCGCATCACATCGTGGAGACGGTATTCCGTACGTACGCACGAGTGATGATATCGTTCCTATGATCGTGGAATTGTATTGGAGTATATATATATATTATTTCAGTATCAATATTACTTAATAATAATCATATATAGTTACTGATTACACCATTATACCCATCCTTGTAAGGTGATGGTGGAAAATAGATTACACCACGGCGTGGAGACGGTATTCCGTACGTACGCACCCGCGGTGATTTCATTTTTCCGTAGGATGGATAGAAGGTGAATTAGGGTTGTTTCATATTTATAATAACATATCAGTATGTAAGTAATACTGATGTTATTACTTTATCATGAAACAACTAAAGAAGAAGAAGTTGAAGAAGAAAGAAATTGAAAAGATCGGTAATGGATATTACCTCTTCTTTGGAACGCCTTTTTGAATCCTCCACTTAAGGAACTAAGATTGGTCTTTGGAGAAGACCAGGACCTCTAGGATTATTATAGGGATGTGGAGAAGGGAAAATGGCAGGGGTTGGCCGAGCTTGAGTGCTCAAATTGGTGTGAGGAGGAGGGGGAGGAGGTGCCCTTTTATAAGGGAGGAGAGGGGCACCTTAGGAATATCTCAAAATATTATTTTATATTAAAGTCAAAATCGGTTTATAATGGTTCCAAAGGGTCTTATTTCGAAGATAAGGTGGGGTTGGGTCGAAAGCCTATCAACCAATAAGATTTAGACAAGTTTAGGGTATTATTTTAACCTTATCAATTAGATTTAACTCTAAGTTAATTAATTTAACTTTTACCGTGTCTTTTTGTTTTCTTTCACTATATGGTTAATACACTTACTATAACATGCCAAACGAACCCCAAATTGATTATTATTAATATATATATCCTTATCTAAGTCATTTGGCCGATCCTTAGATTTTTTGGAATAAAATAACAATTAATAATATAATATTTGATTTAAAAACTATTTTGTGTCAATTTTGACACTATTTGATATATGATTTTTGTCAAAGTCATAACAGAATTATATGTTCGAACCAAGTTGATTAAATCAATAATAATATATCATAGTAACCTAGAAAATTAGTGGAATTCATAAAAAGTCTCAAATTACATTTATTTTGGTATTTATATTATCAATTTTGTCAATATTTCATTAATAAGATAATTACTGCATCATCTTTGTTCATAAATAAATTAAATTATCTGATGTCGAAAAATTACAAATAAAATACCATCATGTAGGAAATATTTTTAGCTTTCTAATGAATATTTACAATCTAATTTATCTTATGTATAACCCTATATTAAAAATGATTTACTTATTAAACATTGATTTTAACTATTTTAACCCTTCTTTAAATAAATTAATAATAAATGTCATAATCTAATCCAAGTGGGCCTAAATGGTCATATTTTATTCCTAAGTTTGTTTTTGGTCGAATTACACTTGTCCAATAGAGTTAGGACATGTGTTAGGGTAATATTAATATCATATTTACCCTTAGTTACCCTATTTACTATTAACCGCGGTAAAAATAGTAAAAAGTTACTATTCACCAAAAAAATTATTTTCATCTCATTGAACCACATTTTAGTCCTTGATATTAACCGTGTCTCTCGGATTTTTGAAATTCCATTCACAGAAGCGGTAAAATTAAGTTTTATGCAAAATTCAGTTTTTAACCTACCACTTAGTGGTTTCACTATTCATCAAAAATTGAAAGTTTTCAGAAAAATACCAAAATTTCACCCTAGGCTAATTTCGATATTCTGAGTCCAAAAATGAAGTCCATTTTGAAAAATAAAATTTATAAAATTTCAAAAAGTGGTTATTACTATTCATAACGGCTAGTTTTAATAGCATATTGTTGTTTAGTGAAACTCGGTATTGCGTACGACGCAAGCTATCGAGGAAGGTCGCGATTGCGTGTAAAGAAAGCCAAGCAAGTGTTGTGTAGAAAAAGATTCCTTTGATGATTTATATAACATAAAAGTCTCGGGTGTTACATTCTACCCCCCTTAAAAAGAATTTCGCCCTCGAAATTCGTCACTTTGCAACAAACAAATGAGGATACTTCTCCCTCATCATATCCTCAAGCTCCCATGTAGCTTCTTCAAGTTGGTGGTTTCTCCATAAAACTTTCACCAAGCGAGTGGTCTTGTTTCGTAGGACTTTTTCGCTACGATCCAGAATCTCTATCGGCTGTTCTTCATAAGAAAGATCTTGCTCCAGCGGTACAACTTCTGAGCTGAGTACATGTGAAGGATCTGGTATGTACTTTCTCAGGAGAGATACATGGAACACATCGTGAACTTGAGAGAGATTCGGTGGAAGCGCCAATCGGTAAGCTACCTTCCCAACACGATCCAGTATTTCGAAAGGACCGATATATCTAGGGCTCAACTTCCCCTTCTTTCCAAATCTCATAACCCTCTTCCAGGGAGATATTCGTAAGAACACTTTATCACCCACTTCAAACTCTAGGTCTTTTCTTCGGTTGTCGGCATAACTTTTCTGTCGACTCTGAGCTGCTCTTATGTGTTGTTGAATAGATCTAACCTTTTCTGCCATTTCATCAACGAGATCAGGTCCTAATAGCTTTCTTTCCCCAACTTCATCCCAGCAAGTTGGAGTCCTGCATTTCTTTCCATAGAGAGCTTCATAAGGAGCCATCTGAATACTGGAGTGAAAGCTATTATTATAAGAAAATTCTACCAAAGGTAGGTGTTGATCCCAAACTCCTTTGAAATCCATAGAGCAAGCTCTCAACATATCTTCTAGGGTTTGAATTGTTCTCTCAGACTGACCGTCTGTCTGGGGATGATAAGAAGTGCTGAAACTCAACTCTGTATCCAGAGTATGCTGAAGACTTCGCCAGAACTTCGAGGTAAATCTCGGATCCCGATCAGATATAATAGAAAGTGGTACTCCATGCAATCTTACCACTTCCTTTACATATATCCTGGCAAGCTGATCTAGAGAGAAATCCTCTCTAATAGCAATGAAGTGTGCAGACTTTGTAAGATGATCAACTATGACCCAGATAGCATTATTGCCTTTGGATGTTTTAGGAAGTCCTGTGACAAAGTCCATAGTGATGTTTTCCCATTTCCATTCGGGTATGGGTAATGGTTGTAACATCCCCTTAGACTTCTGTCTCTCAGCTTTAACTTGTTGACAAACCAAGCATCGAGAGACATATTCAGCAACATCTCTTTTCATGCCATCCCACCAGAAGTACTCTTTCAGGTCCCTATACATCTTCGTGCTTCCAGGATGAATAGAGAATGAAGAACTATGAGCCTCATCCAGCAGCTCTTTCTTTAATTCGGGGATGGGAGGAACACAGACCCGATTCCTGAACTTAATTATCCCATCACAATCAAGGTTGAATTCAGGAACATTTCTCACCTTCTTTTGTAACTCGACATCTTCTTTCTGTGCCTCTTTAATCTTCACATGTATAGATGGTTGAACATTCATTTGAGAAAGATAAGATTTTTTCCCTTCCATTATAATTCCAAGATCCATCCTTTGTAAATCCATAAATATTGGATCTTTTGTGATCCTCATCATGGATAAACTAGCATGGTCTTGTCGACTTAATGCATCTGCAACCTTGTTTGCTTTCCCAGGGTGGTAATGGATTGAGCAGTCATAATCCTTAATCAGCTCCAACCATCTTCTTTGGCGCATATTCAACTCCTTTTGTGTGAAAATATACTTTAAACTTTTATGATCAGTATAAATATCACACCTTTCACCATAAAGGTAATGCCTCCAAATCTTTAATGCAATGATTACCGCAGCCAACTCCAAATCATGTGTTGGGTAATTTTGCTCATGGATTTTCAACTGTCGTGAGGCATAAGCTATCACCATATCATTTTGCATAAGAACACACCCCAATCCCTTATTGGATGCATCACTATAGATCACAAACCTTTCTCCACTACAAGGCAGTGTGAGCACAGGTGCACTGGATAACCTTCTTTTCAACTCCTTGAAATTCTCTTCACATTCCTCTGTCCAGACAAACTTAACTCCTTTCCGAGTCAACTTGGTGATTGGATTAGATAACCGTGAAAAATCTTTTACAAAACGTCGATAATATCCAGCCAAACCAAGAAAACTTCGGATCTCAGTTACTGTTGTTGGTCTTGACCATCTTTCGATAACCTCTGTTTTTGCTGGATCCACAGATATCCCCTCTTTTGAGATTATATTACCCAAAAATGCAACTTTTTGAAGCCAAAATTCACACTTGGTAAATTTGGCATAAAGCTTCTCTTTTCTCAGGGTCTTCAATATAATTCTCAAGTGATCTTCATGCTCTTCCTTGCTCTTTGAATAGACAAGAATATCGTCTATAAAGACTACCACAAATTGATCAAGATAGTCTCTAAAGACTCTATTCATTAGATCCATGAAGATAGCAGGGGCATTAGTAAGACCAAATGGCATCACTATAAATTCATAGTGTCCATACCTTGTACGGAAAGCCGTCTTTGGTATATCCTCCCTTTTGACCCTTAATTGATGATACCCTGAACGAAGATCAATCTTGGAAAAGTATTGAGCTCCGCGTAGTTGGTCAAATAAGTCATCAATGCGTGGGAGAGGATATTTGTTCTTGATAGTGATCTTGTTAAGTTCTCGATAATCAATGGAGAGTCACATTGATCCATCTTTCTTCTTAACAAATAGAACAGGTGCTCCCCAAGGTGACGCACTAGGGCGTATGAATCCCTTATCAAGATTCTCTTGGAGTTGCTTCTTCAATTCTTGCAACTCAATTGGGGCCATTCTATAAGGTGTCTTTGAAATAGGCAAAGCACCCGGTACGAGTTCTATTGAAAACTCAACTTCACGATTTGGTGGAAGACCCGGCAATTCCTCCGGAAAGACATCATCAAACTCCCGTACAATGGGCATATTCTTAATCGTGAGTTTCTCACCAACCATTTGAGATAAATAACCTTCATTTAGTGAAATCAATACCCATAAGATGGAAGAAATTTTCACTGGAAGGTTATGTTCATCCTTGCATTGATAGACGATCGTAGGTTGATCTGGAATATGAAATGTGACTTCCCTTCTTTGGCAATTGATATGAGCTCCATGTAGAGAAATCCAATCCATTCCAAGAATCACATCAAATTCCACTAAAGGAAGGATCACAAGATTTGCAGGAAGCACTTTCCCACAAACTTCGATCGGAGAAGAATTATAAACTTCTGATGCGATTGATGTGCCATTAGGTGTTGTCACAGCTAACTCAACATCTAATTGTTGAGGTAATACGGTGATACCCTTAGAAAATTTTTCAGAAATAAAAGAGTGGGTGGATCCAGAATCAAATAAAACATTTTCTACTTTAGAGTGGATGGTAAGTGTACCTTTCACCACATCGTTATCGTACTCCACATCGCTGATAGAAATTGCATGTGACTTTCCTTTGTCTTTAGCCTTAAGAGTTTGTTGACGTCGACCATCATCATCAACCCTTGGATTTGGGCATTGATTGGCATAATGCCCTATCTCCTTGCACTTGAAACATTGAAGTGTAGCAGGTTCATTCTGTGTATCCCTTCCTTTGTTTGCATCATTAGACATCTTCTTCCCATTATCACGGCATTCAAATGCCCGATGACCTTCCTTTACACATTTAAAACATTTACTTGTCCCTTTAAGACAACTCCCTCCATGTTTCTTTCCACACTTTGAGCATAAGGGAAAGTTCATCTTCTTTTCCGTGTGCTCTTTAGATTTTTCTTTGAATTCCATCTTCCTCTTCTTATCAAACCCATGTGACTGATGGGTTACTCCAATCTCCATCTCGACTTTGAGAGCACATCGAACGATTTCCTCGTAGCTATTGAAGTTCCTTATGGATAACGCCCTTCGAAGACTTGGTTTTAAGCCACTAAAGAATCGATCGATCTTACTCTCAGGTTGGATAATAATACCAGAAGCGTACCTTGCAAGTCTGGTAAAATTTGCTTCATAGGTACCAACAGATTCATCATCCCTTTGCTTCAGTTCAAGGAACTCTTTCTCCATCTTTGTTCGGAGAATACGAGGGAAGTACTTATTGAAAAATAAGTTCTTGAACTCGTCCCATTCCATAGACTCAATTTCATCCCTTTGCCTCGTATTCTTAACAAGATTCCACCATTGATCCGCATCTCCTTCCAAACGATACACTGCTAGGATGACTTTATCATGCTCAGAACATTGAAGAACTGAAAATATCTTTTCAGTAGTACTAATCCATTGTTCAGAAACTAATGGATCAGTAGACCCGCTGAAAGATGGTGGACGCTGCCTCATGAAGGATTCAACAGAATGTTGCTCCCTTCTTTGTTCGTTTGGAAATCCTGCATGATTCATAGCTTGAGAAAGTTGTGTGAGCATGGCTACAAGATTTTTCATTCCAGCTCCCATATCGTTTGGTTGCTCAGGGGGACAATCATTGCATTGCCCATCGCATTCCGCATTAACACGGTTCCTTCGGGTTCCAGCCATTGACTAAAACCAAGAAGAATAGTGTGAGCAACACTAATTATAATAGGAAACCACATAATTCAAGAATAAAATTTTCATGCTTAAGGTCTTATCCTAGGTTATTCAAGGCCATTTCTAAAACACTAATATTGTGTTCTATGCTTAGACTTATCCTTAGGGTTCTTACTAAGGCTTTCAAATCCTAGTTTCCAAAGGTTGACTATACCTTTCCTCTGATACCAACTGTAGAGACCCGAAGCCTGACGTACATGGACTTTACATTACTTTTTCGGAATACTTAGTACATTACAAAAACACACACACAAGGACCGTAATAGTTTAGTGTCTTTGGAAACTCGGACTATAATCTTCTAATCGTGGTGAAAGATCTTCAACATCTCCCATAAAGATCTTCCTTTTTTTTACCTAAAACCTTTCTTTATATCCTGGGGAAAAGAAAACATAAAAGGGTGAGCTCAAATGCTCAGTAAGGGTAAACAAAAGAAATATCAATCACATCATATTCATAAGAACATAACATTATGGAAATCATAACCTGCAAAAGAGAGCATAATTTCATAACATGGGATAAATCATGGCAGTGAAATGTAATCACAATAATCATAACATAAAACATGGAACTTTGTGGCATACACACATAATCATAGAGAATCATTTCTTGTTAGTCAAGACTCATTGCCAAGACTATCTTAGTGGACAAAGTCCCTTTCTGAATCGAGTAATCCTCGTTTCAGTCCTGTTTCACTGAACCGGTATAACCTACCATTCCAGCCATGTCTATCTCATGAGATATAAAATCTTTACCCAATGCATTGGAGGGAGATATAGGTCCCACCCATCTTATAATGAATCCTTTCTTATGTGTGCCACATAATTATAAAACATACATCATCGCATAACACATATAACAAAAATGGGATTCTTGAAACATCATGACATCATAAATCAATTCATATATGATAAAGGAATTCATAAACATAATTCCATCACAACATAGTCAAACCAATGAAAAAATATGGATAGAAACAGAACCCTTTATTATCTTAGATGGAAAATAATTTTGATAAAACACTTGAATTGAATTCTTGAGGAAAATATCCTTTCTTCTTCAAAATTTTTTTTCCTTTCATAACATGTCATACAACTTTAAAATAAAAGAAGTTGATTAAAAATAAACTTGAAAACTTGTAAAGGAATCTTCTTTGAAGTAATGTTTTAAAAATACATTCATACCGTATAAGTTAAAAAAAACATTCTTCGTACTTTTGTCGGAAAAGTCAAAAAGTACCTCGTACGGAAAAACGACAAAAGATTACTTTCATATTCTTTACTAAAAACTCACCTAAAGGTAAAATTGGATTTAAACTATTTCAAGTGGATGGAAACAATATTACATATTGAGGGAACATGGATGTGGATGATAAAATACACCCCAGTAAATACTTACGAATAAACAATCTCGGATAAAAATGAGATTGTGATATTTCCCTTACCTTAGGTCCGATTTGCTTTGTTCGTGTCCGAAGCTCCTGTATAATGGTTTAAATAATGTTATTGACTTATTCCAGAATCATACATATTGATATGAGATCATATATGGTCATATTATTAGCTTCTTGTTAGTAATATTTCATTGTTACTTGTTACTCGGGTCTTTATAACTTTTTGTTCTTATGCGTGTTTTGTCGAATAAATTCTTATTCTTATCTTTAGGTTATAGATAATTCATTTCCAGAATGGTATTAGTGTAGTATATACCATATTCATTCATTCAATTCATTTATATAATCATTATGAAATGAAGATCATGTAGAACGAGTCGCATCACATCGTGGAGACGGTATTCCGTACGTACGCACGAGTGATGATATCGTTCCTATGATCGTGGAATTGTATTGGAGTATATATATATATTATTTAAGTATCAATATTACTTAATAATAATCATATATAGTTACTGATTACACCATTATACCCATCCTTGTAAGGTGATGGTGGAAAATAGATTACACCACGGCGTGGAGACGGTATTCCGTACGTACGCACGCGCGGTGATTTCATTTTTCCGTAGGATGGATAGAAGGTGAATTAGGGTTGTTTCATATTTATAATAACATATCAGTATGTAAGTAATACTGATGTTATTACTTTATCATGAAACAACTAAAGAAGAAGAAGTTGAAGAAGAAAGAAATTGAAAAGATCGGTAATGGATATTACCTCTTCTTTGGAACGCCTTTTTGAATCTTCCACTTAAGGAACTAAGATTGGTCTTTGGAGAAGACCAGGACCTCTAGGATTATTCTAGGGAATTGGAGAAGGGAAAATGGCAGGGGTTGGCCGAGCTTGAGTGCTCAAATTGGTGTGAGGAGGAGGGGGAGGAGGTGCCCTTTTATAAGGGAGGAGAGGGGCACCTTAGGAATATCTCAAAATATTATTTTATATTAAAGTCAAAATCGGTTTATAATGGTTCCAAAGGGTCTTATTTCGAAGCTAAGGTGGGGATGGGTCGAAAGCCTATCAACCAATAAGATTTAGACAAGTTTAGGGTATTATTTTAACCTTATCAATTAGATTTAACTCTAAGTTAATTAATTTAACTTTTACCGTGTCTTTTTGTTTTCTTTCACTATATGGTTAATACACTTACTATAACATGCCAAACGAACCCCAAATTGTTTATTATTAATATATATATCCTTATCTAAGTCATTTGGCCGATCCTTAGATTTTTAGGAATAAAATAACAATTAATAATATAATATTTGATTTAAAAACTATTTTTTGTCAATTTTGACACTATTTGTTATATGATTTTTGTCAAAGTCATAACAGAATTATATGTTCGAACCAAGTTGATTAAATCAATACTAATATATCATAGTAACCTAGAAAATTAGTGGAATTCATAAAAAGTCTCAAAGTACATTTATTTTGGTATTTATATTATCAATTTTGTCAATATTTCATTAATAAGATAATTACTGCATCATCTTTGTGTCATAAATAAATTAAATTATTTGATGTCGAAAAATTATAAATAAAATACCATCATGTAGGAAATCTTTTTAGCTTTCTAATGATTATTTACAATCGAATTTATCTTATGTATAACCCTATATTAAAAATGATTTACTTATTAAACTTTGATTTTAACTATTTTAACCCTTCTTTAAATAAATTATTAATAAATGTCCTAATCTAATCCAAGTGGGCCTAAATGGTCATATTTTATTCCTAAGTTTGTTTTTGGTCGAATTACACTTGTCCAATAGAGTTAGGACATGTGTTAGGGTAATATTAATATCATATTTACCCTTAGTTACCCTATTTACTATTAACCGCGGTAAAAATAGTAAAAAGTTACTATTCACCAAAAAAATTATTTTCATCTCATTGAACCACATTTTAGTCCTTGATATTAACCGTGTCTCTCGGATTTTTGAAATTCCATTCACAGAAGCGGTAAAATTAAGTTTTATGCAAAATTCAGTTTTTAACCTACCAATTAGTGGTTTCACTATTCATCAAAAATTGAAAGTTTTCAGAAAAATACCAAAATATCACCCTAGGCTAATTTCGATATTCTGAGTCCAAAAATGAAGTCCATTTTGAAAAATAAAATTTATTAAATTTCAAAAAGTGGTTATTACTATTCATAACGGCTAGTTTTAATAGCATATTGTTGTTTAGTGAAACTCGGTATTGCGTACGACGCAAGCTATCGAGGAAGGTCGTGATTGCGTTTAAAGCAAGCCAAGCAAGTGTTGTGTAGAAAAAGATTCCTTTGATGATTTATATAACATAAAAGTCTCTGGTGTTACAATGCTGGGAATTTTGTCCCGAGAGAATAAGTTTTATTTATTGTGTTGGTTTTGAACCTCTTTAAGGCTTCCTACATATCACATTTGGAAGGGAATCAATGGCCAAGTAGTTCAGTATGTCTGGTAGGGGATTATAGCCACAAAGAAGAAGTAGTTTGGGGATTACCCGAAAAATGGATTCTATTGTAACAAGATCAATTAGATAAGTCTTAGATCATGGAGATTTTAGGGGGACTTAATTTGGAGCTTAGATCTAAGGAGGATACTCGGATTAATTGAATTTTGGTGGGACTCTTGTGGAGGATGATAATTGAGCTCAAGAATTGGGTAAAGGCTTCTTATATATCCCAATTATGGATGGAATCAAAATTCTCATTATTTGTTATATTTTGGGATTATACCTAGGAGAGTCCCATTTAGAGGGTTTTATTTGTCATTTCATTGATGAGATGATGTATAGATTGGGCCTTGAAATCTATTCTTACATTTCCCAGTTATGGTTTGAATTATAGTTCTCGTAGTTCTTTCTATTTGGGCTTTACACCTAATGGGAGAACCATTTTGGGGGGGCATGATTTCCCATTTATTGGATGAGATAATGTGGATAATGGTCCTTGAGAAAGATTCTTATATATACTAGTTATTTTGGGAATCATAGTTCTCATAGTTCATTCCATTTTGTGGATTTTGTGATCATTAAAACACTCTAAGACCTCCTGATTCTTTCTCAGTATGAAATAATAAGTGGATGTAAAAGATTAAACAAACAACACAATTTTACTCCTATACTGGTTGAAAAGGTTGGTCATATATTGAAATATTCCGGGTTGATAGTGGATGAGGGAATGGAGCAATTAACCATTCAATGTGAAGTGAAAGAAAAGGTCATTAGGTCCATCCCGAAAGAATATGGGCTCATTCCGTGATGGATTATAGAATATTGGGAACATATAAAAAGAGGATATAATACCATATGGAATGGAAAATCATGTGTGATCCTTATTCTCTCTGCTAGGAACCAGAGGTTCTAGATCTTAATGATGAGAGGGGATGAACATTGACAAACATTTAGAATCCAAAATCAGTAAATCTGCAACACATTCCCTATTGTAAGGGTCTATTTTACCATGGAAACATAGATACATAGACACTTCACTGATCCTTTCCCCCTAGAAAGATGAGTGTGTGAAACCCCAAACCATTGATATACAAATCTAAATGGGAGACACGATAATGTACCATTCCCAATGTTTTGGTAAATTAGGAGGTATTGGTGGACATTTCAGCATTATCTATTTAATGTAAGGGATCTAATGAATGAGAATCCCATCCATGAATTGATTTAAAATAGAATTCGTGAAATTATATTATAGGATAAAGGGTTTTTTGAACATCAAGGTAGGTCACTCAAGTGGGTTGTGCGCAAGTATAGGGTGCACAAGTAATCTTGGGGACATGATGTCACATTAAGTGACCAACTGCCTAGACGACTAAACATATGTGAAGCATGGTTCAAACCTTAAATAGTCTCTAAACTTATTCCCATAACTGAGCTTCACAAGTTCCACATTTCGGAATAAAGGGTGTGAATGAGTTCTTGAATCACAGAGGATGGGTGACTATGTAATAAAAAAATCTTCTACATTGGGAAAATGAGACCCCATGATTTTATTAATAGAAAAATCTTCTACATTGGGAAAATGAGACTTGGCATGTAATTGGGTAGAACATATGTTGTTCATGAACATGTTTTTTTCATTCAATTAATTTAGTGAAACCAGTGGTATTCTCTATCTTTAGTGAAATAATAATTGAGCATTTGCGAAAAATTATATTTTCCAGGTATTTTCTCCAATTTCTTCTAAGGAATTTCCCTTTGTCAAATTTTCATCCATGAGAAGGAACTGTGTGTCAAAACTCATTATGAAATGTTTCATGTTCCTTTTAAAATTTATTTTAAATAAAATATTCAATCCATTTATGATACATATTATACTATGGGGATATGGTCCAATGATACCATTCTTATTCGTTATATAAATGGTTTAGGTTTTTAAAATTCTTTAATTTACCAGGGTCACACCATGATAAAATTATTCTGAAACAATATTATTTATCCACATATAATTCTATGATGATATTATCAAATTTATGTGTCCAATTTATTTTACATGGGTTATAGTATGATGAAAATATTTTAAAAAATATTTCAATTAAGGGTTTTTGATATGATGTATGTTTTAGGGTCTTATGGAACCTACATGTCTAATTTTTATTAGGTGATAATTGTTAAATTATAACTAAGAACCATTGTTACATTATAACCAAGGACTATAGTAATATTATAACCAATATGGAAGTTCCAATATCTATAAAAAAATTTTGGGTAATGATTAATTCTATAGGATATTATAGGGAATACAAGAGGTTATCCCAATCCCGAAAGGGGATATGTCATGGCCCTTATCCTAATAGTCTAGAGCATGCCACTTGCATTTTTTTACATTGTAATATATATAGGATTTAAATTAGAAAGGACCAAATGGTTTATAGTTTTTGGACAAGTAGATTATATACATGATTCCCTTATTACATTGTTAAAATAAAACAAATCATAATTAAAAGTAAAATCTCACCATCATGAAAACTCATTCCAGGAATTTATCTTCACATCCTGGGGAAATGAAACAAAATAAAGGTGATATAAAATAATCGTTTAGGGTTATGTTAGAGGAATATATAATTAATCAATAAAAATATTAAATAGAAAATAAAAAATAACTAAACACACATTCCAGTTATAAAATATTACTATAAGAATATTTAATGAAGAATTAATTTGGAAAGGTAAATCAATCAAAACACATACCATTTAGTCAATAAATAGAGAAAGAATTGAATTCATGGATGATATCGTAGTTAAAATATAATGCAGAATATTTAATAAATTCCAAATTTAGTAAATTATTAATTATTGGTTTTCATGTATGAGTAACAAGAAAACCTCTATCCTCATGTTCTATAGTCTAGATAGTTCAAAAGTCCCAATATAAATTGATTTTTTTTGGACAAATAATTTATATCATGAGTCCTGAAAATGAATTGAGGGGATATATATAGATTTATCCCTACACATAAATTCATTTCCAAATAATTTATCATATATTTAATAATCTAATTAATTCATGATCAATATTTTTTATCATCATATATCTGTATTGATTAATGGATTTTGATTTATCAATATTTCTTGAGATAATCAAGTAACATTCCTATTAAAAACCATTTGTAAAAAAGGTATAATGTTTTAGAAATAATCATATAAATGAATAATTATATAGATATTAATGACATTTTTAATTTAAATTAAACAATTAATTAACAATGTGACTATTTCAAGGGAAAGCTAACAATCACATATGAATGCGATATTTGCCAATATCTTTTATCAATTGTTAATTTTAGAATAAAATACCATTGGATGAAATAATTCAAATTGAAAAATACCCTGAATAGTGAATTATTCATGATATTATATATTAATAGGTATGTATATACACCAAATAAAATATCATTGGATCATAATAATATATAAGTGTGAATTGAATGTAAATTTTAACAAAATCTCATACCTTACGCTTCTTTTCGGTTAAACATTAATTAACATAATGTATGATGGTTTTAATGATTTTATTAAATTACAACAGAATAATATTAATATTTATAATAACATAAATGATTATTTTATGTCATATTATCACACTTTTGTTATTAATCCTTCATTATCTTGAATGTTTCGGGTGTTGATTTCCTTATTTTATTGATAATGTTTTTACATCTAAATTTTTCACTCATAATTTAATGTTAATTTAATTATATACAGACCCTAAAATTGTATTTACATATAAAAATTATCTAATATATAATTATTTAGAGTAATATATAAAATTTGGTGATAGGAAATGAAATATACCATTCATGGAGACAATATGACATGCGTACAGATCAACATTGTTTCCATTTTCGATTCGTATTAAAATAAATAAATGATGTTTTTAGTATCATTATGTTTTATTTTTATGTGATATATACGGCATATTTTTATTAAAACCATCCCTATTACATTACTTGTAAATCGTGAACTAATCACTTCACTTCATGATGTGGTAGTACATCGTACATGCAAGCGATATTATTATTTACCCAAAAATTGAAAAGCAAGATTGTATGTAAAATATAATATCATTAAAAGTATAATAAAATCGTAAATATCATATATAACATAAAAACTATAAATTTATCAATATTACCATCATTTGAAGCTGGTAATGGAAAAATTAATGACATCACTTCCAAATGCAGAAGATTCACGTACACATGAATGATCACATCATAAAACATTGGATGGAAGTGTGTGAAATTTGATGTTGTTACCTTAACATAAAAAATATCATTATATTTATGATAATATGGATATTATAGAATAATTTTATAATATGATTTTATAGTGATGGATAAGGAAACAAAATAACTAATTCTTTTAGAGGAATATTACCTCTTCTGTGGGTATCCTCTTTATGATTACAATAATGCCTTTTCAATTTGAAATTTTCCCAAATTAATGCATCCAATATTAGTAAAGGTATGTTGTGGAGTTTTTTGAGTAGTTAAGGGCTAAATCAAAGAATTATTATGGATTGAATATTATAGGATTGTGGGTGGACTTGTATAAGTGGGTGAGCGACACACTTTTAATTTTTTGTATGAGTGAATTTCGGCATTGTGATTCTTATGAAAATAAGCCCAAATAATAGTCCATTATCTACAATATACGTGATAAGGTACAAATATGTATCTAAAATGGGTTTTGTTAAATTTTTCAGTAATTTTTAAACCTAATATTCTGTGCTTAATCACTAAGTAAACTGATTTTCTCCTTAATTTCTCTAAATAATTTTATGTATTTTGATTTTTCAAATTGGTCCATTATAAATTAATAAAAAGTATATATTACAAACTATTATGGTTCTGAATAAGGAATAAAATTTTCAATATTCTATTCACATTAGTGAGAAATAATAATTTCAAATTAATCCCAATAGTGGGGAGATAAAGCAAATTTTTAAAGTGATAATATTCCAAAGTTACTACAATTTTATATCAATTTTAATCATAAAAATGAATCCAACAAAAAATCAATTCATTTATTTATTTATTATGTAATTTTATTATACATACAATTTAAAATATAATTTTCCATTGTTAATTATTTAAACAAAAATTAATTTTTCAAATAAAATTCAGTATTAAACTTATTCATAAAAAAATTAACTTTTTTAGAAAAAATACTAAACACTCACCCAAGGATAATTTTGAAATTCTAATATCAAATATCATGATTATATTTTCATATAAAATCATTAAAACTATCATAATTTAGATTTAAGACATCTTTTACAATAAAAGGTTGAAAGGATACTATTAGAAAATATATATTTTTTGCATAAAATTAAATTTGTTCCTTTCTTATGCATATCAAATCTATTAGATGGATGTCAATTTTTTTAATTTTTTTTTAAATTTATTATATTAATTCAATAATTTTATTTATTTTAATTTATTGGGATAAAACACCTTTGGGAACAAAATTTGTTTTTATAAAAACATTTCTTTTACTTTCATTAGGTTTTTATTTTCATTTCTAATTAATTGGTAACCAATGAATTATTTATATATTTATGTAAACCATATAATTCCATAAGTTATTTAATTCTATTCCTTACATCAATATTATTTCCTTGGAGATAATTTTAATTCTAAATAACAATATCAATATTATTCTATCAAACATGGTTTTGGAAGTAACAAAATCCATCATGGAATGTCATTGTTGAGTGTAACCTAAGATAAAATAAGTGCTACATGAATTGAAAATTATATCATATTAATTAAATTTATTATATAATTAAAATATTTTTATGTATCTGGGAGTCACATATTTCTCTTATAAAAAATATCAACCACTAGATTTTGTAGATATTACCTTCTAAAAAGATGAGAGTTTCTTTACTTTATAATATCCTATGGTTCCCATGTTTATCCTCAATTTTTGGATTCCTCTACAATACCATTAGCAGATGTGTATTCTGATTCCACAATAATTTTTATCTAGCATTTATAATATTGGTTTATTCTTTATTGTTTGATGGATCACGATCTGACTCTTTTTGATCAGAGCTAAGAACATGTGTTGGATCCAGAATGTACTTTCATAGAAAAGATATATATAAAACATAATAAACTTTTTAGTATATTGGAAGAATTTCCAATTGATAATAAATAGTGATCTTAATTACTTAAAATTCTAGGTGTCCATGACCATAAAATTTCATTAATTTATTTGAATAATCCTTTCAGACATTCCACATGTTTGAGGATGGTAGGAAGTTCTCAAATGAAATTCAGAATTAATATCCTTCCTAAAACACCTCTATAATGTTGATGTAAATCAAGGATTTTGATCAAAAATAGTTTATATAGTTGTAACATAATGTCTAAAAAATCTACTAATATAGACCCTAGAGTGGAACTCACTATAAAAATCTTATATTATGGAGAGGAAGTGTGAATATATTGGTAGGTGATCAACAATAACACATGTTTTATAATTATTTCTAGTAGTCATTGGTAGCCACATGATAAATCTATAGTAATCTCATCCCGTTTTCATATAGGAATATGAATTAATATCTTTAATACCCTTGGATGATTCCTTACCTATTGAACGGTTTTTTAAACCCTTAATTTAGACAAATAATATTAAATTTCATTATTCATGTTGTTCCACCAAGAATGGACCATCAAATATGAAAAAAAAGTGTGTACTACCATGGTGCATACAAATTTTTTTTATGAGAATTATCAAATAATTACATTTTTATATCAGGTATAGATGGAACATATAATCTACATCCAAATTTTGAAACACTATCTTCAAAAATGAAGTCAAATAATTTCCCATCATTCATATAATTAATTTTTATCTAATATTTTCATCATATGATTAATAATTGTTTATCTTTACTAAGGAATAAAGTTTTTCATTCATTAGAAAAATTATAGATGTATTAACTTCCTTAGAAATTCCCATTTTTTATCACTAGATAAATTATCTTAGGATTCCTCTTAATCATTATTGGGGTTAAAATTCCATGATCCTACCAACACATTGCATCTGTGACCGTAATTTCATTCCATGGGTGGTATTTTGTTAAGAGAGAATAATAACTTAGTAAAATGATACATTGTCATTGTCTCATAATGATATCATTCTATGAAAATATGTATTTCATGATTTTTATCCATTTTTATTTCACATAATTCAATATAGGGATAATGACACCATTTCATTAAAGTGATGATAGCTGATACTAACTCAAGGAAATTAGGTGGGTAGTTTTGTTCATGAATATTCTATTTCCTTGATACATATACAATAACATTCTCATTTTTCAAATGTTTAATTCTCTTATATAAATATATGCATTTACATAACATTATTAAAAAGGTTTATTTACTTCTTTTTTAAATAATTTTTTCAATATATTTTGAAATCCATTCCATAATAAATAATATATTAATGACAACCATATGTATGATAATAAGGTCATAAAATGAAGCATGTTTATATTCTATAATTAAGACTTTCCGGAACATCGTTATTGTAATGACCCTTCCCTTATGAGTTAATTTTTAAATGTACAATACCATATTAAAACAAAATAAATATTATATAATTTTAAAAGAAATCATGGTAGATATAAAAGAGATTTTTGATCCTAAATCAAGTAAATCATTAAATAAATGTGAGGATTGGATTAATGTACCTCCCACCACATCATTGTGTACTTTAATCATAGATACAATGATTACATAGTCATTCCCATATATTATTATCCCCTTCTATGATAGATTACCTAGAAACATTGGGTATTCATTTTTTAGATCCCCATCTACCGATAGTTGAAACATAGAATAATGGTGTTTCCTTTTCCCATTTCAATTTTTTCCTGATGTCCATTCTCTCCGAACTTATACCATAATCCCAATCCCTTCAAACAATTACCTGTGTGATTTGTTTCAATGTTTTCAAAAGGTGAAAATTATGGATTTACCTATTATTCTTTAACGTATTCCATTTTCATTGTTCTCATATGTCATATTATTCTCATGGTTATATTTGAATATATTTATTGTTAAAGATTCCTTCTCTTTTTTATAGAATATAAAATTATTTCATCATATGAAAAAAATACATGAGACCAGCTCCATTAAAAGACATGGATCAATTCCTTCAATGAAATGGTGAATCATTCACTCTATGTTGCGTATGTAATCCATAGAATACATATCGATACATATAAATTTAGATTCATAATTTGTGAAACATTATTCTTCATATTTGTTCTAGCTAAGGAACTTAGTCATCATCTTAATTTCATTCTTATGAAGAAAATTCTTATAAATAATGTCTCCTTAATATTTTTTAATTATATGATTTCTATTCCCTCTTCCATCATATAATTATATATCAATGAACACTGCTAATTATAATCACCTTTAAAATAGTATTCCTCTAATTTAAACCTTTCTTTTTAAATACATATAAATGCAATAAATATATTATCCAGAGGCTTAGTACATTATACAAAATAATTAGATTAGTAGTTCCACAAAATTATGGAGGCTTCTATCACATAAATATATTCATCACAGTATAATATCATTATGGAATAGTTTTCCCCATACATGAAAGGTTATTTTTCATAACTAGATTAATATTCCCTAATATAGACATAATTTTTTCTATTTCAATTCTTGCTTTATTGTTTTCCTCAGCAGGGAAATCTCTACCTTTTCAAATATATCGATACCATTCTTCATTCTATGCACTATTTATAAAAAAATTAAATACACTTGATTAGATCATAAAATAATTAATTTAAATCATAATGGATAATTCCTAATACAGTATAACTATCGACATATATTAAAAAATCATTGTTAATATCATTATCATAAATATTGGTTTCTTTATGTATTTTAATACATTCAAATCCTTAATAATGGGTTGTAATAAAAATGTGAATTTTCAAATTCATATCCCACTAGAGCATCAAAATAATTTATCAGTAATTCATGTTTTCATATAAATTTTTTTTTCTATTTGAGCCTTATTCCACCTTTTTAGATTTATTATACGTAGGTACACCCATTCCAGATACACATCCTCTACCAATTTTCAAATAATGATGTATTTTTAGGAATAACCACATAATCTATACTTTAATGTAACATTAGAATGTTATTATATATTTATACTCAAATTATATCATAGGTTTATATTCCCTAATGCATGAATTCTAAATTTATTTCTAATTGTTTCTAATAAACATTCTATGATGCTAACTTTAATTACCCTAACCCTTGTAGCATGGATCCAGGAAAATACTTTATTACATTGGAATAGATACATGATTTAATTCTAAAAAAATTAATAGTTTTTATGTTTTAAATAAAATATTAGCTATATAATACCCTTTTACATGGGAAAAGAAAATAAATTTTAAAAAACTAAAATCTAAGTATCCTTGAAACACATTCGCAAAATCTATCATTCTATCCTATGGAAATTAAAAAAATTAGGGGTGAGATCAAATTATTTTTAAAGGGTTAAGTATAGTGGAAGATAACTTAAATAAATAAGAATAATAAATATTGAATGGTAAATATGTTAACATACATTCCATTTAAATAACATTATTTTATTAATTAATATTGTTGAATCAATATGGACTGATAAATAAATTAAAACAAATTCCATTTAATAAATTAATTTTAAATGTAATGAATACATAGAATATATTATTAAGAAAATATTAAAGATAATAATGAATTAAATCTCAATGTTATAAATTCTAATTTATTAGAAATCATGTCTAAGAAACAAGAAAACCAATACAATCAAGATCTATCCTCTCGACTATTTAAAACATCATTTTTAATTCCATTAAATATATATAAACTGATTTGTCTACAGAGACCTATTGATGCATCGAGGAGCTGTATATATCGTGGAACCCACATATCACTACATGTCAAAAATAATTCTGCATATATTGATTAATTTATTTAATTTATGAATGATATGATTTATCATCAAATATCTATATTGAGTAAATGATACAGATTTATCAGTATTTTCCCAGTTAATCAAAAAACGTTCAATGTAAAAATAGTTTTAAAAAAAGATATATGGTTTAATAAATATTCACATAAATCACATAATATTGTGAATATTTATAATAAAAGTAATCATGAATGAAAAATGATTGAAAATGTCATTGTTTCTAGATAAAGTTAACAATAAAAAATAATGTTAAATTTTTGAATATCTTTTATCTTGTGGTAATTTTCATACGAAATCCCATTGGATGAAATACTTAAAATTAAAACAAAAAATAAAATTAATTATGTATTATTCATGATATAACATGTCAATAAGAATGTTTATACACCTCATTAAAAATAATTTGTCCATAATAACAAATACTTATCAATATAATGCGAATTAAGATGAAATTTATTACATAAAGCTTCCATTTTATTGAAAAATCATTAAATTAATGTATAAAAGTTTCAATGATATCATTAAATTAAAAAAACAAAATTAATATTTAAAATATTATATGTTATTACATTATAACATATTATCAATTATTTGTTATAATTCTTTCAATATTTTTTTATTTCTGTTGTTGTTGGCTTGTTTGTTGTGTTTGTTCTGTCTTTTTAATATTTATTCTACATAATAAGATACTAATTTCATCATATAAAGAATTTAAAAAATGATTTAAATAACTTAAATAATCATTATATATTTATTTAGTGAAATAAACTAATTTTTGTGAAATAAATGAAATAAACCATTCATTGAGATGGGAAGCCTTACGTATGCATGAAATTTTTTTCCATGTTCTTGTCCAATTTAAAGAAACAATGATAAATTATATATAAATAAATATGTATTTTTTTTAGAATTTTAGTATAATTTTTAGATCGTATATACCAAATATTTTTATTATAATCATCCTTTATACATTCCATTACTTTTTGGAATGAATAATGTCACTTCATGAGGCGGTAGTCTGCCATACACGTGAGCAACTTTATCGTAATCCCACAAAATAGAAGGAAATAAGTTATGAGTTACGATATAGTTACATATGAATAATAACATCATAAATATAATATATATCATATGTATACTATAAATACATCATTATTACCAACCTTCAATGGTGGTAATGGAAAAAAAAAGACACTGGTTCTTGAGGAGGTAGTATGTCGTACAGATGAATAATGATTTCATAGCACATTAGATGGATTTGTGTAAAGTAGTAATTATTACCATTTGTATAAAATAATACATGTGTATGTAATATATTGAGGTTATTATATAATCATGTTATAATAAAAATTAATTTATTTGTATAAGAAAATAAAAAAACACTTTTAAGAAGAACATTACCTCTTCTTCGAGAATCATCATTACGTTTTCATTAATGATTTTCTCAGATAATTTTAATTATAATATATAGAGCCTAAAATTAGTACAGGTATGTTTTAGAGTTATTAGGTTAGATATATAGAAAACATAAGTGGGTTTAAGGTGTTAATAATAGGTGAGAGGGGGTGTCCGTTTATAAGTGGGGTGTGTGGCACAGTTGTAATTATATCAAATACTGAATTCAATCATTGTTTTTGAATGAAAAAAGGACCTAATAATGGTCCACACTCTATAATATAAGTATTAATATCAAAAAATATTTAGTAAATGGTTTTTTCAAACTTTCTATCATTTCTACATCTTATATTTTATGTTTAACCCCAATGAACTCCTTTTTTCTCCTTAATCACCATAAAACAAATATTTCATTATGAGTAATAAAATTTGTAAAACAATATTCTAGACTAATTAGAAATTATTAATTTTTTGATTCCAATTATGGAATAAATTTTTCCATATTCACTTCAATAAAGTAGGAATCACTAATTTAAAATTAATCCTACAAATAAGATAGAAAAGTATATTTTCAAATTTAAAATGTTCAAATGTTTATTATGTTTATATATATAAATTCAAAAAAAATCAATAAACTAAATTTTATAAATATATATATAATGTATCTAATTATACTTTAAAAAAAATTAAATTTTAATATATAGTTGTAAATAATTAAAATTTAATGGATGTTTTCAATTAAAATTTTATGTTTTTAAATATTCATCAAAAAATAAATATTCTCATTCAAATACCAAAAAATGACAGTAAAATAATTTAGAAAATAAAATATCAAAAATAAAGATTATTTTTTAAATAAAATTTATTAATGTATCAAATTTTATTTTTTAAAACATGTTCTCAACAAAAATGTGGAAAACATGCCTTTTTGAAAATATAATTTTTATGCAAACAATTGGTTTTATAGTGATCATATACATATCAAATAAATTAGATGACTGTAAAAATAATTTATTAAATATATCTAAATATAATATGTTCAATTAATAATAGAAATTAATTTAATTTATTAGGATAGAACTCTTTAAGGTACATTAAAATAATTTTTATAAAAACATTATCTTTATATTCTGTTTGTTTTTATTTTCTATAATTTTTAATTTTTAAAAAATGAAATAAATTTATATTTTTTAAAATAATTTATTTTCTTAATTTACTTAATTCTATTCATAATAACAAAATTTACAGCTATGAGATAATTTTTACATTAGATAATAATTTTAATAGTGTTTTGTAAAATGCGGTCATGTGTGTAACACAAGCCATCAAAGAAATTAATAGTTTCATATAACACAACGTAAACTCAAGCTTTTATTAATGTAATAAATATCATTAAAATTGAATTTATTTTGAATTTATAATATTTTAATGTATGGGGGTGTTATATGGTAAACAATAAGTTGTCCCACGCCTAAAATTGGGAACACTATTGGTTATCGAAAACCAAAAATAGGTACACTGGTTGTTAATACACTCCTAAAATATAATAAATTACATGTTATGTAGCCCTTACATAATAGTTTCCATTATTATGTTTTTTCCTAAACTCTATTTGGGATTCCAACATTGAGTTCTCATTACATGTGTTCTTCGATTCCATTATGATTAATTTCTTATAAACATCCTTGAATAATTCCATGAAATGATTTTATTATATATAATGCACATGGTGTAGTTTTTTTAAATTTATTATCTTGTTCTAATACCCTTATGATTATGATAGATTAATACATCTCTCATTTAACAATAATGAGCATCTTAGATCACCATTTATTATGTTTATTTTTCCTAGGTTAGGATGTAATATTTTAAGTAGGGTATGCATATGAATAATACTGTGTGGCGTGATATTTATGGGGGATATTGATGATATTTCCTGAAATAAGATGTTTTTATTTCTGCTCTTTAATTTCATTGTAACCTTATGATCCTAAGGTGTTGTTTTTTTATTATAGTAAATATTTATATAAAAGATGTGATATTTAGGAATGTGTTATATGGGTCTCTATAAATGGAATCAGATGAATTTTTTAGTTGAAATTTGGAAACTACGATATATAAAAATTAGTGATATCCATAAGAATATGTCAAAGGAAGTGTATAAAAACAAGAAAACTTTTTGGAAAATTTCCTATAATTATATTAATGGTTAGAGCGATTGGTCTACCCAAAATTAAATCTTTTTCTAGGTAGTACAAGTGGTTTTATCTATGGAAAATAGGTACCTAGGGGTAGTAAATTTGAATATGTATCATTTATATTTAATATATTATCACATAGTTCATTAAAATGATCCATTATATATGCCATGTTTTTCAGTCCTAAGGTATTTTCTTTGAAAATAAAAAAACCCTTTACAAACCATAATGAAGGTTTTAATTATATGGTGACAATGAATGAAATAGGATTTATGTAAGGTATCATATAAGAAATTTATATTTTCTTTGTAAACTATAAATTATTTATCAAGATTATATAATTTCCATGAATAATATTTTTTCCCACAATATGATTTTTGGTTTCATAAAATTGCTAGAAAATGAATAAATTTGGTTAATATTGAATGGGATAGAAAACATTTTGATAAGGAACCATATTTACTAATGAATAGAGTGAAGGATATATTTATTATGAATAATAATTTATCATCATATATGATTAAATAAATAATTCTTAACAAACTATTAAACTCTTCAAAGAAAATAAGTAGAGTTTTTATTGAGTGTTAGGGTAGTGGAGACCGTGTAGGAATAATAATTTTGTTTCCTATCTATGGGAAATTTTTGAAGAACAAATAAAAGTGATGAATTATTGGAATGAGAAGATGTTTTATGATTGAAAAATAGAGTAATATAGTAATAATTTTTCAAGGGGAAATGAAATGTATTTTAATATTGTCCTCCCTAATTTATTATCAACATAAGAATGTTTTAAATGAGGAAAGTATAAGAATTATGAAATTTAATGTAATTATGGTAAATATCATGAGTTTTATAATACTGGTGATAGGAGTAATGGTTATAAATAGGATGTTGAAGAGACCACAAACAAAATATGGATGTAATGTTTTGTTCTAATAGTATTTATTATGTTACATAAGTGATAAATGATTAAATCGGGGTTGATAAATGTAAATAAATTATTAATATTTCATATTTTATGCTGTTGGTAATGAGAAACAATATTATGAATTCATGTTTATAGTATATTAATGAAGAGGAATGATTAAATTCTTTATTTATGGGAATTAAATAATTATGTTACATGAATCATGAATATATAAATATTATTCGATAGAAGTTTTTCATTAGGGATATACAAGAATTTGTTCAATGGTACTGATTACCTAAAAGTTTGAAATAATTTTAAGGAGTATATTATAGAAAAAAAATTTATCCATTTATAACCCATCATATGTTTTTAATGGTGAAAAAATGTGTTAGGTTGGAATATAACAAGTAATACAAAAAAGGGGGTGAATTATGCCTTTCCAAAAACATCAACAATTTAATATTTTAACACCCACAATAATTTAGTTGAATATGAAATTTTATTATTTTATATGAAAATATATAAAAGATATACAAAAAAAAGAACCCAACTATTTATTGTAGTTCGGGGCCCAAAGATCACCTAATCCACTCTACCACTCACTCTCTCATCTATCATAGTAAAGTTCATTAGAATGGCCCTATTATAATAATACCATGATTTCATAATAACGTTCAGGTATTTGACAACATTACCTGACCAAATACAAATCCTTCTAGATCAATAACAAAGAACCTATTATCCACATCATATATTGAGAAGATGATACTCCACCAAAACAGAGTACGAGCTGTTGAAACTCAAATAAATCAAAAGAGAAGTGATTTATATGAAACATGATAAACATAAAAATTTCTGAAGAATTCAAATGATAGTATATGGATATTCCTATTCATAAATAATAGTCTTCAGGAGGGAATGAGTTTTTAGTGATCTGGGTTTCCTATAGATCTTCAATTTAAAAGAAATAGCAAAGTAGAGTAGTCACAAACTTATTGTAGAAAAAGATAAAACATGTATATCTACAAAAATGTTCTCCTTTAATCAGAGTTGTTAATTTTTTATAAAACTATAAAAACAATTTCAATCAGGAAGTCTTATATGTGAATTGCTTATATCATGTATATTTTAAGAGATATTCTGAAGCAATATATAGAAATGAAAATACTTTCTTCAGTGTTCCAGATGTCAAATAATAGCCTAATTGGTCTTGGAGATTCAAAATTCAGTTAACTCGGAGAGACATAACATCCCTTAGAAATAGGTTAGATTTTCTCTGATGAACATGGTTTTTTGAAAAAATAAATATGATCTTTTAATATTCTTTATTTTGGTATTCAACTTTGTAGTAATCCTTGATTGAAAACATTTCATGAAGAAATTCTCCTTTGAAAGAAAAATGTAGGGTTGAGATGTGTGGCGTATAGTTTCTTTTCATAGCATAGGGTTCCCTTTCATAGAATCGCTTTTGATTTCATAGAGTAGGTTCCATTATATAACTTAGGGTTTCTCTACGTAGTGTACTATTCATTTTCATAACATAGGGTACCTTTAGATAGTGCATGGTTTCCTTTACATAGAATATGGTTCATATACGTATCATATGGTTCTTTATCAGCATTTTTAACAACAAGTAATGTAGGGATAAATTAGTAAAATAGGGATGAGGATTTATACATTCATCCTTCTTAGAATAAAATTTTGAATGGAGCATTAATTAAACATGCATTAAATTTTACCAGGTATAGGGTTGAAAACTATAAATCTAGAGTCCAACATACGGTTACTGATCCATATGCCTATAATGTTTTTAAATGTAAGGATGAATATCATAATAAAAACACATTTGTCTAACATAGGGTTGATACCATATAAAAACATTAGTTTATCAGCATAACATATTGGTGAAAATAGTGTTTCATAGATAATTCTGTTAATGCTAAATAAATTTAAAAGTGAATAGAATGTTCTGTATAAATCACTTAAAAAATTATTAGAAAACAAAAAGGGTTTTTTTGAACATCAATTTAATAATAAAATTAAGAGTATTGTTAATAAAATACATTCCAAAAAATGTCCTACTTTTTTATGATCAGAAAACCAATAACATAATCCATAACAAAAATTAATGCAAATGTAGAATTTGTAAAACATTCACAAAAAGGATAATGACTTTTTTGAAATATCAATTTCATAGAACAATTTCGATAAAGAATTATTTTCAAATAAGTGAAAATTTCTGATTTGAAAATATTCTCCCAAATTATTTTATATAGAGTTTCTATAAACTTAAATATTCAACCCATTTTGTGATATCAAAAAAATGGTTTAAAAGAATAAATAAAATAAAAATCCATTTAATATATAACAGAACTATAAATGAATAGTAATGTATTTTAGAATAATAAAATTAAATCTATGATTCGCAGGGAAGTATAGAACTGAAATAAAAATAATGAAATATAAATAAAAATAAGCTAAATTTGAATAGATAAGACAATATTTTGAATGGATATATTACAACCCACAATCAAAAGGGGGATTAAACATTAATGGTGTAGAGTTTAGTTTCAACAGGGACTGAGGGTTCTTCTCGATGAATAATTGGTTTAACTTCACTACTAAGATAAAATAGCATCCACAACATGATCTGAAAATGATTATTGAGCACTTTTGTCCAGTGCTGAAGTGGTTTCCTCGATTCATTTCCAACCATTAAACATTCAAAAAAAATTTATTTTCATATAATAATTTATATCTTCTTCAGTCTGGATAAAAGATATTAAATTTTCTTTAACATAATTAATCACAGGTCCTGATAAGGATTCATTCGAAGACATTTGACTCAAAATATGTCAATGTTTTTTCAATAGACCATTTAAAGGTATTCTATGACACTAAAGTGTGTGTATCCTATAATTAACATCATCCATCACTGAGATAATTTATTCATACTTCCTATGAAATTATATCGGTGTCTGTTGATAAGAAGTAGATGATTAATTGATTTCTCTAAGAGACTAAAATGCTCTATGAATCATCACCAAAAATTCATCAATCTATGTGTTCTTGATATAATCATATTTTAACAGACATAATTTTTATGAAATATAAACCATTAGGTCTTTAATATCCCTAGTTAAAATGATATTTTCCATTATTTCTCTCAAATGAATATTTTGTTCTGAATACTCTAATAATTTTACTTAAGAAACTCTATACTCTTCAAAATTCTTCTTCTCTACTTCCAAATGTTCTCTTAAAATCAAAACATCAGCCTCTAAAATATGTATCATTATAACACGAGCATTAGCCTCTAAATCTAAATATTTTGTAGAATTATCACATGTTTAATCAGCTTCAACAACACCCAGGCTTGGCTCATCAGCTCTTTTTGTTTTGCTTCTCAATTTTCATCATCCAAAAACACCAAATTTTTAGAAAATTAGATTTCCAGGATCATGGATATGATGAATTTGAGCCACTGGCTGAACATGCTCATCTACTAGGTTCTCAAGACTTGTATCTTCTCATTTTTTACCAGGTGTCATAGAATCCACATCTCCAACCACTACTTTAACAATAGCATCTGAGACATTAATAGACAGTCTTTTCCTTTGAACTAGAGATCCTTATGGATTTAACTCTATTTAATATCTAGGCCACTATCCATATATGTCCCCAGCCATAAACCTTACTTAATCTTGAGTTATTACAAGATTACACATTGAGGATCTTTTCAGGTTTAGAGTTTTAGAGAATTAAATCTTAAAACATGCATTACATTCTACATTTAAACAAAGTGATTACATAAAAGATAGTATTCATTTTTTCACATCAATGGAAACATATTCAAAATAAAACACAGATTCTTTCTTGACACTTCCTTGACACTATCGTCTTATCAAGTACCCTTCCCTTGACCTGTGAAAAACATTTCAAAAACATGGGATGAGCATAAAAAGCTCAGTAAGGGATTTAAAAATATGTAAAGGAAACATGAGTACATATATACATTAGAATCCATGAAATCATATTGTACTCATAAAACATAAGAACTTAAACATACCTCATCAAATCATGAATAAATCATAGAAATAATAAGACATAAAGGTAACTTGAGACATTAATAAAATTATTACATAGGGAGTAACCCTCTTGGTTACGTTCGGAATACCCATCATAGTATATTCCCTAAATCTCTTTGGATAAACCTTAATGTTTCACTCCTTCACGTTAACCAATGCATTGGAGAGCTATATCGGGCTCACTCGCCCTTAGTTTATCACGGAACCACTCATCTTCATAATAATGCCCAAGAACCATAACATAATCGTATCACATAAAACATGCATAAAAGAAACATAAAATTTCCACATTTCAATCACAAGATATCAATACAACACATTTATATAATAAAAACATTATGAAAACCATTTTCAATACCAAAATAACAGAAAAGTAAAACATGATAATTTTTTTAAACGGTATGGCTTGTAGAGGAAGCCGAAACTCAAATAATGGTCACGGCGGCGGAGAAGTGGTTGTCACCGAATACTTACGGCAAAAAAATTCGCTTTTGTCGTTTAGTAAACGCTTCATATAAAAAAGATTCCTTTTGAATAAACGTAAAAGTCAAAGGGGTTTATACACCGTATAAAAGAAAGTTGTGTATAAAACAATATATGCCTCAATGAAAGGAGATTAAGACGAAGTCCCATACAAAGATCATTTTTTCAATAAAATAGATCTATTATGTGTATTCACTATAAGTAAACATAAATAATGTACAAATAAAAGTTATGACATAATAATATCATGACATAATTTGAATGTAGGAGATTATCCCAAAGAACCGAAATCGGGTTAAGAAGTTCCCTTACCTCGTATATGACTTGACTCGATCGTTCTTTAATCTCCTGAAGAATAAACATGAGTAAATTTCTACTTTCTTAAGAACCCTTTTCAAGTTCATTATTCCTTTTATTTCACTTATTACCATGTTATTATCATTATTTAATTATTGAAGTTAATAATGGTCGTTTTGTTGATCATTGGTACTTGAGTCAAAAGTGGAATTCTTATATTTAAAAGTTGTTCACATAGTCAAATATTCATTATCTAAATAATTATATTCCTGATTTAGATGCTGTATATTGCATATATATCCAGTATATACATGCATTTTTAATACTACACAATCATTTAGAGGTAATAAATGAAATGCACCGATCATGGAGACGGTAAGCCGTACGTACGCATGAACGCTACTTTCATTTCTATTTCATATTTTATGTAATGGAATCATAATGATATAATGTTATATTATAATTCCATTATAATATCATATATAATATCATAACAACATCCTTTATACTTCCCACATATGGTATTAACGAATCAAATCACCTTGAGGGGGCGGAAGTCCACACTTCCTTAAATGAAGATATCGTGTTTACCCATAATGGAAACCGTAAAGGTATGCCCGAAATTAAAAATACAGAATATTAAGGAAAACATAAACATATTATATATCATATATAAATATAGTGTCATATTAATGGACACCTTTGAAGCTGTTAAAAGAATGTTCAACAATCATCGTTTCGGGAAGCAGAAATTCACCATCCACAGAAACAGTATGTTCTTTAACCATTAGATGTAGGTGTGTGTAAGTGTAGCTCGAATCCTTATAATAAAAATATCCTAGTATATGGAAGATACTGTTGTTGTTACAAAATAAATGAATAAAAAGAGTTTATGGGGTTGGAGAAGCAAAATAAAACAAAAGAACACAAGTGAAGACATTACCTTAAAAACGGGTAACCCTTTTTGATTTGAGCTCAAAGGCTTTACTGGTAAGACTTCTGCCCAAAGTTAGGCTTCTAGGAGTAATAGAGGGATTTGGAGAGACAATTTGGTCAGAGTTTGGCCGAGAAAAAGGCTTGAGAGGTGTGGGTAAGGAGGTAGAGTTGGGGGCCTTTATAAGAGGAGAGGATGGGCACTCTTGGAAAGTAATGAAATCTTACTTTATTTTAAATTGCGTTTCTGATTAAAAAAGTCCCACATTGATATAATTAGAGGATAAGGTGATAAGGGTTCGAAATATATCCATACAATATGTTTTTGACAAGTTTAGGTCTTATATTTTACATTATCTTTTCATTTTATTTAAATTGTTAAATAATGAGGTAATCAATTCATCATCATGATGTCATATATATTTTAATTTATTTAATGTCTAAAAATTATAAAAAAAATATTATGATGTAGGAAATATTTTTATCTTTCCGATGACTATTTATAGTCAAACATCTGACTGTTATAACCCCATTCAGAAATTGTTTTAGTAAAATAACTCAGGTTTGTGTCATTTTAATTTTAACATTAAATAAAAAGATATTAATGTCATTTTCCTACCAAAGTGAATCCATGGGGTTCCCAAGTTGACCCATGGCTTTTATTGGTCGGTCATGACACATCCAATAAAGGTATAACATGTTTCTAGGTATTTTCATTTTATTATAATATCATTTTTTCCTTAAATAGCACTAATTACCTCTAATCGCGATTAAAAATGTAATAAGTTACTATTCACCATAAAATTATTTTAATCCCATTGAACCACATTTTACTTCTTAGTAACAACCATGTATGTTGGATTTTTTGAAATTCAAAACACATATGTGGTAAAATTTCATTTAAACGGAAAATCAGTTTTTTATAAGTACCACTTAGTGGTTTCACTATTCATTAAAAATTGAAGTTTTTCAGAAAAATACCAAAACATCACCCTAAGATATATTTGATATTCTGAATTAAAAAATTATGTCTATTTTACAAAATTAAAAACATATTAGTTACATTAATTATTTTAATAATTAATTCCCGTTGTCATGACAAACAGCGTGTTTTTATGAAACAATATATATCAAAAGATTGACACTAGATTAAGTCCACTTTCAAAGTGAAATCAATTCCAACAAAAAATATTGGATTAAATGATAAAAATATATTCTAATTGAACTTTAAAACCAATTCAAAAGATAATATAATCATTATATTAAAAAGAGGGTTTGAATTAAAATACAACACTTTTCACTATTCATTAAAAATGAACATTATCAGAAAAATACCAAAAATTTATCCAAAGTAAATTTCAATGTCCCAATCATAAAGAATATGTTTATTTTGACAGATATAGCTTATAAAATTGTCAAAATATAGATTTAAAAATGGTTCTCCATCAAAATGCGGTAAAACAATCTTTTAAAAATACTAGTGTATTCCATGCTTTAGGTTGGATTTATGCTCATTTTAAGCCTCAAAAAGACTGTCTAATTCATAAATAGACATAGATAAAAATATTTCTTATTAATTACTTACTTGGGATGTTACATCCTTCCCCCCATTAGAAAATTGCGTCCCCGCAATTTATTTACCTATCGAATAAGTGGGGGTATTTATCCCTCATTTCATTTTCATATTCCCATGTTGTCTCTTCAATCATGTGGTTTTTTCCACAAAAACATTACCTGATGAATCACCATATTCCGTAACACTAGCTCCATGTGGTATAGAATCTATACCGGTTGTTCTTCATAAGATAGGTTCTCATCCAGATGAACTACCTCTAGACACAGAACATGAGATGGATCTGCCATGTACTTCCTTAACATGGAAACATGAAAAACATTGTGTACCTAAGATAAGCTCAGAGGTAACGCCACTCGGTATGCAACTGATCCAATTCTCTCCAAAATTTCATATGGTCCAATAATCCTTGGACTCAGATTTCCTTTCTTACCAAATCGCATCACACTCTTCCATGGTGAAACTTCAAGAAAAACATGATCACAAACCTCAAAAGAGATATCTTTCCTCCTGTTGTCTGCATAATTCTTCTGCCTGATCTAAGCTGTTCTCATGTGTTTATATATCAGCTGAACTTTTTCTGCCAACTCTTCTACCAATTCTTGTCCCATCAACTTCCTTTCACCCACTTCATCCCAGAAAGCTGGAGTTCGACACCGCTTCCCATATAATGCCTCAAATGGTGCCATCTGTATATTGGAATGAAAAATGTTTTTATATGAAAACTCAACCAAAGAAAGATGTTGGTCCCAACATCCCTGATAATCCATCAAACAACAACGTAGCATATCCTCCAAAGTCTGAATTGTTCGTTCTGACTGCCCATCTGATCGAGGATTAAATGTTGTACTAAAATTTTATTCAGTACGCAACGACTTCTAAAGGCCCTTCCTAAAGTTAGAAGTAAACCTGGGATCACAATCGGATACAATGGATAGAGGAACTCCATGAAACCTGACAATATATTTATGGTACAATCGAGAAAGTTAATCTTGAGAGAATGTATCTCGAATAGGAAGGAAATGAGAATATTTTGTCAAGCAATCAACAATAACCCAGATTGCATTATTACCTCGAGATGTCTTCGGTAATCCCAAAACAAAGTCCATGGATATATTCTCCCATTACCACTCTGGCACTGGTAAAGTCTAAAGCATCCCTTTCACTAACTGCCGCTCTGCTTTTACCTGTTGACAAGTCAAACACTTCACTGTAAAATCAGCAATATCCCTTTTCATTCCATCCCACTAGTAATACTCCCGTAGATCTCCGTACATCTTAGTACTGCCAAGATGAACTAAAAACGGGGAACTATGAGCTTCACATAACAACTCTCTCTTCAACTGTGAATCACACTGCACACACAATCTCTTCCCAAATCTCAGAACACAATCATTATAAATGTTGAATTTAGGAAACTTACCTTTCTGAACCAGCTCTACCTTTTTCTGCAGCTCTCTATCTTGCTTCTTTTCTTGCTTGATTTTTTCTGATAGAGAAGATTTCCCTGATACCTGAAACAAAACAGAAGGAAATCATGCCGCAACAACCTCTATGCCAAAGTTCATCAAATCCTTAACCAAGGGATCATGTTCCGAACGCAACATTGTTAATGAAGCATTACTCTTTCGACTCAAAGCATCAACCACTTTATTTGCTTTTCCCGGATGGTAATGAATTGTACAATCATAATATTTGATTAATTCTAGCCATATCCTATGTCTCAAGTTCAATTATTTCTGAGTGAATATATAGTTTAAACTTTTTTGATCGTTATATATTTCACACTTTACTCCATACAAATGATGCCTCCAAATTTTTAGAGCAAAAACAACAGCAGCTAATTCGAAATCATGTGTAGGGTAATTTACCTCATGAGTTTTCAACTGACGTGAAGCATAAGGAATTACCTGATCATTCTGCATTAGTACACAACCAAGTCCTTTAAATGAATCAACACTGTAGATTACAAACTCACCATTCCTGGAAGGAAGTGCTAAAACTAGAGCATTCACCAATCTTCATTTCAGTTCCTGAAAACAATCATCACATTCTTTTGTCCAGATAAACTTAACACCCTTTCGAGTTAGCTTACTAATTGGACTAGATAACCGTGAAAAATTTCTAAAAAACATTCGGTAATAGCCTTCCAAACCAAGGAAGCTAAGATTCTCAGTTACATTTGTGGGTCTTGGCCATTCTTCAACAACCTTTGTTTTTGTCGGATCAACAGTTATCCCATCTTTAGAAACAATGTGACCAAGGAAAGAAATTTGTTGCAACCAAAACTCACACTTGCTGAATTTCCCATACAATTTCTTTTCATTTAAGGATTGCAAAATAGCCCTTAAATGTCTTTCATGATCCTCTTACTTTTTGAAAACACCAAAATATCATCAATAAACACAACCAACATTTTTTCACCTGAGTCAACTGATCCATCACTGCGACAAACTGTTTAGTTCTGATTCTGACCATCTCATGATACTGATTTGGAAATTCATTTCCCTCTGTATTCCTTCCCAGTAAATCTGTTCTGTTTCCTCTACTAAAAACCATTCTTAACACAAAAATATCTTAGGAGAAGCAACATGGTAATATTTAAATTCTATATCATTTTGAATTTGACCATAAAAAAATATTTTTGGATAATAATTTAATAGAATTATAACTCTTAAAGTTATCTAAACTGACCTCTGATACCAACTTTAAGGCCCCATCCTTAAACCTTACTAAATCTTGAGTTATTACAAGATTAAACATTGAGGATCTTTTCAGGTTTATATTTTTAGAGAATTAGATCATAAAACTTGCATTACATTCCACATTTAAACAAAGTCATTACATAAAAGAAAGTATTTATTTTTTCCCATCAACGGAAACATATTCAAAATAAAACATGGATTCTTTCTTGACACTTCCTTGACACTATCATCATATCAAGTACCCTTCCCTTGACCTGTGAAAAACATTTCAAAAACCTGGTATGAGTATAAAAAGCTCAGTAAGGGATATAAAAATATGGAAAGGAAACTTGAGTACATATATATATTTGAATAAATGAAATCATACTCTACTCATAAAACATAAGAACATAAACATACCTCATCAAATCATGAATATTTCATATAAATCCTAATACATAGGGGTAACTTGAGGCATTCATAACATTCTTACGTAGGGAGTAACCCTCTTGTTACGTTTGGAATACCCATCACAGTATATTCCCTAAATATCTTCGGAGAAACCTTAACATTTCACTCCTTCGCGTTAACCAATGCATTAGAGAGCTATATCGGGCTCAACCGCCCATAGTTTATCATGGAACCACTCGTCTTCATAATAATGCCCAAGAACCATAACATAATCGTATCACATAAAACATGCATAAAGGAAACATAACATTTCCACATTTCAATCACATGATATCATTACAACAAATTGATATAATAAAAACATTGTGAAAACCATTTTCAATACCAAAATAAAAGAAAAGTAAAACATGATATTTATTTTTCTTTTAAAAAAACGGTATGGATTGTAGAGGAAGCCGAAACTCAAATAATGGTCACGGCGGCGGATAAGTCATTGTCGCCGAATACGTACGGCAAAAACATTCCCTTTTGTCATTTAGTAAACGCTTCGTATATAAAATATTTCTTTTGAATAAACGTAAAATTCATAGGGGTATATACACCATATAAAAGAAAGTTGTGTATAAAACAAAATATTCCTCAATGAAAGGATATTGAGACGAAGCCCCATACAAAGATCATTTTTTAAATAAAATAGATCTATTATGTGTATTCACTAGAAATAAACATAAATAATATACAAATACAAGATATGACATAATAATATCATGACATAATTTGAATGTAGGAGATTTACCTAAATAACGGAAATTGGGTTTAGATGTTCCATTACCTCGTATCCGACTTGACTCGATCATTCTTTAATCTCATGAATAATAAACTTGAGTTAATTTATACTAGCTTAATAACCTTTTTCAAGTTCATTTTTCATTTTATATCACTTTTTACCAGGTTATGAACATTATATAATTATTTATGTTAATAATTGTCGTTTTGTTGATCATTGGTACTTGAGTCAAAAGTAGACTTCTTATATTTACAAGTTTCTCACATAGTCAAATATCCATTATCTCAATAATTATATTCATGATGTAGATTCACTATATTTCATATATATTTAGTATATACATGAATTTATAATATTACATAATCATTTAGAGGTAAGAAATGAAATGCACCGTTCGTGGGGACGGTAAGCCGTACGTACGCATGAACGCTACTTTCATTTCTATTTCGTATTTTATGGAATGGAATCATAATGATATAAAGGTATATTATATTTCCAGTATAATATAATATATAATATCATAAATCCATCCTTTATACGTCCCACATATGGTATTATTGAATCAAATCACATTGAGGGGGCGGTAGTCCGCACTTCCTTAAATGAAGATATCGCGTTTACCCATAATGGAAACCATAAAGGTATGCCCAAAATGAAAAATACAGAGGCTTAATGAAAACATAATAATATTATATATCATATATAAATACAGTGTCATTTTAGTGACCACCTTTGAATGTGTTAAAAGAGTGTTGAATAATCATCGTTTCGGGAGGCAGAAATTCGCCATCCACGGAAACAGTATGTTCTTTAACCATTAGATGTAGGTGTGTGTAAGTGTAGCTCGAATACTTCTTATAACAAAGCCCTAGTATTTGGAATATACTGGTTTTGTAACAAAATAAATGAATAAAAATAGTTTATGGGGTTGGAGAAGAAAAATAAAACAAAAGAACACAAGTGAAGACATCACCTTAAAACGGGTAACCCTTTTTGATTTGAGCTCAAAGGCTTCCTTGGGAAGACTTATTCCCATAGTGAGGATTCTAGGAGTAATAGACGGATGTGGAGAGAAACGGTGGGCAGGGGTTGGTCGATCCAATGGATTGAGAGGTGTGGGAAAGGAGGTAGAGGTGGGGGCCTTTTATAAGAGGAGAGGAGGGGAACTCTTGGAATGTAAAGAAATGTTACTTTATTTTAAAATGATTTTCGGATTTAAAAGGTCCCACATTGATATAATTCAAGGATAAGGTAATAAGGGTTCTGAATATACCCATCCAAAAGGTTTTTGACAAGTTTAGGTCTTAGAGTTTACGTTATCTTTTCATTTTATTTAAATCGTTAAATAATGAGGTAATCGATTCATCATCATGATGTCATATATAATTTAATATATTTAATGTCTAAAAATTATAAGAAAAATACTATGATGTATGAAATCGTTTTACCTTTCCAATGAATATTTATAGTAAAAAATATGACTTGTATATCCCCATTTAAAAATTGTTTTAGTAAAACAACTCATGTTTGTGTCATTTTAATTTTAACATTAAATAAAAAGATATTAATGTCATTTTCCTACCAAAGTGGCTCCATGGGGTCCCCAAGTTGACCCATGGCTTGTGTTTGTCGGCCATGAAAAATCCAAAATTGTTAGGACATGTGTCTAGGTATTTTCATTTTATTATAATATCATTTTTTCCTTAAATTGCACTAATTACCTCTAATCACGATTAAAAACATAATAAGTTACTATTCACCAAAAAATTATTTTAATCCCATTGGACCACATTTTAATTATTAATTAAAACCATGTATGCCGTATTTTCGAAATTCAAAACATAGAGGTGGTAAAATTTCATTTAAACGGAAAATCAGTTTTTTATAAGTACCACTTAGTGGTTTCACTATTCATCAAAAATAGAAGATTTTTAGAAAAATACCAAAACATCACCCTAAGATATTTTTGATATTCCTAATTTAAAAATGATGTCTATTTTAAAAATTTAAAAATATATTAGTTAAATTAATTAATTTAATAATTAATTCTCGTTGTCATGACAAATTGCTTGTTTTTATGAAACAATATATATCAAAAGATTGACAGTAGTTTAAGTCCAATTTCAAAGTGAAATTAATTCCAATGACCACTATTGGATTAAACGGTAAAAATATAATCTAATTGAACTTTAAAACCAATTCAAAAGATAATCTAATCATTAGATTAAAAAGAGGGTTTGAATTAAAATACAACACTTTTCACTATTCATTATAAATGACCATTATCAGAAAAATACCAGAAATTTATCCAAAGTAAATTTCAATGCCCCAATCATGAAGAATATGTTTATTTTGACAAATATAGCTTATAAATTTGTAAAAAGATAGATTTCAAATTGGTTCTCCATCAAAAGGCGGTAAAACAATCTTTTAAAAATACTAGAGTATTCCATGCTTTAGGTTGGATTTATTCTCATTTTAAGCCTAAAAAACACTATCTAATTCATAAATAGACATAGATAAAAATATTTATTATTCATTACTTACTTGGGATGTTACAATCCAACAGAGACTACTAAAGGTATACCACTTTTCTCCCCCCCCTAAAAATCTACATTCAACCTCTGGTGTTGCTTGAAAAAACTTCCTACTAACAGATGAATGGTTTTCTCTATAAAAAACTAAGCATCATTAATGTCTTATTATTCAACATATTGATGTGGTGATAGGATCTTCCAAAAAACATATTAATAATCATCACTTTCCTTTACATAATGAAATAAATAATCCGACCATAGTTATAATACCCCATAATGGTATTTGGGCGGGAGTAGTGATTTAGATAACAAATCATAAAATTATAGAAATTAAAAATAACATTTTTCAAAATCAGAAACATGATGTACATGTATTGATAGTGAACCTTATCAAGTATAATAGTTTCGGAAAAATTCCTGATTGAATAAACATCATCATAACTCATAGGTATGGGGAATGTTCTTTCACAAACTCCTTTTTAAAATCCCTTACTCCAAACAAAGAAAACATAATGAACTCATATATATGTATTCCATTTCCAATGTTCTATAAATAATTTTTAAACTACCCCCTAAGGGGAAATCACAAAATTTCATCCATTTCAATTGACAATAATGAAAACTCCATATCATCTATCTTAGAAATAATATAATCATCATCGAAATTATAACTAAATGAATTAGCCGTAAAAAATTCTTTAGCATCTATTTCAAAAACCATTGGCATATTAACTACTCTAAAGGCATAAATTAGCCCTATAAATTCCACAACATCGTTAAGATATAGATTCATAGAATCAAATTATTAAAAATCTATTACCTTTCCGTACATACATTTTTTAGGTTTCCCTATACCATATCCAACTAAACATAAATGGATCTTCATGAAGTTTATATTTATAATGGTCTCAAAACAAAAAGGTTTCAGGGTTTAGGTTTTTCAGTAGATGGTAAATGAGAGAATGAGTTTATTTGTGAGTCAAAGGGAGAGGATTATAAGAGTGGGAAAAGGGAAACATTTTTCTCAGATAGATCGACTATATACTCATTGTATTTTAAATTTCAAAAGTCAAATGAAATAAAACAGAATTAATGTTCATTTCAAAACTTATAAAATCGAAAACAAATAAAAACAATTCCAATTGATTACTTAAGGATTCATATATATAAAAATAAAAAAATTAAATTAAATTAAAATAAATCATGTAAAAAAAATCATATCCCCCATTAATAAAATCAAAACATGCACTATGATGTATTTTTGTGAAAAAATATGCTAATTGATATTTAGAATTAACAAACTCAAATGCTATATCCTTTTTAAGGACATCATCCTATAGAAAATGATTCCTTTTATCAAGGTGCTTATTTATAGAATGACTTATAGGATTTTTAGAAATAATAATAGCACTGGTATTATCACATTAAATATTAATACTATTACTAGTTTTTCCAATATACAATTGAGTGTTTTTCATCCACAAAACTTGTGCACAACAACTAACAATAAACACATATTCTGCCTCAATGTATTATAGGGAAAATGAGCGATTCTTATCACTAGATGGGGAATATACTTATTTTCCTAAAAAGTGACATGTTCATGGGGTACATTTTATATCTAATATACACCCTCCAAATCTACCATCTGAATTTGAAAATAAATTAAAATCTGGTGTTTTGGGGTAATAAGTGATTGAAAAAATGTTCCCATTAAACATATAAAAATTATTTTGACAGTAGTAAGATGCGATTCTTTTGATTTGATTGAAATATATGACAATGAAATCTAGAAAACATAATGTATTTTTTATTAAAAATAAGATAAAACAAAATGAAAATCATACCTATATGTAATTCATAGTCAACTGGTTTTCCCACTTTATCCAAAACATGTTTTTTGTTGGTGCACATAGGAGTTGTATATGACTTTTTGTTCTCAAGTCTATAATTTTTTAATAAATCAATAATATCATTTCTTTGATTTAATGAATTTACATTTTTTTGGTAAATATGAAATTCCTAAAAAGATGTTTTGTTCTCCCATAATACACATTTTAAATTCTATTTTGCATTAGATTTCAAAAATAATGACTTATATTGTTTGGGTTGAACCAAAAATAACACCATCAACATAAATTTGAACTAATAAAATATTAGAATAAATATATTTCATAGAATGTGGTGGATCTTAGAAACCAATAGTATATCCATTTTTTAAAATAAATAAACTTAATATTTCATTCTAATATCTGGTTTCATGTTTAAGGCCATAGAGAGCTTCAGTATGTTTCAAAAAATAACATGGTTTTTACGGATTTTCAAAATCAAGGGGTTTTTCAATATAAACAAACTCTATTAAAAAACCTTTTAAAAAGAGGATTTAACATCCATCTAAAATAATTTAAAATTCATATAAGATTTATAGGCTAAAAAGATTCAAATTGCTTCAAATCTGGATACAAAGCAATATGTTTCATTATAATCTATACCATATTCTTGATTATATCCTTTAGCAACTAATAAATATTTATTCCTAGTAATGATACCTTCATCATCCTGTTTCTTCCAAAAGACCTAGTTAATTCTTATAACTAGATAAATGTATAGTCTTTCTACTAGTTCTCTAACATCATTTATTTTAAACTGGTTTAGATCTCAATGAATTTCTAACATCTAACACTCATCATCCAAGGATTATTCAATAGAAAAAGGATATAATTGATGTGTAAGTAAAAATAATTCAGTGAGGTTTCCTAAAATTCAATTAGTTCTAATTCATCTATCTAGGTCTCCTATAAAAGATTGTTAACGATGGTTCTTTAGGGATTTAGTCTTTCTAGTAAGAACACTTTCAGGTTCTTATTTTTCATGTTCTCTAAAGATAGAATGATCTTTTTTAACATAAAAATCAAAATAACTTTTAAGGGTTCAAAGTCATAAGTTGTAAAAAGAGTCAGTGACCTCATTAGTTTGATCTTTCTCTTTATTTAATGGGTCAATTTCTTCTAACATCACATGAAGTAGTTCTTCAAAAATCCATGACATTTTATCAAACACTCTGTACAATTTAGATGTAGAATAATCCCAATAAAAATTCCTTCGTCATATTTTTGGATCAAAATTCAAAAAATTATCCTTGGGGTTCAAGATATACACCTTACATCCAAAAACATTAAATTAAACTACATTACATTTTCATTTATCCCAATTTTATATGGTTTTATTTTGAATATAGACTGAATTAAAACTCATTTCATGATAGAGTAGGCTATTCTTATAGCTTCTTCCCAAAAATATTTAGGATGATTTTATTCATTTAGTAAATTCCTACCCATTTCATGAATTGTTCAGTTTCTACATTCAACAATTCAATTTAGTTGAGGTGTTCTTTGTGCATAGATGGTGCATCTAATACCAAAATTTGAGCAAAAATAATTGAATTCTTGTTTCTCAAATTCTATAAAATTATCACTTCTTAGTGAAATTATTTTGAAACCATTTTCATTTTGAACAATTTAGTAAAAACTTTCAAAAGGAGTGAAAACATCGGTTTTATGATTTTGAAAATAAACCCACGTAAATCTAGTATAATTATCTTTTAAAACATAAACATATTATTCACCATACAAAAATGATATCCTTAATTGTACAAAAAATCCACAGGATAATTTCTAAAGGATTTGATATAGTAGTTTTGTTAATAGATTTGAAATATGATTTATGATTATTTCCAATTTAGAATGCATCACATAATCAGTCATTATCAAAATGAAGTCTAGGAAAATCAGAAACTAACTATTTCATTGATAATTTATGTTAAAGAGAAATATTACAGTACCTATGTCTTCATTGAAAAATCAATTATTCATTTTTATTAGTATTTAAATAATTAAATTTATTTTTACATCATGAATTTATGTCAAAATTATAAACATTATCAGTTTCAGGTGCTCAAAATTTAATTAACTTGTCTTCAAACACAGAACAATAATTTTCAGAAAAATAGACATAAAATCCATCATCACAAAGTTGAGAATAAATTATCAAATTGTTCTTTAACCCTTTCACATACAATACTTTTTTGATTGAGATAGTTTTTTTGTCTTCAATAGTTCCAAATACATTTATTTTTCCATTTTCATTATCACCAAAAGTGACAATAACTCTATAAATTTGACTCATTTTGTGAACATTTGATGTATCTTCACTCATATTCCATGAAAAACCCAATCCATATACCATATTGAATTTATATTCTTGTCATCTATTTCCTGAAAAATTATTTAAGAATATGTTTGTAAGTACCAAGACATTCTTGGATCTAGTTGTGTTTGATAGTAGTGATCTAGGAATATAGACCTCCATTGTTTTCCCATAACATATAACATTAGATTCAGATAAACTCTTTGAAATAAAAGATCTATTAATTCTAGTGATTTGGGGATTTTTGAAATAATAGTTATTTGTCAAATTTGTTTGTATTCCATAAAAGTAACACATTTCATTTTTTGAATCAGGGACAAAAAAATTTGTGTACAGTTTAGATTTATCACCCTTAATTAATATACCAAATATTTCAATTTTAATAACATTCATTCAATGTATTTAATTTAATATATTTTCTCCTTTAATAAAAAAGGAGCAACACTTTTATATGTATCTACTTTATCTTGTAATTCATTGATCGATTTTTCAAGATAGGCATGGTTTTTTTGTGGATAAATTTATAATTTCTAGAAATTATTGATGTTGTTTAGGAAAGGTATATATTTCACCAGAAATATCACTCTGAATATTTATTAAAAACTAATGTCTCTGTATCATATAATATTATTTTTCACCAAACATTGAAAAGAATGAAACTAGTTTATCATTTGAGAAACTAGTAGTATTTGATTTAGAAGAATAATAAGTTTTTAACTTTTTGTCTTTTTTATTGGCCATAACTCACATGCTGCACTTTAGATTTGTTTTATCCTTCCTATAATTAGTCATTGATGGAAATTTGGAGACTTCATATACTCTATATGTAACATTAATTACTCATTCCTTCATGCTCTTAATCATCATTTTTATATCCGTTTTCAGGAATTTTTCATTCATCTTTATGTTGGGAGAAGTATGGTCTTATATGAATTATCTTTTTTATATTCATAACACTTGACTTTTCTGGAGTCCTTATCATCCATCATAACGGATTTTTTGAATCCTATTTTCATCTTGTAGAACATTCAAAGCATCTGGGATAACTACAGTATTTCTACTTCAGAATCAAATGAATCTAAATTCTTCTTCTCTATTAGTTATTTATTTGGCCTTCTAATATATTTCTAGGTTGTTACATTTAGAGAAGTATTTTCTTACTTTATTTTTATTTTATGATGTTCAACATCATCTTTCATTTCATCCTCAAACATCCTCAGTGTCCAAATTTATTATTTCACTGTTAGAACTTTGACAGGTGATGATTGTCGAATTGCAGTAAATATTCCATTCCATATAAAAGGTACTACTATCAGTACTTTAAAGGATTGAACAAATAGTTTTATGGGTTCAACTAAAGCTATAATATTAATTAAAATTTTTATAAACATTCAATTAATATGTGTGATGCTTTCTTCATTGAACATTTTAAATGTGTCAAACCTTACCATTGTTATTATATAAATCATTTGTCTTACATTGTCTATTACTTTATATGAAACCACAATAGTTTTCCACATTTCATTGGTTTTATGAAATTGTGAAACAATATTGTACTGTTCAAGTCCAAGATAAAAATAAAACATTCATAACTTTTGATTTCGTGTTATCTTTAGCTTCTATTGTATCATACCATGTTTTCGATTTCTCATGAATTTTATAAAGGGAAATGATTTATGAGTAAACATTGAATCCAAGATTTATAAGATAAACAATCATCCTTGATTTCAAACAACCATAATTTCTATCATTGTATTATGGAACTTGATCCATATACATTACTTCTCTAGGAACATCCATTTCCATCGTTGTATTGCCCTTACAACTTTTGTCTTTGTATAAATTTTCAAAAATACAAGCTCTCATTCTAATTCATAGGTTAGAATATAAAAATTAATATAAAAGAAGGGGTGAATTGTTTTATTCAAAAATCTTCCACAATTTTTTCCTTTAACACGCACTATAATTTATACAAATACGAAATATTATTATTCTATTTGAATATATGAAATGGATAAATAGAAAGAAATAACACATCTTTTTATATTGTTTCATGGCACAAAGATCCCCTAGTCAACTCTACCAATCCCTCACTCACCAAGCTAAGAAAATTTCACTAGAATGGTTCTCATATAATAAGACTAAGTATCCACAACTGATTTCACGTAGTTGACCGCTTTACAAGTACAACTAAAAAACCTTCTTGATCTATAACAGGAAACTGATTATCTTCTATTTAGATCAAGAATTTGATACTCTACCACAATTTAGAATCAGAAGTTGAAACTCAAATAAATCAAATGAGATTTGACCTGTTTGAAATAGCTTAAACTTAATAATTACAACAACACACAATTGATAGTAGATGGGTCATATTATTTATAAATAATATCCTTCAAGAGATAATGTGTCACGACCCGTCCTCAGGGCCCGTGTCGTGACTACTCCAAGCCCGCCTTCCATAGGCCAGGGGCTGGCGGCTAGCACCAAGACGTAAATCCCGGTAAAAATGGAAGGCATTACCTTTGTAAAGTAAACAATAACCTCAGAGTAAGAAAGAGGAAAAAGTAAGCACTAAGTAAAAATAGAGTACAACTGCAAGTGCGGAAAGTATGTGGGCCAGAATACAAACCCAAACTGAATGTAAAGTACAACTCAAAAGGGAAAATAGGAACTGAAAATTAAAAGCCGCTATGCCGAGCTGTCCACTAGAAATCCTACCTGAAGGGTGGGTACAGATAGCTCCACTGCTCCTCGGGTCCCGCCATCCACTCCGAGTACGTCCCACCCAGTGGTCCTCCTCCAGGTACCATCCTGCTTCGCAAGCATCAACCACGATCAACGTTGTCCGTCGTCTGCAACCAACACAACGTAGTGCGGGCATAGCCCGTGCTGGGGTGAGTATAAGCTACTCAGTAGGGACCTCGAGACCCCCGAAGGTCTCCCAAAATCCACAAAGGATAAACCACAAAAGAAATATACAATCACGAAATAACAACCGACACTGCTTTGATATATGCCCATACATATACCTAAGTCAACAATTCTAATACGCTCCAACCTCCGAGCCCAAGTACAACTCAGTACACATAGGAAAGTATACGTAGTCCACACAGGAAAGCAAAAAGTAATCCACCCAGGATAGCACAACACAATCCACACAGGAAATCAAACAGGATTCAGCTCACGCAGAAAATACTTCGTCGATAAAGGTGAAAGGTGATTATCAGATAAAGATACTGAATCATCTAAGATGGGACCCACATAGGATACAAGACCAGTTGTCTTTATTGTTTCATCTATTCTGGGACCCACATAAGATACAAGACCAGCACTGAATCATCAAAGCTGGGACCCACATAGGATACAAGACCAGCACAGCTAGGACCCACATAGGATACATGACCAGCTGTCTTCATTGATTCATCTATACTAGGACCCATATTGGATACAAGACCAGTATTGAATCATCTAAGATGAGACCCACATAGGATACAAGACCAGCACAGCTAGGACCCACATAGGATACAAGACCAGCTGTCTTCATTGATTCATTTACACTGGGACCCACATAGGATACAAGACTAGTACTTGAATCATCTAATTTGGGACCCACATTGGATACAAGACCAGCACAGCTAGGACCCACATAGGATACAAGACCAGATGTATTCATTGATTCATCTATAATGGGACCCACATAGGATACAAGACCAGTATTGAATCATCTAAGCTGGGACCCACATAGGATACAAGACCAGCACACCTAGGACCGACATAAGATACAAGACCAGTACTTGAATCATCTATGCTGGGACCCACATAGGATACAAGACCAGCACAGCTAGGACCCACATAGGAAACAAGTCCAGCTGTCTTCATTGATTCATCTATACTGGGACCCACATAGGATACAAGACTAGTACTAAATCATCTAAGCTATCAGATCCACAAAGGATCGATAGGTACTAATCCCCGCAAAGGCTCACACAGGATCGGACCCACACATGATCTATACCACTGATCCCCATAGGATCGCTGAGTGTTGTAGTCATCTCAGTCGAATCCACTGAGGATCTCTGCACAGTCGTCGTCGAAGTCGCAGTCGTAGCCAGCACTAGGGTTCCCGCACACAGCAAGCTCGTTCGGGAGGGTCCGCTCCACGAGCCAAGAGGCTGATACATCAACTGTCACATAGTCCGAAGTTAATGTATCCAAAAGTTACGTATCGTCAACAGTAACTCAACACAACAGACGGCGCGTCAATCAGACGCCTGGTATGAGAGTTATTGGCTTTTTCATTCCAGGGGCCCGGTTGGTTTTTAAGGCAAAACCAACCTGACCGTACTCCACCTGCGTCCAAACCTCAGGCGAAGTGATCCAAAAGATCCGTCTCACTAAGAGGAACTCAACCAAGTTGATGGCACGTAAATCAGACGTCCGGAGTACAAGATATGAGTGTTTCCGCTCCGAGGGCCCGGTTGGTTTCGTGTACGAACCAACACTGCTGAACCCAAAGTATTACGAAAACATGAGTGCAGTATACCTAAACAACTGTCTCAATCCATGGATCACATCGCCGCTGACGGCGCGTCGTTTGGAGGTCTGTAGCCCAAGATATGGGCATTTGACCGAAAGTAGTCCGAAATTAGGGGGTCTGGGACTGGGTCGGCCGAACCGGGTCGACCCGACCCGGGCGGCTACCTGGCCCGGTGACCCAGCCTGGCCTGGAAGCCCGGCCCGGCCGGCGGCGCGGCCAGCGGCCAGCGGGCCGCGCGTGTGCGCCCAAGGGAGGGGCTACACCCCTCCTTTATTTCAAAATGGCGGCCCCCTTTAAGGGGTCGTGCCACGTGAGCAACCCGAGGGGTGTAACCCCCCGGTTTTTCCCCTAAAATGGCCGGCCAGCGCAGGGCCGGCCAGTTTCTCGCCGCGGGGCCCCGCGGTCCCGCGCCTTCCGGCGCCAGCGGCCGGAGTTCCGACCACCTTCTTCGAATTCTCTGGTGGGTGGTTTTTCCGGCCGCTACTTCTAGGATGGCTGCAAATTCATCCGGCGCAGCGTGACATCGTCGTACCCTTCTGTCGCGGTCCGACTCCGGCCGCGGCCTTGTTCGCAATCCTTGACGCGGCGCGACGGAGTCGCGTTTCTTCGTTGTGGCCCGCATCGTTCACGTCTCCTTTCTCTCAAGCACGGTGCAACGATGCATTACCGTCTTCGCTAATCAAAACGAAGAATAGCAAAGGGGGGAGGGGTATCAGCCATGTTTGTGTGGACCGATCCCCTCCCGTTATATCGATAGCAGTTGGCCGAAACGTAAAATGTTTAACCTTCACAATTTTTTAATTTAAATAAAAATTGGAACATGGCCTTCAGATTTATCTTTCATATTCGAAGGAAAGAAATTACCAACTTAAAAAGATTCAAACCCATACCTCAGTTCAGGAACGGTGCACGTCAACGATCCTCAGAAGACGAGCGTCGCGAAAATCGGGCGTCGCGGAAAACGAACGTCGTTTCCGTTAATGTCAAGGTGCGTTCGAAGAGGAAACGTCGTTGGAAGAAGACGTCACGTTCTTCGTCGGAGATGTTCTTCGTTGAAGAACAATGTTCTTCGCGTTCTTCGTCGAGGTTGAAGAAGAAGAAGACTTCACGCTTCCCAAACCTCTCCAGCTGGCAAAAACTCTAACAATAATAAAATAAGACCAAGTCTTAATTTTATTAACACAACTTAACCATTTGAATTTCAAGAGTTTGAAATTAAGTATCTCACCTTTTTAATTATAACAAGTTGTCAAAAAATTAATGAAAGTTAGTTAATGGGGAGGTAAGCAGGTGAGGGGTTAAGAGGAGTTAAGGGATTTGAAAAGGTGGGGGGTTCATGTGGGCCCCATCCTTTCAATTATCCACACATGGGAAGTTGGGTGAATGTGGGCCCCACCACCAACTTTCCATGGGAGAAATAAACCACCTTGATATGGAATAAAATTGATTCAACAATTTTATTTACTTTTTTAATTAAACCCCATTAATTAACTTCTTCACCCACACAAACTCAACTACGGTAAAGGTTCCCTTAAGCGTTTACCGGCGTTTTGAGTTCATAGGTGCCATCGTATTTCAATTCCGAGCACCGGTTCAAAAGATAGGAATTATCGCTCGTTCGTTCACTGAACGTACCCGAGCCAAACTTCAGAAATTGATTACGATCACTCCGGGCCTCGGAATCAGGCGCCGTTAGACACTGCGTTCTTGTAAAATTCCAAAGAAAATTAAGAAAAAAAATTTCCTTGAAATTTCCGGGTCTTTACATTACTCCCACCACAGGGATTTACGTCCCCGTAAAGCTTCAACACAAACTAGGGATACAAAGGCGGTAGAGCTAGGTGGTAAGCCACCTCGTCAATCCTGCTGAGGACCTGGAAGGGACCGATGAAGCATGGAGACAACTTGACACCTTGGCCAAATCTCTGTAATCCACGTCGAGGTGAGACCCACATGAAGACGTGGTTGCCATCCTCAAACTCTAGTGGCCTCCACCTCCTGTCAGCGAAAGACTTCTGTCGGCTTTGAGCTGTCTTCATCCACTCCTGGATGACCTGGACCTTCTCTATCATTGCCTGGACCATCTCTGATCCCACGAGAGATGCTATGATTTCTTCTTTGCCGATAAGAGAAATCTGGTCTCATCCATAGGATGAACCACGTTCTTTGCCTAATACAGTCAATACCGACATGGATGATACTAATCCATACCAAGGATGACGTCGTAAGGCCTCGACGCTACAACCAAGAGATCCAACCATATCTCTCGCCTCCAAGGGTTGAGTCACACTGTCGGCATCAGTGTGTGGTTAATGGGTCTCTTCCAGTAGATGTATCACAAGTGAGGGTCAAGTCAACAGTCTAAACTAGAACCTCTTAGTAACAACACAAAGGAGGGCAGGAATGAAAACATCACAAAGGTAAGCGTCTTTTACTATTGTAGCTCATAATACAAAGACACCACACAACAACAACAAGGAACTAGAAGTACAAAAGACGTATCCACTAGTTCCACTCCTGTCCATCTGCTCGCAGAGCTCCATGATCGAAGGCCTCATCTTCCTGAACCTGAGCTCTTGCATGTCCACCAACTCCCTGTGGTCGGGGCGGACCTCCTGGTGGTGGTGGTGGCAACACCTCGAAGCGTTGTCCACCACCTGCTGCTCGGCCAGTTCCTCTGCCTCATCCTCATATACCCTTCGGACTACAGTGGCCGAACGTCTGTCTGGGAGGTCCCTCTACCACCTTCTTCTCATCTGTAAGACGAGTCGGGCAGTCTCGAGCCATGTGACCTTGCCCGCCGCATGCGTAGCAATGCCTGTCCCTCGTGTAGTTGGCTCTCCTTCATGTGCCCCACACAACCAAATCTTCATCCAGTGACTGCCCATCTGATGGTCTGGCCTGTTTGGACCTCTGCGTCACCTGTCTACTGCCAACTGCAGAAGACCCTGCTACGGGCTATCCTGCGGAGGGCCCTGTCACTGGATCCTGCTCGGCGAGAAAACTCTCCACTAGAAGGGCTCTCTCCAACACCTCTACCTGAGTCGGAATGTTTAGGGAGATCATTGAAGCCATGATCTCGTGCCTCAGTCCTTGCTTGAAGGTCTGGGCCCGGAAGAACGGGTCTCGTACCATATTTGTGAAGTAGCGCGAGAGATCAGTAAATCTCGCCGAGTACTGGGCCACTGTCATGCTGCCCTTTCGTAGCTATAGCAGCTCTTGGATGCGCACCGCACGGAGGGTGGCTGGGATGAACACAGAGTAGAAGATGCTCTCAAAGTCCGTCCAGAAGAGAGATGTCTCATCGTGCACCTGGAGCATCAAGCTCCTACCATCTGCCTGTTGTCCATCGTCTGCAACCAAAACAACGTAGTGCGGGCATAGCCCGTGCATGGGTGAGTATAAGCTACTCAGTAGGGACCTCGAGACCCCCTAAGGTCTCCGAAAATCCACAAAGGATAAACCACAAAGGAAAGATACAATCACGAAGTAACAACCGACACTGCTTAGGTATATGTCCATACATATACCTAAGTCAACAATTCAAATACGCTCCAACCTCCGAGCCCAAGTACAACTCAGTCCACATAGGAAAATATATGTATTCCACACGGGAAAGCAAAACGAAATCCACACAGGATAGCACAACACAATCAACACAAGAAAGAAAACTGGATTCATCTCACACAGAAAATACTTCGTCGAAAAAGGTGAAAGGGGATGATCAGATAAAGATACTGAATCATCTAAGCTGGGACCCACATAGGATACAAGACCAGTTGTCTTCATTGTTTCATCTATGCTGGGACCCACATAGGATACAAGACCAGCACTGAATCATCAAAGCTGGGACCCACATAGGATACAAGACCAACACAGCTAGGACCCACATAGGATACAAGACCAGCTCTCTTTATTGATTCATATATACTGGGACCCACATAGGATACAAGACCAGTATTGAATCTTATAAGCTGGGACCCACATAGGATAAAAGACCAGCACATCTAGGACCCACATAGGATACAAGACTAGCTGTCTTCATTGATTCATCTATACTGGGACCCACATAGGATACAAGACCAGTACTTGAATCATCTAAGCTGGGACCCACAAAGGATACAAGACCAGCACAGCTAGGACCCACATAGGATACAAGACCAGCTGTCTTCATTGATTCATCTATACTGGGACCCACATAGGATACAAGACCAGTATTAAATCATCTAATCTGGGACCCACATAGGATACAAGACCAGCACAGCTAGGACCCACATAGGATACAAGACCAGCTGTCTTCATTAATTCATCTATACTAGGACCCCCATAGGATACAAGACCAGTACCTAAATCATCTAAGCTGGGACGCACATAGGATACAAGACCAGCACAGCTAGGACCCACATAGGATACAAGACCAGCTGTCTTCATTGATTCATCTATACTGGGACCCACATAGGATACAAGACCAGTACCGAATCATCTAAGCTGTCAGATCCACAAAGGATCGATAGGTACTAATCCCTGCAAAGGCCCACACAGGATCAGACCCAAACAGGATCTGTAGCACTGATCCCTATAGGATCGCTGAGTGTTGTAGTCATCGTCGTCGAATCCACTAAGGATCTCTGCACAGTCGTCGTCGAAGTCGCAGTGGCAGCCAACACTTGGGTTCCCGCACACAGCAAGCTCGTTCGGGAGGGTCCGCTCCACGAGCCGAGAGGCTGATACATAAACTATCACATAGTCCGAAGTTGATGTATCCAAAAGTTCCGTATAGTCAACAGGAACTTAACACAACAGACGACGCGTCAATCGGACGCCCGGTTTAAGAGTTATTGGCTTTTTCGTTCCAGGTGCCCGGTTGGTTTTTAGGGAAAAACCAACCCGACCGTACTCCACCTGCATCCAAACCTCGGGCAAAGTGAGCCAAAAGATCCGTCTCACTAAGAGGAACTCAACCAAGTCGACGACAAGTCAATCGGACGTCCGGAGTCCATGATATGAGTGTTTCCGCTCCGAGGGCCCGGTTGGTTTCGTGTACGAACCAACCCGGCCAAACCCAAAGTATTCTGAAACCATGAGTGCAGTATAATGAAACGACTTTCTCGATCCAAGGATCGCATTGCCGCTTACGGCGCATCGTTTGTAGGTCTGTAGCCCAAAATATGGGCATTTGAGCGAAAGTAGTCTGAAATTAGGGGGTCTGGGCCCGGGCTGGCCCGACCCAGCACCCCCTGGGTCGGCCGAACCGGGTCGACCCGGCCCGACGACCCGGCCCGGCCGGCAGCGCGGCTAGCGGGCCGCGCGGGCATGCCCAAGGGAGGGGCTACGCCCCACCTTTATATAAAAACGGCGGCCACCTTTAAGGGGTCGCGCCACGTGAACAACCTGGGGGGTGTAACCCCCCGGTTTTTCCCCAGAAACGGCTGGCCAGCGCAGGGCCGGCCGATTTCTTGCCGCGGGACCCTACGGTCCCGCGCCTTCCGGCACCGGTGGCCAGAGTTCCGGCTTCCTTCTTCGAATTCTCTGGTGGGTGGTTTTTCGGGCCGCTACTTCCAGGATGGCTGTATATTCGTCCGGCGCGGTGTGACAGCGCCGTGCCTATCCGCCGCGGTTCGACTCCAGCCCCGGCCTTGTTTACAATTCTCGACGTGGCGCGACGGCGTCGTGTTTCTTCGTCATGGCCCGCATCGTTCACTTATCCTTTCGCTCAAGCGCGGTGAAACATTTCATTACCATCTTCTCTAATCAAAACAAAGAATAACAAAGGGGGGAGGGGTATCGGCCGTGTTTTTGTGGACCGATCCCCTCCCATTATATCGATAGCAGTTGGCCGAAACGTAAAACGTTTAACCTTCACAATTTTTTAATTTAAATAAAAATTGGAACATGGCCGTCAGATTTATCTTTGATATTCGAAGTAATGAAATTACCAACATAAAAAGATTCAAACTCGTACCTCGGTTCAGGAACGGTGCACGTCAACGATCCTCAGAAGACGAGCGTCGCAGAAATCGGGCGTCACGGAAAACGAACGTCGTTTCTGTTAACGTCGAGGTGCATTCGAAGAGGAAACGTCATTGGAAGAAGACGCCGTGTTCTTCGTCGGAGATGTTCTTCATTTAAGAATGGTGTTCTTCGCTTTCTTCGTCGAGGTTGAAGAAGAAGAAGACATCACGCTTCCCAAACCTCTCCAGCTGGCAAAAACTCTAACAATAATAAAATAAGACCAAGTCTTAATTTTATTAACACAACTTAACCATTTGAATTTCAAGAGTTTGAAATTAAGTAGCTCACCTTATTAATTATAACAAGTTGTCAAAAAATTAATGAAAGTGAGTTAATGGGGAGGTAGGAAGGTTAGGGGTTAAGAGGAGTTAAGGGATTTGAAAATGTGGGGGGTTCGTGTGGGCTCCACCCTTTCAATTATCCACACATGGGAATTTGGGTGAATGTGGGCCCCACCACCAACTTCCCATGGGAGAAATAAACCACCTTGATATGAAATAAAATTGATTCAACAATTTTATTTACTTTTTTAATTAAACCCCATTAATTAACATCTTTACCCGCACAAACGCAACTACGGTAAAGGTTCCCTTAAGCGTTTACCGGTGTTCCGAGTTCATCGGTGTCATTGGATTTCAATTCCAAGCACTGGTTCAAAAGAAAGGAATTCCTGCTCGTTCGTTCACTGAACGTACCAGAGCCAAACTTCGGAAATTGATTACGGGAACTCCGGGATTCGGAATCAGGCGCCGTCAGAAACTGTGTTCTTGTAAAATTCCAAAGAAAATTAAGAAAAAAAATTTCCTTGAAATTTATTGGTCTTTACATAATGTGCCTAAATCAATCTGCGTTTTATATATAAATTCACTTTAAAAGCAGCAACAATATATAGTAATCGCAAACATATAGTAGAACAAGATATAACATGTATATACCCAAAATGTAGTCCTTTAATAATAGTTGGTCATTTTTTATTGAAGTGTGAAAATAATTTTAGAAAGGAAGCATTGTATGTGAATCACTTATCCCATGTATATTTTAAAAGATATTTTGAAGGAATATATGGAATAAAAAATTATTTCATTGGTGTTTCAAATCCAAAATAATAGAATGATTTGTAATGGAAAATCAAATTTCAATAATATAGGAGATTCGTAAATTACCATAGAAATAGGAGAGATTTTATCTGATGAACACAAATCATTGGAATAATTAAAATGATCCTTGAAATGGTTTTCATTTCTGTCTTGACAACTTTAGTAATCTCAGACTGAAAATGCAGCTTAGAAAAATTCTCTGTTGAGAACACAATGTATGGTTGAACTGCATAGCATAGGGTTCTATTACATAACATATGATTACATCAAGTATATTAGTGTTATTTTTTATACCATAGTGTATATTTATGTATAATAGGGTTCCATTAAGTAGGGTAGGGTTCTTTTTCATAGCGTAGGGTTCCATTGCATATCGTAGGGTTCCATTGCATAGAGTAGGGTCACATTGTAGAGCATACGGTTCAACTACATAATGTGTGGTTCATTATCCATATTTTCATCGACATATAATGTAGGGAGAAAAACATAAATGTAGTAATGACGATCCATATGTTCAACCTTGTTAGCATAAAATTATAACAATTACATTAATTAACCATACATTAAATTTTATTGAATGTAGGGTTGCACACTGTAAATCCAGACTCCAACGTAGGGTTGTTGGTCCATATGAATGTAAATAATTGGAATGTAATGATGAATATCAAAATTAAAACTCTTTAGAGTAATGTATGGTTGATACCATACACAGAAGTACATTTTTTCTCAAAACATTGGTTTGAAAATATGGTTTCTAGAATCATTCTTATAATACTAAATTTCATTAAAATATAATATAAATTCTTATAAAACACACTTAACAAAACAATTTATAAAATAATAGGGGTTTTGTGTACATAAAAAACATAATAAAATATAGAGTATTTTTTAGACAATACATTCCCAAAAAAATGGTCTTGTGTTTGGATAAATTGATGGTATATATAAATAAATAAAATTTGAGGATATCGATGACCTCAAATCTACATAACAGATTTTTGATAATCTGTTGGTTTTTATCATTGATTTAGTTTTAAATGTATTATTATTTATAGACAAAAATTAGTAATTTGTGGTTTAATTTATGTAATTTAGAAGCATGCATGTTTTAATTGAGGCTTTTGGGTAATTCAGGTCATTACCGAGCTTTAGAAGTATATATTCCCATAGTATTTACATTTTTGGAATATAACCATTTTGAATTCCAAAATGAAATTTGGGGTATTAGTTTTTTATTGATTTTTGGAAAATTATTGAACTTCATTCTAAATTTTATATTTTTAAGGGTCATGAGGTTAACCTTTTATGGAATTGTTTATATTGAATAATGGATGAGGTATTGTATATAAATGTATTAAATAACCATATAAATATTTTTTTCTATTATATGACATGTTACAACATTTTTGTTAAATACATATATATGGAATCTATTGTAATTTTTATAGTGACACTGTGATATGTTAGAGATTTAGTAATAAAAAATTCATCTTCCTTCCCTAGATTAATTGATGAAATAGAAATTAATTATTTCACAACCCAATGATAAGATTATGAATAGGAACTACAAAAAATAAAGTATGCATATCTTCTCATTAAAATTATTCTACTTTTTGAAAAAGGGATTCTAAAAAATGTTATACATTTATATTTATTATAGATGAATGGATCTTCTTTTCATTATTAACATATTCTTTGCTTTACGGTTGTTAAATTTATCCTCACCATGTTCTCTATGACTCTTCATTTGTATTTGGGTGTTTGTTTTCCCTTTTATATGCATGTTCTCACTCACCACAAAAAAAAATCATATATTGAAAACCATGTTATGTTTTAATCTTCCATATCTTTACGGATCCCTTTATCTCTTTTCAATTATAAGTTTTATCCACACTTTTTATGATGTCGGTTTTCGACAATGTGATTTTCAAATATTAGACCACTATTTTAGTACAACATCAAATTTAAGGGGAAAATATTTTTTAATTTTAAATAATGTAAAAATATAATATTTTATATATTATTTTTCAATTAATTTTATTTTATTTGATATATTTCACTACATGCTACACTAAGTTTTAATGAAACATAACATACTATTAAAATATCATTACATAATAAGATAGTTATCACAAAGTGGTTGAAATGGTGGGTATGAATATATTTAACTAAATTTTGAAAATATCTGGTTTATAAATTTATATAAAATTATTTCCTCCATGACAAATTAATTTGATGTGAAAATAAAAACTACTTCAAAATAAAGGATATCCTTTTTTGAAAAACTATTTTTATGGACATAAACGCATTTTACCTCAATAAATTGGAAAAATATACTATTTGTGAATTATTTTAATGAAGTTAATATATTAATTTTTAAATAAAATATTTAACGTTCATCTTATAGTTATTCGTATTTTAGATGGGGATAAATCAAATTATATGTTAAAAAATATAATTTAAAAAAATAAGAGTTTAGTATCCATTTGGGATCTTATTACTAAATTACTTTTAGAAACTTTTATTAATTTTATATGAAAATATATTATTCATTTTTTAAATAATAATGTAAAAATATTCATCAAGTATATTTTTGAGAATATTGTGAAAATATAAATTCTTTGATGAATAGTAAAAAATATTGTTTTTATTAAGAATTTTCATTTCTTTTAATATGTTTTAAAAAGTAAAATATATTTTCATATGGATTTCAAAATTAAATCGGTTCAATTATATTTCTAATAATAATATTTATTTCAATGAATTTAATTTAACATTGATTTTCGATATAAAAACATTTTAATCTTTTGGAAATGTTTCACTTTTGAAAATTGATTTTTCATCACATATGTGGGATTATTTTAAAATTATAATTTTACACATATATAAAAGGAATTAGGAAATATGTATTCAAAATTTTTAATAAAAAATATATTTTATATTATTTCATTATTAATTTCTAACCATTGTGAATTGTAATGGTAGTAAAAACTAATTACCTTAGGTATGGTGAAAATGGGTTTAGAGGGAATTACAATAAAAAACTAGTGATAAGTAACCATGAAACTACTAAAACAACCATTTTATTTCCATATTTAAAAATAAAAAAACTATAAAGATTTATAAAGTCCAATTTTAGGGAAATTTTCAATACAAAATTGTCTGTTCACCTTCTTCTTTCGAAAAATTACAAGTGTACCACTCACCTCAATTATAAATTCCCACTCCATCCACTTTACATTTTAAACCTCAAAAACCAATTATATCATACAATTAATACCAAAATATATTCCTTAAATACATCCCCACATCAAAGATGAATTACTAAATACTATATCACTCCTATTAATTAGTTATGTATAAGCCTAAAATGATCTCTAAAAAATGTTAATTATTAAACATTCATTTTTCATTGATTTCTTCTTCCACATCCTTAATGAATTATTATATTTTGGTGATATAAGAACACTACTATATAACATATATAAGGATTATATTATTCTAAAGTAAAATCTTATATTATTTAAATCTTTCAACAAATTTGATACTAAATCACCATTTGGATGTACGGTGGAAAGGAGATTTTTCATCCAAATTAAGGTTTTCTAAACATTATTTCAAAAAAATACATTATCTAAAAGATTTATTAAATTCATTTTATCCATTTTTTTTAAAAAAAATTAATGTGAATCTTCTAGTCATTTTAAAAAACCCGTTATATTTTTTTTATTACAAATGTGAAATAAATCATTATTTAATCATTTTTGGAATGAATGTTATTTTCGACCACAATTACTATTTGGTTATTTTTAATTCATCCTTTACAAGTTTAAAAAATTATTTTCAACAAAAGGTATTTTATTAAACTTTTATGAATTTATTTTTTTAATAATAGTGATTTTTAAAGAAAAACTATTTCCCTTTATAAATTGTTAGAACTGTCATTTCAAAATTATTTTCAGTCTATAATAAAATCCATTAATATTACTTAAGCTTTATGGGGGATGTGATCCATGTTTTAAATTATTAATAATTATATAAATTTACTTGGTCTTTAATGTCATTATTTTTATAAAACTCATATCTTATCAAGGGATACATTGTAACATCCTGATATTTTAAAAGGAATTTATATGTTCTATAGTCCATAATAAACACAACACCGAGCATAAAACGACAACGGAATACTATTATTTAAATATTACTATTATAACATAGCAGTTAAATTTGAGAGTATGAATATGAATAACTAATGAATTAATTAAATATAAAGTTCCCTCTCAATATATATTTATTAGTATGTTTATATAAATTCTCTAAAAATTGTTAGTAAATCCATTTTATTCATTATAAATATATTTTCTTAAAAAATAATTTTTTCTTCTTATGAGTGAATATTATAATTAATTATTTTCTGTTATAGAAAAATTATTTGATAAAACTAAATTAAATTTTTAAATAAATATTCCAATATTTTACTATGATGAAATATTGACACCTTTTTTAAATTTTTTTAACTTTGGAAAATATTAAAAAATTGAGTTTTTTATAAAATAAAATAACTTTTTTGATAAAGTCGAGAAAAAAATAAAAAATAAAAAATTACCAAACATATATAGTTACTCTTATACGATATTATAATTTAAATATCATTCAAAAATAATTCTTACCATATAAATTATTATTTATTTCATGATAAATATGAAAATCATGTTCAGTGCTAATATAGTACTTGTGCAATAGTGTAAATGTCTAATTTGGTGTCTTATAAATAATAATTAATAAATAAAAAATCTTCGGTAGAAATTTTTATTAAATATAATATATAAATTATGATTTTGTAGATAATATTATTTTTTTGGATTTATATATAAATAATAATTTCCATCTAATTATGAAATGTATGTGTAAGGCTAAAAAATTATAAATAAAAAATTAAATAAGTTGTATCGAAATTGATATGATTCAATATATATAACAATGGACTATAAATGGTTGTATAGAGGTGAAATAATTAATTCTTGTCCTGCTAAATTATTTTTAATTTTATATGAAATGAGTACCTTAAATAATTATGCAATACTGACCTAGTGTTTCTGAATGCACACTAAAAATCAATTAAATTAATTTAAAAAAACTATAATTAATATTATACGAACCATTAAAAAACAAAAAAACCAGACCAATTATTATTTTTGATGTATTTATCTACCATAATCATCAAATGTATAATTTATTTCCATTTATATCCATTTGGATAATATTACTTCCTTTATGGTATTTTGTTTAAAGAAAATTAAACCATTTCCCAGCATATTATATTATAAAATTAGAAAAATCAATCAAATTAAAATTATAATATCAAAATGAACATAATATTATATAATTAATCTATTCCAAAAAAATTATATATGTTTATTTCATGATTAATATATTATAAATTATTTTTATATTTGAATTTTACATGAATGGATGTTTTTAAAGTCAAAGTAATCAGAGTTATCAGTTTTCACAAATATTATATTTTATGAAACATATATTTTATTAAATTATTTAAAAATGATAAAAATAATGAACAATGAAAAATTATATGATTTATTGTATACATGTTCCTCATATGTTAATTTATTTTCCATTTTTATTAATGAATAATGAGGAATTATTAAATTATTTAAAAATCATAAAAATAATGCATAATGAGAAATTATATAATTTATTGTATAAAAGTTCCATGTACGTGTGTACCACAACCACCCCAAAGTGTTGTGATTTTTTTTTCATCACCACAACATGTGGATAAAAAATATAAGTATATTTAAATAAATATTATGATATATATTATATTCACTACAAAAAATAGGCCTTTAACATCGCTTGAAATGGTCTCTATCTGCACTAAAAAAAGTGTTGAATACCTAAGCAAGATTAAAAGAACTAGTAATCTATAAGCAATGATTAAGGAACATTTATTAGTGCAACTATAAGCTTTGATAATTATTACCTTTATGCGCACTCTTACAAGCACAAAAAAATGTGTATTTGATCTGTGCCTTTAAAATGTCATATAAAATTCCATACTACAGTGTGCCATAACTGCACATTACAACACCACTACAATGTGATGTAATATCACACCACAATTCTATAAACACACCAGATATCACAAAAAATGTCCAAATACATAATTTAAATCAAATTAATCTTAGAACACAAATATAAGAAAAAAACACTATATAATAAACATTTTATGCATTATTTTATACAATTACATAAATAAAAACTATTACATACATTCAAAAATATCAATGTTCTTTTGTATTTTAGTCCTAACCCAAATCATGTAATTCCAAAACAAACAACCCCTAATAAAGAAACATAACACACATTTATATAAAAAAAATTCTAATGTTAGTAATAATAAAATGAAATAAATTAATAGAGTGTTAATTATACTAAAATTGATGATAATTTGTTTAAAATTGAATACAATTTAAAAAAAGACATACGTAGAGTTATACCGATCACACAGTGATTCAAAATGAGGTTCGGATAATTCTAAAAGGACTCAAGTATATTTTGGAACATTTTCTTCAAGTATAAAAACAATATTGATGTGTTTTCTCAGTTTTCAGTACATCGGTAATCTTTTTTACTAAAGTGAATATTAATATGCATACATGCACTTTCGACTCATTCTAAACACATTATGAATCAATTTTATGTGGAAGCCATTCCTACATATCATAAATAACTTATGAATATTTTCCCAAAATTATCAATAAAATAACATGGTGTTTGATCATTTTTCACTGAGTACACTTTCTGAACTAAAATGATGATTTAAAAAAAATCAGACAATTTAGGTCATATCAGACAATTTATTTTTCAGATTGAGGTGTGGCTGATTCCTACATGTCAGAAATGACTAATGGATCATTGTACTAAAGAATCAAAAAAATTACAAATGTTTTTACTTGGTTTTGAGTATTTCGGTAGTCCATTTTACTAAAATTGATGTTAATTTTAAATAAAAATACACACTTTTAGTCATATCGGTCACATTGTGGGTTAGATAGAGGTTCAAATGATTCTTACACATCTAAAATAACAAATGGATCATTTTTATAACGTATCAAAATAATATTGATTCATTTTTTTAGTTTTGAGAATGTTGGTCATCTTTTTCTTTACAATGTCATTTTAAACTGGAACCATGCACTTTTCACTAACTACGATAACATCATGTATCATTTTGATTTAAAATAGATTCCTACACATCACAAATTATTTATGAATCGTTTTAATAAATTAAGAATAAAATATTAGCATTTTTGATTGGTTTTTAGGGAATGATAGTTTTTGAACTAAATCATCGATATCAGACAAATAATAGAGACATTTAGTCATACTGGAAAAATTTTGTATGAAATTATGGTGTGGCTGATTCCTACACATCAAAAATGACATATGAATCATTGTATTAAATTATCATGAAAATATTAATATGAAATATGGGATTTGTGTATGTCATCTCTCTATTTTACTAAAATTAATGTCAATTTTATATAGAGTGAAGTATTTAGAGTTATATTAGTCACACCATATGTCAAATTGAGGTGTGGATGATTCCAATACTTCCCAACATCCCAAAACAATAATACTGATCCGTTTAACTATGACATCTATTGACTTCGTTTATTAAACTATCAACATATCATGAGAATATTTGAATAAACCACCTTGTTAAAAAATCTCATGTATAAAAGATAATTATTATATGAGTAAAACAAAACAATGAATAAAAAAAGCATAAAAATGAAATAATACATAAATTATATGTACAATGATTTTTCTATGGAAACATAAATATTACCTGTGTGATTGAAAAGTGGACGGAACATGAAGAGATATGATAAATGTCAACATTTTATTGGTGAACGTTTTTGAGGGAGAAGAAGTCTGTTGAACTTTTGGTGAAAAAGTGTGTGAAATATGGATAGAACACCCTAACTCGAACAAAATAATACACCCATATAAGAAAAAATTATTATGTGAGTGATACAAAAAAGAAATAAATTAAACATATATATGAAGCAATACATTAATTCTCTGGACAATGCTTTTAATACGAAAACACCATGATTACCTTTGTGACTGAGAAGTAGAATTTTCATTGCTCTTTTGATAAATGAAGTGGACAGAACCTCAATAAAATTGATAAATGCAACATTTTGGTGATGAAAATATTTTGAGGGAGAATAATTTTATAGATATATTGGTGTAGAAAATCATGAAATATGTATAGAATATTGCACCTCGAACAAAAGAATCTTCTTATATATGAAATCAATTATTATATGAGTAATACAGAAAAATAGTCATAAATATGAAACAATTAATTGATTCTCTGCAAAATAATTTTTCTATGAAAACAGAAAGATTACATCTAGGATTGAGAATTCATAGGGTCATTTATCTTAATCCAATGTGAGTGGATATAACGTGAAAGAAGGTGATAAACGCAACACTATAGTGGTTATATGGTTTAAAGGGGGGTGAAGTTCGTAGAAGTTTTGGTGAAGAAATCCATGAATGATGGACATAACACACCTTTTACAAATACATCATGTGGAATAATAATACAATTATTTTTTTAGTAATACAAGAAATAAAAAAAATTAAATGTAAATATAAAACAATACATTAATTATATAGACAATGGTTTTACTGCTCAAAAATAATGATTACCTCTATGACTGAGAAAAGACCACATCATTTATATTCCTGTAAAGGCATGACAGGTGTATAAGAATCTTATAAAATAAATGAACTCTATAGGGAATAATGAAAATTAAATCAGCATTCCATTATATAATTTATTGGTAAAATAGAAAAAGTATATTGTAACATTACATTTATATTTATCCCAATGGTTTCTTTCATAATAGTTTGTTTGTATGAGGGATTCATAACATCTTCATGCATAGAATGCATTTTATTCAAATGTAGTGAAACATTTAATTTACATTATGTTAATGCAGTAGAGAATATATAATATTATGAGGAAAAAATTGTATATTAAAAAACATTTATCTTCTCTTTGAACTTTCTTTCTTAAATTAATGGTATTAGGGATTTGGTTCTGATATCATGAATTAAAATACCCTCTTCATGGTAACCTCAAATGTAAAATACATTGACTATATTGGTGATGAGAAGAAGTGATTATGGTCACACAATAAAAGGGTCATCCTTAATTGAATTTTCATCTAACCCGACATTTATTTTTGTCACCAATATAGAAATCGACCAATTGTTTTTTGTTGAATCAGAGACATAAAATACTTACACTACCTATGATGCCATTACAAACGAATCGCCATTTCCCCCTTCTACACTTAAATTCATCATCTTAAAGCCTATTTCATCAACTTTCATTACAATTATATTTTCAATGCATATGAAATGGAAAATCATCACTTTAAATGTTATATAATCCAACACATATATCTATTAGATAATAAAAAATATGACACATTTTCATAAATTAGATTTGTATCTTTGGAAGAAGATATGAGCATCACATTAGACACAAGCATAACACCCCGATTTTTCATCATACTGCAGTCATTATGTTTGGTTGTATAGAACATGTAACCATTGATTAAAAAACTAGTGCGAGTTATAATATCTGGATTTTGTCTACTAGTTATCCATTACAGTCATCCGGTAATTGAATTTTAATTTTTCATATAACTCCATATAAATTTAATCTTAGAAACATCCTATAAACTTTTGATTAATAGTAATTGATATCCATCCATTAGACCTTTATGGATTCAATTCTCTAATAGTTTATTTTCAAGCATCAATGTATGGAACATGACTTCAATATTACGTAAAATGTAAATGTGTGCATACTCTTTCTCTGTCATGGTAATTGTAACAAAATCTCCTCCAAAAATCCCTTCTCCCATAATGTGTTCACTGTGATGAGACATTATGAGACTAATGTTGTCAACAACTTATCGGTAATCGGTACAGAATTCAAAATCTTCTTCAACAATATATCATTCTACAATAAAACCTTCTTTACAACTTCCATTATTTACATACCCTTTCAAAATCATTATATTGAGTTCAATGGGTAACATCTATATGTAAAGGAATGAACCACATTGTTGAAACCTTCTAACCATGTGAACCACCAGGTACACCATTATATCAAATAATTATAGTGGTATGAACATATATAATTCACATTATATTACTGTAGCCTCCTTATTCATGTTGGTAAAATTCATCAAGTCTATTACTTTAATGAATATGGATTTGAAAAAGAAGCCTAGTATAGTTAATGTATGTTGTACATTTTGATGCTGAATGTAATGTAAAAAACATGCATTAAATCGTTCATCAAAACATGATAGTTGTGTCATTTAGTCATTGTAACTTTTAATTAGTCATTGACAAGACATTATTGGTATTTGATTAATACCCCTATGAATATATTACACAAATAAGGAAAAATAATATTTGTAATTTTTCCTTCTAGATAAATTGTATGTATGTAGTGGATGAAAATTCCTCCTTTAACACTTTATTAGTGCCAACTCTTCACATATTCTCCAGTTCAATCAATTCCAACCCAGCCTTGATGTTACTTCTCGTTTTTAATGAAAAAGTTAGTAACACGCCAATAACACTATCAAATAATTTTTTACATGAATGAAATCAATAAAATGTATAAAATAAATATAATTCCAATATAGTAATTAAAAGGAAGTTGATCTATTCTTCAAACCTGATTTTGTATGGTTTTTTGAAAATGGATTACCAAAAATACTTTCAATATCCTTTACATTATTTTACATTTTATCATCCATTACTGGATACAGTGTTTTACCATGTTTGTTATTCCCATCAAATGATGTCACCTGGGATTGGTATTTATGTCATGAGGGTAAAAATTTATGATTTTCTAAAAACACTATCTTTTTGGAATGATTCAACTTAAAAATGTATGTGGGTTTTTCACAAATGGTACACCCCAAAATTCCTTTAATTCTATAGCCCGATAAATATACATCATTGGGGATGTAATTTATCATTTATTAGAACATGAACCATATTTTGAATTCCCCATTTCTATGAGAATCATACATTATAACACATGAATCTCAGCTCAATTTTAGATCTTCGATCAATGGAGCCAAATTGACATCAATATCATTACAGAGTTTCTTTGGTCCAGATATAAGTAGAGACAACATAATTTATTTGTGTTTCATGCATATTCAGTGCATTAGGTTTTAATATACCAACATGATGGTCTATGTAATATGAGTACTACTCTATACACAAAAAATATATATTTATTTCACCTATAGAAAATATAAGATGAAAGACTCTCTGCTTATTTCCAAATTCAAGATACTCATAATCAATTTTATTCCAGTAAAGAGAATCTATTTGATGATATAGGTTTCCATATTTAATTCTAGAACATACATTTCATGTAAATTGTGTTATGGTTTCTTGACATATATATAGTCTCCTCAACCTTGTAATGATATGAAATTACAATATAGATTTCGAAGGACATGATTCAATTTTCATGTATCGATATGCACCACACATAGGAAATTTTATGGGTGATTCATGGTCTATAGAAAACAATATATAATCATTTGGACAATAATAGTTTTTTTATAAATCAATCTCGTATAACGTAAATTTGGTTGAGTATCTTCGACACAGTAGTTCAATTTCATGTATTAGCATATCATTAATGAGACCAAGAAGTTCTGTAAAGGGTGTCACTCTATCTGCAACCAGCTAGAAAATTATATAACTTCAATACGAATAAAAATTTTGTGTAGTTCATAAAACCTGTATACAATGGTTTCTTGGAATATATATTTATCTCCTCAAACAAATTTGGACAGCCATGAATCGCACCACTAACTTCTATTTCCATTCTTCTAAGAGATCTCTATAATCATTTACACTAGTATTCATATCAAATGATCCAGAAACCAAAGTATCATCCCAATAGGTGTCCATATTCTGCTTCCCATGTTTAGTCTTCCAGTTACATCTATGATCCTTTCCATAACAAATAAAATGTTCTTTCAGTACTTTCGTATTAATTTTCTTTGAATATAAAAAACAAAAAAACAAACATATGATATGAAAATTGTCATATGCATTATATTATTCAAACTTGATGTACTCTTTACCTCTATCTCTATACAATTTTCGCCTACGAATAGAATGAATCTATTTTCAATTCATATCCAACCTATTTTATTCATAAAATGTTAAATTTTTAAAGAAAATAAATGAAAACTTTATATATTCATCATAAGGTGAAACTTATAAACAATTATAAAAAGGGAAGATCAAAATTTGATTATTTCAAATAATTTATGTATGTGGAGAAAATGAGTAATGTAATTTGAGAATATATTTAATCCACTATGTAATGTCTTATCATATGAATTCACTAAATGATTAATGTTATATAAAACACATCTGCATCACCTCATCTCCCATTCAATTATCATTTCTTTTTTTTTTTGACACAACCTTTATCTCTTGTGGACATGCACCTATGAAACTTCATATATTTTAATCTGTATTCATCCATCACATGACTAATTATCATAGTAGTATACGGGAGATAAAAGATTTGGGGGATGAGTTTCAAGATATGAATTATAATAATTGATGTTCGGGAAATAAAGTTAATGATGATGGAAGTTGTCAAATGATTATTGTGAAGCCATTTTCAATTAATATTCATCCTATTGTGTTCATAACATATTAAATTTTGACTATAAATAAATAAATACACATTAGATATTTATAAAAATCGAATGTTAAAGATAATTCTAAAAAGTTAAACCCAACATTTTATTTTTTCAAATAATTTCATTATTACTTGTAGAAAATCGGTAATTTCATTTACAAAAATAATTTCTCCCCTTTGGTTAGTGATATCATCTAAATTCCATCAGTGGTGAATCTTATTGACTACGTTCATCCTCATCATCTCATCTCCCAATCATTTATCATTACATTTTGTTTTTTGACACACATCCTCCATATCTTGTAGGGATGATCCTATGTTTCTTGAAATAATCCAAGAGTTAACCATGCATGGTACGACTAATTCTTAGAGTAATACAGGGAAAAGGAGATAGAGGATGAGTCTCTCGGAATTGAAATGAAATATTAATTGTTCAGGAGAAGAAACTGATGAGGATGAAAATAGAATATCATTGTGTCCTATAAAAGGGTAAATTCCTCCCATATGGGAGAATTACAATATTGGAACTTGTTATTAACATGTGGCCTATTGAAGTTGAGATTTTTGGGGAATAAACATTCTTTTATGTGATTCATGTGGTATTGGTGGGTACATGTTATGATATATGATTACATAGGGATTCAAGGAATTTTCCATTTATAAGAGAAGTCTCATTTTTAATACATTCAATCCTATAAGTAGGACTATTCCTACTTATATTAAAATGATTCATCATGTCTTTCATAAATCCCATAAACTAATGAAAATATATTATAGGAATTTAAGGAGTAATAGGAAACCCAAAATGACACATAAGAATAATAAACTCCCATTCAATCAATTTGAATGATATAAGAATTCATTTCAAAAAAATTATAATAAATAAAAATTCCATTCATATACAAGGATAGTAATCAGATATTAATAAGGGTGGACACAATACTTGTGGTTCTAAACTGATGAATACCAAAAAATAATTATTAACATATAGAATTTGATAAAAAAAAATCTATTTTATTTGAATAAATTATGTAGAAACATAAGTTTTATAGGGAGGCTATCTAACACACATTGACCCATCATTGAGATTATAGGGAGGTCTATAAAGAATTTGGAATGAAGAAATAATACAAAATAATAAGATATATCATAAACAAAGGAGAAAAACCCACCAACCCTTGAAAAGTCAATCACATACAATTTTAAACAAATATAAATAACATGGAATTTATAATACACAAAATTTTAAAACCAATGCACATTTAAAAATAATTTGCAATAAAAATTAATATAATCTCCTCCTAATTTGGAAATCCAGAACCATAATTTGTTAATAGATAATTATAAAGTCATCCTAACATTATTAGTTCTAAAAATGAATATAAATATATAGAAAAATATATATTTAAAATTAATATATATATATATACATGTGTATATATATCTTTCTGAAATATACATAAATTGATAAAAAATATATATATATAACCCTTCCTGAATAATATCACAAAATATTAAAATAAATACAACCCCATACTAATTCTGAAAATAGATTCGCATTGAAAAAAAATAAAAAAGTTATAACAGTTATTGTGATTTATTTTAAAATAATAAAACACAATTCCATGTAAATAATTTATTAGTTAAACCCCTAACACAAAACTATTAAAATATAATTTAGATAAATAAATTATCCTATAGTAATAGCATAAAATCATCTTGTTTTACTATTTCACACCATCATGAGACTGAGAATTGGTTTTTTAAATCAATTTTATCTTTCATTTAAGGTTTTTATATCCAAAACATCCACTTTTTATACAGCGTCATGCATATTTATCTAATTTTTTTATCATACTATAGGTGATACGATATGATTTCAAAATGGTGAAGCAATTTAGATTTTGAATAAAGAAAGGGTAAATATGTAGACAATAAAGAAAATTGAATGAAAAAAACATTTAAAAATGGCCAAAATTGGATATGCAAAATAGTAATAAAAATATAGATTATAATTAAAATAAATATAATATAAAACAACCACATGGTGTGGTGATGACAAAAACACAACATATAGATGATATAAATAATTATATTGAAATAATTAGTATGACATATATTATATTCACTACAACAAAATAGGCCTTTAACAGTGCTTGAAATGGTATTTATCTGCACTAAAAAAGTATTAACATCCTAAGCGAGATTAAAAGACCTAGTCTTTTATCAGCGCTGATAAAGGAACATTTATGAGTAAATCTATATGCTTTGATAATGTGTACGTTTATGAGAACTTTTAAAAGTACAATAAAATGTTTCCTTCATCTGTGCCTTTAAAATTTCTTAAAAAATTCGATACTACAGTGTGCCACAACGGCACATTGCTACACCACTACAATTTGACGTAACATCACACCACAATACTATAAACACACCAGATATCACAAAAAATGTTCAAATACATAATTTAAATGAAATGAAACTTACAACACAAATATAAGGTATAAACACAATATAATAAACATTTTATGCATTATTTTATACAAATACATAAATAAAAACTATTACATACATTCAAAAACATCAATGTTCTTTTGTATTTTAGTCCTAACCCAACTCATGTTATTCCTGAACAAACAACCCCTGCTAAAGAAAAAGAACACAGATTTATATGAAAAAATTCCAATGTTAGTAATAATAAAATGAAATAAATTAATAGAGAGTGTTAATTATACTAAAATTGATGTTAATTTTTTTAAAATTGAATTCAATTCAAAAAAATGACATATGTTGAGTCATACCAATCACACAGTGAATCAAAATGATTTTTGGATAATTCCAATATGACCATTTGATTTTTGGAACATTTTCTTGAAGTATAAAATCAATATGAATGTGTTTTCTCATATTTCAGTACATCCATAGTCTTTTTTACTAAATTGAATATTAAGCTAGAAACATGCACTTTTTACTCATTCTAAACACATTATGTATCAATTTAATGTGAAACCAATTCATACATATCATAAATGTCTTATGATTCTCTTTCATAAATTATCAATAAAATAACTGGGTGTTTGACCATTTTTCTGTGAGTACACATTTTGAACTGAAATGAAGATTTTAAAAAAAAATCAGACAATATAAGTCATATCAGACACATTATTTTTCATATTGAGGTGTGGCTGATTCCTACATATTAGAAATGACTTCAGGATCATTGTACTAAAGTATCAAAAAAAATGTTTTTACTTCATTTTGAGAAGTTTCGTTGTCCATTTTACTAAAATTTATGTTATTTAATAATAAAAATACACACTTAGAGTCATATCGGTCACATTGTGGTCAGATGGAGGTTCAAATGATTCCTACACATCTCAAATGACAAATGGATCATTTTTTATAAAGTGTCAAAATAATATTGATTAATTTTCTTAGTTTTGAGAATGTTGTTCATCTTTTTCTTTAAAATGACATTTTATACTGAACCAAGCACTTTTCACTCACTATGATAACATTATGTATCATTTTGATTTAAAATAGATTCATAGACATCACAAATGACTTATGAATCGTTTTAATAAATTATTGTTTTAATAAATTAAGAATAAAATATGAGCATTTTGTATTGCTTTTTAGGGACTGACACATTTTGAACTAAATTATCGATATATAATAGATAATGGAGACATTTTATCATACCAGGAACATTGTGTATTAAATTGTGGTGCAGTTTATTTCTACACCTCAAAAATTACATATATATCATTGTATTAATGTATCAATAAAATACTAATTTGAAATATGGTATTTGTGTATGTCATTTTTCTATTTTACTAAAATTAATGTCAATTTGAAAGAGAATAAAGTATTTAGAGACATATATTCACATAGTGTGTCAAATTGAGGTACGGATGATTCCTATACTTCACAAAGTCCCAAAAAATACTACCTATCAGTGTAACTATGATATCTATTGACTTTATTTATCAAACTATCAAAACTTCATGAAAATATTTTAATAAACCACCTTGTTAAAAAATCACGTGTATAAAAGAAATTTGTTATATGATTAAAACAAAAAATGAATAGATAGAACATAAAAATGAAATAATACATTAATTATATGGACAATGATTTTACTATGGAAACAGAAATATTACCTATGTGATTGAGAAGTTGATGGAACATGAAGGGATGTGATAAATGTCAACATTTTAGTTGTGAAAGGTTTTGAGGGAGAAGAAGTCTGCTGAAATTTTTTCAAAAAAGGGTGTGAAATATGGAATGAACACCCCAACATGAACAAAAGAATCCACCTATATATGAAAAAAATTATTATGTGAGTGATACTAAAAAGAAATAAATTAAACATAAATATAATGACATACGTTAATTCTAATGACAATGATTTTAATTTGAAAACCTCATGATTACCTCTGTGACTAAGAAGTGGAATTTTCATTGCTCTTCATATAATGGAAGTGGACAGAACCTCAATAACATTGATAAATACATCATTTTATAGATGAAAATGTTTTGAGGGAGAATATTTTTACAGGTTTTTTGTTGCAGAAAAGAAGGAAATATGTATAGAACACTACACCTCGAACAAAAGAATCCTTTTATATATGATAGCAATTAATATGTGAGTAATTCAATAAATAACCATAAATATGAAACAATTAATTAATTATATGGAAGATAATTTTTCTATGCAAACATCAAGATTACATCTAGGATTGAGAATAGGTAGCGTCATTTATCTTACTCCAATGTGAGTGGTTATAACATGAAAGAAGGTGAAAAATGATACACTATAAGGGTGACATGGTTTTAAGGGAGATAAAGTTTATACAAGTTTTGGTGAAGAAATCCACGAATGATGGACATAACACCACCTTTTACCAAAGAATCTACATGTATAATAATTAAATTATTTTGTGAGTAAAACCAAAAAGAAACAAATTTAACATAAATATAAAACAATACATTAACTATATAGACAATTGTTTTACTGCTAAAAAATAATGATTACCTCTATTACTGAGAAAAGACAATATCATTTCTATTCCTGAAAAGGTATAACATGTGTATAATAATCTTTTAAAATAAACATACTATATGTGGAATAATTTAATTAAATCAGAATTCCATTATATAAATCCTTGGTAAAATAGGAAAAGTATATTCTAACATTACATTTACATCTATCCTAAGGATTTCCTTCATTATAGTTTGTTCTTATGAGGGATTGGTAACATCTTTATTAATAGAAGATATTTTTTTCAAAATTAGTGAAACATTTAATTTACATTATGTTATTTCAGTAAAGGATATATAATATTCTGAGGAAAACATAGTATATTAAAAAAAACATTTATCTTATCATTGGACTCACTTTCTTATTTTAATGGTTTTAGGGATTTGGTTTCGATATCGCGAATTAAAATCCACTCTTCATGGTAACATCGAATGTAAAAGAAATTGACTATATTGGTGATGAAAAGAAGTGATTATGTTCACACAATAAAAGGGTCATCCTCAATTGAATTTTCATCTTACCCAATATTTATTTTATTCAGCAACATAGATATCGTCCAATTATTGTTTTTTGAATTAGAGACACAAAATACTTACACTACCTATGATGCCATTACAAATAAGTTGTCTATTCCCCCTTCCACACTAAAATTCAACATCATAAAGCATGTTTCATCAACATTCACTACAATGATTTTTTCAATGCATATGAAATGTAAAATCAAAACATTAAATGTTATATAATACAACTCATATATCTATTCAATAATGAAAAAATATGACACATTTTGATAAATTGGATTTGTATCTTTAGAACCAGATATGAGCATAATATTAGAAACAAGCATAACACCCTAGCTTTTCATCATCCTTCAGTCATTATGTTTTATTGTATAGAACAAATAACCGTTGATTAAAAAACTAGTGTAAGTTATATTATCTGGATTTCTTCCTCAGAATATCTATTAAAGTTGTTCAGTAATTGAATTTGAATTTTCATAAAACTCTTTATAAATTTGATCTGAGAAACATCCTATAGACGTTTTATTAATAGTAATTGATATACATCCATTAGACCTTGATGGATTAAAATCTCTAAGAGTTAATTTTCGAGCATCAATGTATGGATCATGATTTCACTCTTATGTAAAAAGTAAATTTGTGATTACTCCTACTCCGTCATATTAATTTTTAGAACATCTCCCCCAAAAATACCTTCTCCCACAAGGAGTTCCCTCTGATGATACATTAAGAGTGGATTTTGTCAATAACTGATCTGTAATCAGTAAATAATTAAATATATTTTTCAACAACAAATCATTATACAATACAACCTTCTTTACAACTTCAATTTTTGACATACCATTTCAAAATCATTATATAGAGTTCAATGGGGTACATCTATCTGTAATGGAAGGAACCACATAGTTGATACTTTCAAACCAAGTGAACCACCAGGTACACCATTATATCAAATAATGTTGGTGGTAAGAACATTTCTAATTCACATAATATAACATCAGGCTCTTTATTCATGATGCGAAAATTCGACATGTCTATAAATTTAATGCATATGGATTTGAAAAAGAAGCATAGCCTGGTTAATGTATGTTGTACATTTTGACGCTGAATGTAATGGAAAAAACACGCATTAAATCTTCCATAAAAACATGATAGTTGTGTCGTTTTAGTCATTGTAACTTTTAATTAGTCATTGACAAGACATTATTGGTATTTGATTAATGCCCCTATGACGATTTTACACAATAAAGGAAAATAAAAATATTCATTTTTCCTTTATAGATAATTTTTAATTATCTAGAGTATGAAAATTCCTCCTTATAACCTTCATTAGTGCAACATCTTCCCATATTCCTCATTTCAATAAAGTCCAATCTATCCATGATGTCATTGCTCATATTTAAAGATAAATTTAGTAATATGCCAATAAAACTATCAAATAAATTTTTTATAATAATGACAACAATAAAATGTCTAATATACATATAATTCCAATACAGTAATTTAAATAAAATCGATCGCTTCTTCCAACCAGATTTTGTAAGGTTTTTCCAAAATGGTTTAAAAAAAATATTCTCAATATCCATTAATTTATTTTAAAATTTGTTTTCCATTTCTGGATATAGTGTCATACCATGTTTGATATCCCCATCAAATGATGTCACCCAAGATTGGTATTTATGTCATGAGGGTAAAAATTTATGATTTTCAAAAAACACTATCTTTGTGTAATGCTTCATCTAAATAAAGTATGTCGGTTTTTCAAAAATGAGACACCCCAACATTTCTTTAATTCTATAGCCTGATAAATATACATAATTGGGGAAGTAATATATGGTTTCGTAGAACATGGCCCTTTATTTTAATTCCCCACTTCTATGAGAACCGTACATTGTAACACATGAATCTAATGTCAATTTTACATCTTCGATCAATGGATCCAAATTGATATCAATATCATTACATAGTTTCTTTCTTCTAGATATAAGTAGAGACAACATAATGTATTGGCGATTCACGAATATTCCAGGCAGTAGGTTATAATTTACCAACATGATGGTCTATGTACTATGAGTACTACTCTGTACACAAAAAATATTTATTTCACCTATAGATAACACAATATGAAAGGCTCTCGACTTATTTCCAAATTCAAGATACTCATAATCAATTTTCTTCCATTAAAGAGAATCTTTTGATTATATAGGTTCCCATATTTAATTCTTAAACTTATATTTCATGTAAATTGTTTCATGGTATCTTGACATATATATAGTCTTCTCAACCATATAATGATATGAAATTACCATATAGAATTTTGAAGGAAAAGATTCAATTTTCTTGTATCGATCTGCACCACACTTAGGAAATTTTATGAGTGATTCATGGTCCTTGGAAAAAAATATCTAATCATTTGGACAATAATAATTTTTTTATAAATCATTCTCGTATAACGTAAAATTGGTTGTGTCTGTCGGACATGGCAGTTCAATTTATTCTATTAGCATATCATTAGTGAGACCAAGTAGTTCTGTAAAGGGTGCCACTCCATCTGCAGCCAGTTTTAAAATTATAAAACTTTAATACAACAAAAATTGTTTTGTTGTTCATAAAACCAGTATACAATGGTTTCTTGAAATATGTATTTAACTCCTCAAACAAATTTTTACATCCCTGAATCTCATTATTAACTTCTCTTTTCATTCTTCTAAGAGATCTATATAATCATTTACACTAGTATTCATATCAAATGATCCAAAAACCAAACTATCATCCCAAAAGTTGTCCACATTCAGTGTTTCCCATGTTTAGTCTTCCATTTACATCTATGATCCTTTCAATAACAAAAAAAATGTTCTTCCAACTCATTGGGATGAATTTTCCTTGAATATTAATAACATAAACACGAACATAGGATTTGAAAATGGTCATATGCATGCTATTTTTCAAAATAGATGAACTCTTTACCTCTATCTTTATATAATTTTCTCCAAAGAATAGCCTGAAACTATTTTTGATTTATATCCAACCTATTTTCTTCATAAAATATTTAATTAGTATAGAAAAAAATAAAAACATTAAATATTTGTCATAAGTTGAAACTTATAAACAATTCTAATAAGGGAAAATCAAAATATTATTAATTCAATGAATTTCAGTATGTGGACCAAAATGGGTAATGTAATTTAAGAAAATATTTAATTCACTTTATAAATTGTTATCATATGAATTCAATAAAATGTTATTGTTATAGACAAATCATCCTCATCCCCTCATCTCTTGTACATTTATCATTGAATTTTTTAACACATCATGTATTTCTTGTTGTCATACACTTATGAAACTTCATATATTCTAATCATTAGTCATCCATCACATGACTAATGATTATATTAGTATAAGAAACATAAATGATATGGGGGATTAGTTTCAAAAAACAAATTGTAATAATTACAGTTTGATAAATAACGATTATATCGATGGAAGTTGTCAAACGATTAGTTTGCTACCATTTTCAATTAATATTCATCCTATTAGGTTCATAAAATATTAAATTTTGACTATAAATAAATAAATAAACATAAGATATTTATTATTAAAATCAAATATTAAAGATAATTCTAATAAGCGAAGCCCAATATTTTATATTTTCAAATAATTTCAGTATTCTTGGATGAAATTGGTTAATTTGATTTAGAAATATTATTTCCCCCTATGGTCAGTGTTATCATCTACATTTATTTAATGGTGAATTTATTGAAAACGTTCATCCTTGTCAGCTCATTTCCCAAACATTTGTCATTATATTTTGTTGTTTGACACACATCCTCCATCTCATGAGGTCATGATCCTTTGTTTCTTGAAATAATCCTAGAAGTAACCATACATTGTATAACTAATGATTAGAGTAATACAGGTAAAAAAGAGATAGAGTATGAGTCTCCATGAATCAAAATGAAATATTAATTTTTCGGGAGATGAAACTGATGAGGATGAAAATTGTATATCATTGTGTTCTCCAAAAGAAGAAATTCCTCCCATTTTGGAGAATTACAATATTGGAACTATTTATTAACTTTTGGCCTTTTGAAGTTGAGATTTTTGGGGAATAAACATTCTTTTATGTGATTCATGTGGTATTGGTGGGGACATGTTATGATATATGAATATTTACGGATTCAATGAATTCTAGATTTATATGAGAAGTCTCATTTTTCATACATTCAATCCTATAACTAAGACTAATCCTACTAATATTAAAATGAGTCATCAAGTCTTTCATAAATACCCTAAACTAATGAAAATATAATATTGGCATTTAAGTAGTAATAGGAAACCCAAAAATGATACATAAGAATAATAAAATCCCATTCAATCAATTTAATGATATAAAAACTTATTTCTAAACCAATATAATAAATTAAAATTCCATTCATACACAAGGAGAGTAATCAGATATTAATATGGGTTGACACAATACTTTTAGACCTAAAATTATGAATACTAAAAAAATTAATATATATAATTTGACAACTTTTGTTCAATATTTTTTGAATAAATTATGTTACAAAATATGTATTATAAGGAGGCTATCTAACACACACTGACCCATCATTGAGATTCTAGGGAGGTCTATAAAAATTTTTGAATGAAGAAATAACACAAACTAATAAGATATATCGTAAACAAAGGAGAAAAACACACCAAAACTTGAAAAGTCTATCTCATACAATTTTAAACACATATATATAACATGGAATTTATAATACACATAATTTAGATACCAATAAAAATTTAAAACATAATTTTTAATAAAAATAAATATAATCTCTTCCTTATTAGGAAATCTAGAACCATAATTTGTTAATGAATAAATATAAAATCATCATTACATTAATAGTTCTAAAAGTGAATATAAATATATAGAAAATTATATTTTTAAATTTATATATATATACATGTGTATATATATCTTTATAAAATATACATAAATTGATAAAAATATATTTAAACCTTATTGAAGAATATCAAAACATATTAAAATAAATACAACCCCGTACTAATTCTAAAAATAGAGACCCATTGAAAATAAAATAAAAAGATATAACCCTTATTAAGATTAATTTTAAAATAAAAAAACACAATTCCAAGAATGTAATTTTTTAAAGGAATCCCCATATGCAAAAATATTAAAATATAATTTAGATAAATAAATTAGATTACAAGAATAGCATAAAATCATCTTGTTTTACTGTTTCACATGATTATCAGACTGAGAATTGGTTTGGTAAATCAATTTTCTCATTCATTTAAGGTTTCTATATCCAAAACCTCCAGATTTTATATATAATCAAACATATTTATTTAATTGGTTTATCAGACTATAGGTGATTCTATAAGATTTCAAAATACTTAAAAAATTTATCTGGTGAAGAAAGCAAGGGTAACTAGTTTGACAACAAAGAAAATTGAATGAACAAAACATTTTAAAAAGGCTAAAATTTGATTTCCAAAATAGTAATCAAGAAAAAAATTTAGAAATGAAATAAATATAATATACAACAACCAAAGAAAAAATATAAAAAAATTGGAACCTATGAACGAAAATAAAAAACCCTCGAATCCAGATCTTTAATCAAAAAATACAGAATGAAAATAGGATATTTCAAAGGACAATAGAGGCCTACATAACTATGTTAATGAGAATCCATGACCCTAGGATCTATATATTGATTTTTTTTCTTTAGAAACCCAACCTCCAGGCGAACAGATGATGTGTGAGAAATTAAAGGTAGGGGGTTTCTGTGATTGTAGTGGGTTTATGTGATTCGAGAATCGATTCCCTGAAGTGAAGAGCAGAAAATGGGCAGAATTCACTAAAACCTATTGATATCGAAATGGGTTCACAACATGTTAGGTTTTTTTAATTAGATTGAAACACTTTTACCCATGCTAATTAATTGTGTGCTGATAAAAAGAATAATTTTCAAAACATTTTTTGTACTGATAAAGTTTGGTGTTTATCATCTCTATAAAACTACTAATAAGATCTATTTTTATGAGCGCTAATGTTTTAGCACAGATAAATATAACCTTTTCTACCACTGAAAAATATTTATTTTATCAGATCATATAACATAAGCATTGATAAAGTAGTTAAAATTATAATTACAAATAAAAAATTTTAAATATATATATACTCAATAAAAATATATAAATTAAATTATAGTAAAATAATTCCTTATTTTAATATTTTTATTATAATTTTATAATTATTTAACTGTATAATTATTTATTTAGAATTTTATAATTTTTTTAAAAAATAAAATTTATATTATTATATACATTTATATAATTATATATATATATATTTATTCAATAAAGATAAATATAATATAGTGTATATATTCATTATTAACATAAATTTATTATAAATTTAATAATTATTTAAATATATATAATTATTTATTTATAGTTATACAAATACTTTAATTTATATATATAATTATAAATATATAATTTTATAAATATACTATATAGAATTTTTAATACATTTATTTATAAATATATTTATTTATAAATTTTTTTTTGAAAATATTTTTTTAAAAATATTTCTTTAACATTAATTATAAATATTTAATTTTTAGTGAATGTGTGGTCAAAATTACTAATATTGAATAAATTAATATAAGTAAAATTTAATAATTCTAAAAACTGGATAAGTTTTGTGTGGGTTCATTGTATATAAAAATGTATTAATTAAATATATGTGAAATCAAAATAATATACATTTGATAAATGTTATATTGAAAAAACCAATAACACTCAATTATAGATCCATTACTCTTTGTAATTTGTCAAAAATTGTAATTAATATTAATTTTTAATAATGAACCATTATTTAGTAAATATGTGACTATATTATTTAATGTTCATAAATATTTTGTAATATATAAATCATATTTATATACATTAATATATACATATATATAATATATTATTAATTAACACTATCAATAATCACCTAATTAATAAAATATTTGATAATTTTCTCAATTTTTATTTCTTTTAATTTTAATTTACCAAATTTTCATTTTTCATATCTATATATTTAATACATAATTTTTATTTATATTTATAATTCATAAATAGTATAACTTATTAATTAATTTTTGTCAATAATTATATAATAAGTAAAACTTTTAAGATTTTTTTTTTCATAAAACGTTTTTTATTTTTTATTTATTTATTTATTTCAAATAATTTATTCAGACATTTTTGGGTGTTAAAGAAGAACTAATAATCGTTACCATTTAATTGTTCTAAAAATAAATTGCTGATAAAGGAATACTTTATTAGTACTAAAAAAATTGTTGATAAAGGAATCCTTTATTTTTAAAGAATTATTTTTTCGAATAACAATGAATATATGAAGAATTTTTTTCATATAAATATACATATACATATTTATCATATTATGTTTAAAAAAACGTTAGCTTAGTGTTTTGTTCATTGAAATATAAAAATAATGTCTAGGGATCAAAACCAGCTATGGTTTTTTTAAATTACTTATACCAACGACATTCAAAACTATAGGTATAAGTATATCATATTACATATACCATTGGTTTGGAAACCATTGTTATATAGCACATATACCAATGGTTTTCCAAAATAATTTTTATAGGTCTATACTAATTCCAGAAAATCCGACGGCCTCCCAAACCACTTGTATAGCCTATACCAATAGTTTTGGGACCTATACTAATGGTTACAAACCGTTGGTATGTGATTCTTTTCAAATAACGTGAAGATGACCTACTGTCTCCATGCTTATAATTTAGTTCATTTCTCATAATCAATTTTAATATATTAATTTATAAGTATAATTAAACTATAAAAACAATAATTATTTCAAGATTTTATTATGGATATATAGAAATAATGTAATATTTTACCATAGTCCACAAACCTGTGTAATTTTGGACCTTAAACCAAATGTTTTCAAAACACCCCACATAAACATAAATGATTTTGTAGTTATATATAACATGATATTAATATATATTAAAGTAATAATAAAATATGAAATTTTTCTTATAAACATATAATATTAATATAATTGTATTATTCTATAAGATAAATGATATACACGACGAATCATAGTCAATGTTAGGGACTTCACTTCAATATCCTTTTGTTGGGAAATTTTTTTATCTTATGAAGTTATATTATTTAATGAGGTATATATACTAAACCTTTTACATGTTTTATCACTTAATTATACATTAAATTGATATTTAATGTTTTTAATGCTATTCTTTCAGTGGGTTTATGATTCAAAAGATTCAAAAATTGTAAGGGATACGATAACTAGAGACCCTAGTTTCAATATTTTTAAAAATTTATTTTCTGAATCATTTTATTTCATGTCTATTTTTAATTTTAATGCATTTTATGAATGAATTTATATGAACATTAATTTTTTTAAAAGTGACTTTTATGGTCTATGTCAAAAAATTTCAAAGTGGGATCTTTTCAAGGTTTTTTGTAAGGTACTTTCTTTTAAAATATATAATTTAACATTAATATTTTATTTTTTTAAGTCTGAAAGAGATATTTTTTAACTTATAAAACAATATTTTATTTTACCACAATCATGAATCCTCAATTATTTAGGATTTCAATTGTAATTTAACAAGTTTATTTTCAAAGAAAACGTTTTCATTTGAAAGGTCCCAAATTGCTTTTTTTAAATGAATTGATTTTAAAAAAGAAATGATATTTTCATCAAGAATGTAATTGATGATATTTTGTAGAATGATAAATTAAATTTTTCTATTATGTGTAATTTTGTAATTAAAAATGAGTTTTAAAAATAAAAGTGATTTTTATATCATAAATTGTTTTTCATATGGATTTTAAAGAGTTCCTTCAATGATTTTAAGATGAAATGATGAATCACAAAATGATTTATTCATAATTTGTTACATATGATTTATATGTGAAATGGATGATCTCGATATAGCTTATATGAAGGGTTGATATCCATTATATTCCATGGTTGATCCTAATATACCTTGAATGATAGGTTGAGCCCCAAGATAGTCCATGGGTTACATAAAAAAAGTTTATATAGTGGGTTGAGACCCTTTAAAGCTCACAGATGAGCCCAATATATATTATATTAATGTACAAGACCCATTAAAGCTCATGAAATACATTTGACCCAAATATGGATTATAAAAAAGGTGATCCCCATTATATCTCTCCAATTCATTAGGTAATGATTATGTTTTTCTGAAATTTATTTCTGAAGTTGTTTAGATTGTAATTAAAGTTTCTAGGGTTCATTTATTTTTATTAATGTGAATATACATATTTCCAAAAAGGGTTTTTTATTTTATTATCATGGAGTTTAATGGAATTATTTTATAAAAAAGTGTCTGTGTTTTTAAAATAGAAATTATTTATACTCTATAGAAACATTAAAAGGGTTTTCATTTTTCTACTAGACTAAATATTTTCTTCTTCTATGTCACTTATTGATCTTTTTTATACTCATCCCATGTTTTTAAAATGGTTTTCATAGATTTTATGGTGTATTATGTTCAAGGATAAGTTGATAAATAAAATTGGGAAGATTTATTCGGATGAAAGATAAGTTTACTTTTAATGAATATTTTCTTATAAAATTTTTGATAATTTTTAAAAGTTTATTTTTCAAGTGTATGGATTTAATTTGTAATTTTTTTTTCAAATTCAATAAAACTATAAAACTAAAATACTATTGGTAAAGAAAGAAACAAATTTCTAGTGTAGTGTCTATTAAATATGTAATGTTTAATGCCTAATCGTTACATTTTTTATTTTATTAGGGATTAGATAAAATTTGATATTATGATTTTTTTAATTGAGTTTATCTTAATAGTTATAGGTCTTGTTATGAGTTTACAACATTATGGTTGATCCAAGCTCTAACTACCTAAAACACCCTTTTATTATATAAAATTTATGAAATTTTTATTTGACAAACGGTATTGTTAGATGGTTTTATTTTGATATGATTATGTGTTCGTATGACATTGTCATTTTTGTTGAATGATTTCATAGATGAATAATAATTTGATTTTTGGAACAAATAATTCATCATAGAGATAAAAAATTTATAGAAAGGGGTTTTGGGGAATAGGAGATTAATGCTACTTGAGAAGAAGTTCACAATTTCGGATACATTATAGGATTAATGAAAATATTTTATTAAAATATTTTATATAAGAGTAGATATTGAATTATATATTTAATGAATATATTATTTTATTGGGGATTTGGGATGAATTTTATTTTTTATAAGAATTATTCGAATATTAAAAATATTATCTTTTTAGAGAAATTAAATTTTTACATGAAAATCTAAAATTCATTAATACTACTTGGTGAAAAAATATATTAAAATTATCTAGGAATAATATGTGAAAAATTATTCTTAATTGTTGGGTTCCAATAATAGTGTTAAATTTTGTGATTAATTTTAATGTTTTTTATTTGTAGAATGTTCTATGATGAGATTTCAGTAGTTCTTTTAAAGTTTGGATAATAAATTATTTATTTTTCATATAATATATTATTATTTTAGGATAATTATTTTATATTGTACTAACCTTTTTTTTGTTAATCAGTAACAAAAAGAGGAATATATTGATCATATTTTGGGCTTTTTTTAATCCTTATAATTAATTTTAGTGCTTCAAGAAATATAATTTCATACCCACCATTTGGAGAAAAATAATAGACTACTGTGTAAATTGATTAAATGATGAAATAATTCTTCTCATGTAATTATATTTCTGTACAACATTTATGAATGTATTAAAATTATTCCTCACCATTATTAATGGTATTTTGAAATAAAAATAATAGGCATTTACCTTTCATATTGAGATATCAATGGCCTTTTTATCCCATCACATGTTTACAATATTGTGACAGTTAATATTTTCATGACTATATATTTCTTGAGTCTCAATCAGAACTTGGCAGTTAATAATTGCTTTTATATTATTCTTTTCACTTAAATCGTATGTTATCATAGTTATAAACCTATAATTTTTTACTTCATAGAACCTATTTTACATCCCCTTCTATATTTATAAATTATTGTTTTATTGATACCTTTTTCAACTTGATATTTCAATAAATATACATTGAAAAGTCAAACATGTAGTTTTTTATAAAATGTTAAAATTTAAAGGTTGGAATTTATTAATGGGGGGGGAGAATTTAAAATCATAGAATTTTTAAATAAATTATCATTCTCAAAATCATAAATGATATTCAACTCCAAGCTCAAAATAACAATGAAGGTTTATTATTTAAATGTGACCATTATAACATAAATATTAATTTTTTGGATATGAATAGGAATAACTATTTTATAAACTTAATATAATGTTAAAAATCAATATATATTTATTATTCAATTTATTGAAAATAATCTCATTATTTTTAGTAAAGTTATTTTTTCTTTTATAATATATTTTCTTAAAAAATGATTTCTTCTACTATTTTTTGTAAATATTATAATTAATTAGTATATTAGATAAAAATTATATTAAATAAAATTAACTAATTTTTCTGAAATGTTATTATAAATATTATTTTATTGTAAACATTTCATAATTTTATAAATATTTTGTTTTTGGTAAATTGTAAAAAATACAGTTTTTGATACAATACGATATATTTAGTGATATCATAAATAGATAATTATGATATAATTTTATTTAAACCAATGGAATGAATCATTAATGATATTATAATATAAATATCATAGGAAAATTATTTATAACCTATATATTAAAATTTATTTCATTATAAATATGAAAATCATTTTCATTGTTGACGTAGTGCATTCAGAATAATGCAAAAGGAAAATTTTGTGCCTTATAGATAATAATTCAGAAAAAAATATTTTTAATGACCCTTTTTATAAAATTTTATCAATAAATGATTATTTGGGAAGTTAATTTATATTTCTGGAATTATATAAATCGATTTCTATACAAATGATTGTGCAATGCATGTGAAAGGTAAGAAATGTCAAATTAAAAACATATACAAGTTTTCATAACATTCATATGATTCAATATACATAATGGAATATCATAATGGACTATATTAAGATTAATTTATTTATTTTTATGATATTAAATTTTTTATTTTTTTTATATGGTTAATAATTTCCATAAATTATTATGAACTACTGACTCAGTTCTTGTATAGAAAGAAGAAAGATCAATAAAATGATTTTAAAAACTCTAAAATTAAAATGATAAGAACCATTAAATTAACCCAATAGATGAAAAAATATTATTTGTGAGTTTTTTCATGACCATAATCACCCAGATATGAGTTTAAAACAATTTGGATCCACATTGATAACATCATTACCATTATATTTTTATAATTAATGAAATTTCAAAAATTTCACACACTTGTTTTTAATAAGTATTGTATTTTTAATATAGTTTTATCTAGTGTATTTGTTAAAATAGAAATATGATTTTGAAAGAGATAATATTTATCTTCATCATGGAAATTTATTTTAAATTTTATTTATGAAATTATTAACATAACTTCTAAGAACATGTTGATGTAGTAATTAATCAATTATTTTAAAAATAAAATAAAACCTATTAAATATATTAAGACAAATATAATTTTATATAAATTATGTGGTCAGAGAATTTTGAATATTACATTGTATTATTTATTATATAATAATATGTTTTTTCCAAGTATTACTTATTTTATAGATGTTTTTAAAGTCAAAGTAATGAATAGATCCAATTTTGAAAATAATGATATTTTATGGAATTTATTTATTATTATATCAATTTAATATAATAAAAATATAAAATATGTGAATATGGGATAATATATGGTCTAAAATGTCATCCTAAGTACATTTATATAAAATTCGGATGTGTTAAGATCTATAATAGTATAAATATAACAAAAAATAACTTTACCATAATATGACATCGAGGTTGGTGGTTAAAAACTCATTGGGTACAGGTTACTATAATCGAACTATAGTGATACTATAGCAGAACTATAATAGAGGTGAAATTTAGAACCGACAACACTATAGTAGTGGTGGGCAGTGTAGTTTTAACTATAGTTGTGGCATTACTATATCAAGTATTGTAGTTGCCCTGGTGTTGTAGCCTAATTATTCCTCAGCGACCCTTTGGGTAACAAATATGGGTCTATGGGCCATGTAATGTGCCTTACTTCACACTTGGACTATGGTCAACGAGGCGATATTCATGTACACTTGGCCTACTATCCATATAGTGAATAATTAAGGCATGATTGGGGTGATATCCTTTTGGGGGGGGGATATGGCCCACCTTTCTGAGATTTCTGTGAGGTTTATTTGTGTTTCAATGTTATTGTGCCCCCAATCCACTAATATATAATATAATATTTTCAGAAATGTCTCGTGTTCCCTCACCACACATATATAAGGTCATCTATAGTTTTTATTTCAATATTGTGGGAATACATTTTTTAGGGAAATCCATAAAACAATATCATCATTGAGTCCCACCCCACATCTGAATGTCTTGGATTATATAGAATATTATCCTTAGTGACCTTAAGGTTTTATGGACAGCAATATTCCCAAAGAGGAGGTTTTATTTTTATATGTGTGTCTTAGTTTTGTTTCTTTTACAAAATCCCACAAAATATTTTGAAAATTTATGAAATAATATCATGTGTATCATTAATATTATAATAGGTAATAAGACTATAAAATAATCTAAATCTATAATACCTTCCATCAAATGGTATAAAAAATCATCATTCGTATATATAACAGACTACCACATCATGAATCGATGCCATTTATATTTTATTATCACATATCATGTAATTATATAATTATGTAATTATTTTTTATATGAGAAATTATTGACATATTTAACTATTTGGGAAGATAATATAACATTTAAATTATTACCATTCTATACGCATAAAAATGATTAAGCACTTCGTGCGTTTGAGGGGACTACCACCTCCATAAAGAGATGTGATTTATTTTTTATCACCAAAAAACATGGATAATATATATAATTATATGAACAAAATTAATATAAAAAATATTATTTTTTGTTTATTTTTTTAGATATTGTAATTATAACTTTATTTCCATATCAGTCATTGAGAAATTGAAAGGTTACTTAGGCTTATGTAAATACTATCATCTCCATGATTGTGAATCAACACATTTTTCATAAGAATTTTTAATGGATGAATGAAAAGGTAATATTTTTTTGTAAAAACCATAATTATGTTATTTTTATTATCTTTTATACAATGGAATAAGGACCTCTTTGAAAATAGTCTACATAACTAAGTCATTTTAGACATCTGAACCAAATGTCATCAAAACATCAAAAGTGAACATAAATTATTAAGGAATTGTATATAACATTATAATAATTGATATAAAAGGAATAATGAACATTATATAGGGTCTTATGAAATTATAATATTAACATAAGATTATTATATATGAATATAAATGACATATGTGATTAATGAAATTCAAGGTAAGGGTCTTTGTCTCAATTTGTTTTATTGGGTATATTTTGATGTTATGTGCCTATATTCATTTTTGAGGTCTACATATAGCCCCTCTGACATGTTTGATAATGAATTTATCTATTCTATTGATATTAAATTTTTTAAAGTAACACATTCATGGGGATTGTGATTCGACTATCTCTAAAGTGTCAATGGACTATTTAACTAAAAAAATTATTTCAAATTTTTTATTGATTTTTTATATAAATTTTTCTATTTCATGTACATGTTTTTTAAATTATATTAATTTATTTATTTATATAAACATGAATTTTTGAGGATGTAAATTTTTTAATTTCACTTATAATATTCCAAAAAGGATTCTCTTAATGGTTTTACACAAGGGAATTTTCTTTTAAAAAAAATTTATATTCCTATTTTTTTATTCATAAAACATTTTATGAATTTATTTAACTTAAAAAATGGGGGGATTTTATGGAAATCATGATGCCTCAATTTTTTCATCCTTACTTAACATGTTTATCTTAAAGGAAAATTTTTTCAATTAAAACATCATTGCTTTTTTTCAAAAATATGAAATGATTTCAAAATAGAAATGATATTTTACTGAGGAATTTTTTTCATTATATTTTCATAAATAATGATATCCAATTACCAAAATATATAATAGTTTGGTAATTGAAATTTAGTTTTGAATATAAAAGGGTTTTTTGATACCATAATGTGATTTTCTTGTGGATTTTAATGAGTTTTTTCTCAAGGGTTTTTTGAGGAAAAGTGGAAAAATAAAATTCTTTTTCATGATTTCATACATGAGAATTATATTTGAAATGAGTGAGCTTGATATAACATATTTTATTGGTTAAGACCCATCATTTACCAGGGGAAAGCTTGATATAGCATATATAAATGGTTGAGATTCATTCTACCTCTTGGGTGAGCCCAATATAACCTATAAGAAAGTATTGATCTACATTAAAGGTCACAAGGGAAACCGACATAGATTATATGAATGGTTGAGCCCCATTATAGATCATTGAAAATCTAGTGAGCCCAATATATCACAAAAAAAGGGTTATCACCATTATATCAATCCAATGAATTATGTATTGATTATGTTATATATATTTATATTTATATTGGATGATTATTATATAGGTTTTTTAATTTCAAGGGTTTGATTGACTGAAAATTAATTGTTTTTTAAACATTTTTATGGAAAAAATGAGAAACCATGAGTTCAATCACAAATGGATATAATATATTTATTAATGATCAATTTAATCTTAAAATAATTAGTCTTCCAAAATAATTTACAATCTATGTCGCTAACATAGGTGGTTGGTTCACCCATAAAAAGATATTCAAACTCGAAGGTCACCTTTTCCCAATAATTAATATACTCTTCTAGGATGGTCATCCTATTATTGAAGCCCTTTTCTAATATGTGGTCCTTCTTTAAGAGTCAACATGTTCACCTTGTTAAGATTCATCATTAATGATTTCTTCATCATTTTAGAGGCTTCTTCTTCAATAGAATTGATAGATAAAACCTTTTCAATTGTTTCTTCTTCTGGGACCATTAGATATTCCAAGGACTACTCAAGCGCAACACATGACATACAATTTTTTCCATCTACTGGGTTTTAAACTTCTTCACATACTATGTCTATATATGAAGTTTCATGGAGGATTAATCCTTCAACTCTTTATGAATTCCCTTCTGCCCTTTCATGGAGGTCCTGACCAAATAACCTTCTGACTCCTGAACTATATCCTCAATATCTTTATGATCATTATCATGTTGGGCATATGAGTTCATAAAACTATCCTATGGTTCAGAATCTCACCCCATAATAGTGGCCTCTCCATCAACATTCGCATCCTAAACCTCATTCACCTCAACTTCCTAGATTCTAGCAGGGTGGTCTGGAAATGATTGTTGTGTGAAATAGACCTCCTTTATATAAGAACATTTAGACATCCCCCCTCTAAATCCTATATCATATCATCAATGAAAAGACACTAAAAATGATTACAAAATCTAACAATTGTACTATATCATTCTATTCTCACACCACTTGTTGACTTCACCAAGCCTAGAATGTCTTCACTATATGTAGATTCCCTTGCATTTTTGTCATTTTCATCCTTTCTATTCAAAATATCTTCCTCCCAATTTACCCCTTCTAGGGAAACCTCACTAGGTGCCTCTAAAATTTCACTCCTTGGGCCCATAGACTCAGTAATTGGTAGGAAAACTGCTATATTAGTTGTACACTAACGGCATTCCAATCCCCTACCCTCTGGTGAATCCAAACGGATGACCTCTAATTGATTACCTCACATGGGGATAACACCTCCTTGAAATGGTACCATGAAAGATGAATCTAGACCAGAAACATCTCCATTTCCATAGCCATTACCCTTGCCTCCCAATGCCACATCCAGATTCAGAAAAGGACTCCACCTATACTGTGGTTCACCATGAACTGCCTCATCGATCTGCACACCCACATGTCCTTGGCTAGAGGATCCATTCACACAACTGGTCCTAGACCTATGTTTTCTTGACATAAATCTAAAGGAAACTGATGAATGACTTAATCGCTTGTAGATAGAATAAAATTTCATCCAAGATTCATACACCTCATGTTCCCTAAATCTATATTCCTCTCTAATTTTAATCCAAATTAAATGAAAAGGATTTCTTGAAACATAGAAATCAACACAAACTCTTGGATTACCATGTTGACACACATCCATGGTAATACTATTAGAGAATATGAACATGCCTATGAGATTCACATGGATCCTAAAAATCGAAGGGTTCTAAAAGGGTAAGGGTAGATTAGGGAAACTCACCCAAATCACCACCTTAGGCTAGTTCCACTTAATGTGAGAGTTGTATGTCTATCTATAGGGGTATAATATAGACCAATTGCAGCTATAATGTGTGCATGATCTTTCCTTGACCATGTCTTCCTAAGACATTAATATGATCATAATGTTCCTAGTGTCGAGAAACCCCACAGTAGCCCAATCCTGAAGATCCCACTAACCAAAGATGAATCTATCGAAGGTGTCCACCAATGGCCTTCTCTCTGAGAATCAAGTAATCTAATTCTGAATAAGAAAATATCAAGCTTTATAGAACTCCATGAGTGATAATGGATTATTTAGGAATCCTGTAAGAAAATCGTGGACCTTATTGTGTGGGGAGCATTGCGAGAACGGTGGAAGAATATGGGGATAGGAAATGGGGGAGAAGGAAAACTCTAATCCCATGAAAGATGATGAAGGTCCCACACACACTGGTGGGGGAGGGACTGAAATAGTTTCTTCCCTCATCACGAAGTATGATAATACATAGCTAACCACCCACGAATAAAACCCCATTCAATTTCAAGGGTTTAAAATGGTTTTATTAATGCGATGATCATTTCTTCCAGAAAGGGTTTTTGTTTTCTAACTATAGGGTTTGAATGATTTATATGAGAAAAAAAATTTGTTTTCATTATGTGGAATTGATTTATATTATATAATATAATTATTTCTAGTTTCATATTTCCCACATGAATAATAGTTTTATTCATTTATGTCCCTTAATAATAACTTTGTGTTTCTACCACTATTTGAAAAAACTAACAGTTTTTAAGGGAGGGTAAAGAAAAGTATGATGTCGGGAATAAAATTTTGAATATTGATCATGAAAATAAATCATGAGTTATTTCAAATACTATTGTTTTATCAAAAAAATTATACTATATGGATGTATCCACTTGTTATGTATGCCAAAACTATATATCTTATGCTAATATAATGTCTCGTGGATCATGTTCATTGATTATATTATTATTTATGTCTTATAAAATTCCATGATTTATTCCATGAATATAATTTATTACATATTATATAAATGTTATTTTTTTAAACTTTTATTATCATGTTTTCATTCCCTTGTTCTCATTATATGTTGATATTTACCTTGTTTACCATTACTATGAATGTAAACACACCCTTTCTTATGTTTACATTCCTCAGGTTATCAAGAATGGATGTAAGTTGGGTATGTATAAGAAGAGTACCAAATTGGATGATTATTAGGGGAGATGTTTAAGCTTTTCTATAAAATAAGACGTTTTTGAGTCTACTATCAAAAGGATATGTAACATTGGGATCCCTATGAATATGTGCGTATAAGGTTATAAATATTTGTTTAAAATATGTGATATCTATAAATAAGATGTTTACATCTTTATAAGTTATATATTTGATGATTGAGAAGGAAATTTAATTGAAGGGTGGGGCCCATAATTATATAACATCCCGGTGCCCTGGTAAGTTACATGAGACAAAAATAACAAGGTAATAGGAGAATTATTGTCTTCTATTTGAAATGTATTTTCCCAAGGCCTTGAAGGTTTGTTTAAAATGATAAGAATTATTTATTCCCATCACTTTATATTAATAATATAAATTCATTTATTTATTATTATTTCAGGAATGGATATGTTGTTCTTATAGATTCATATTGTTAGGGCAATACTCTGATTAATTATTCCTTATTTATAGATTATTCCATGATCCTTATACTGATATCTTTTATACTATTTTAACCACTTATCAAGGTTATTATCCAATGGTTAATATTGTTTTCCTTTCCATAGATGATTCCAAGAAATGTACTACATGTGACAAATAGATTTAATGTTGAATGATAATGATTTTTATTTAGCGAAAAGTAGTATTTTTAATTTCATTGTAATGTAAAACTCATTTTTTTATCAAGTTTCCTAATAATTCTAAACTATTAGATATAATATATTAGGATCGGTATGCCAATGTAATGAAATAAATATTTCATAGAGGGTACGGGAGTTGAGGTTGTTACTTTATGTTCCTGACCATAAATATTACAAAATATAATTTTGGCTACAATTAAATTTCCAAAATTCCCAAAATCATTCAGGTTTTCTTTTTTAAAAAATATGTTCATAAATTTTAGGTATCAAACACATATATTTCAAAGAGGAAATTTATTATTATCATCTATTTTTTCAATAATATAAATATTTTAAAATGAATCATTTTTTCTTTTTAGGAAATATAATTATTAGTTTACCTCATCTTTTGGTTTTTCATTCTCATCCAAAACCCTTAGAAAAAATTTAAAAATTTTGTATGAAAATAAGAATTTCATTAAGGGACGTAAATGAAAGAAACATTTTAATCTATTGAAAACATAAAAATCCAATAAATTTTTAAACATGATAATTTTTTTAAACATATGTAATAAATAATAACTACATTAAAACACACACATTTTAATCAATGAATTTCTGGAAAACCCATATCATTAAGATACAAATACTTTTAGGAAACATAGAGGATTATATTTATATTATTTATAATGATAACTATATCAAGTTAAAAACATTAGAGAATCCTCACTCGATAACTCTATCCTTCTTACCTTTGAATATATAGAATATTAACCCGTATATTAGAGATCTATATCAGGTTCACACATCATATAATTTGTATTTGGATCACAAATCATATAATATTTATAGAGATCACACTTCATATAAGTTTTATCAGGATCTGGAATCATATATGTAGTATCAGGATTACCCATAATCATCTATAACTTTCATATAGCATATCATATTTAAAACACATTAAGGATTCACCTTATCATATTAAAACCCCTGAAAATCTTTTTTTAACCCATATTAAAAATATTTTGCAGATATTAAAATATATTTTCCATTTTAAAACACGTTTTAAACTATAAAATACAAATAAGGGGTTTTTATTAAATAAAACATGGAATATTATAATTAAACAAAAACATTGTGTAATGATTTTGGTGGAAGGAAATTTCATTGACACTATATATGATAAAATAGAACATTCCTTTTGACTTTGGCCAATAAGGTAAAATTGATCCATAGAAAATATGTAAACTATTTTTTTTTAAATTGAATTATTGTTGCATGATTTATGAAATTTTATTTATATATTATTTATTTCAATATAAATGCGTTTTTAAAATATTTTTTTATATTATCATGGATGAAAAATAATTAAATACCAAATACAAAAAAAAACATTTTAATGTGGTTTTATGTTACAATATCTCTTAACATGTGTCTAAATCACCATGTATTATTTTTCTGTACCCTCAATAATTAACATATAATAATTACTTACATGATAAAACACATTTTTGAATTTTTTTACACAATTTATAATCTTTGTTACAATGATAAATTAAATTACTTAATCAATTATGTTCACATTTTACATTTTGACGATATTGTCTAATATATCCAAAATTACATTGGTTAGTTTAATATATTAAAATATGTCATCATTCCATCATATCTAGAATACAAATGATGATATAAAATTCATTTTTTATATATTAAAATATAATTTTGAAACCAACCACAAAAAATGGTTATTAAAAATTAATTACATAATAATGATGGAATGGAATGTCATATATACTCATAGTTAATGTTTTAAATTTTCAAGTAACATAAGGAAAAAAAGGTACTTATAATATTAATTTTTCTTAATTATAATTATGTTATATTTATATATTATATCTTGAAATAAACAATTATATACACATCCATGTGATTTAGTGATTAAAAACAAATATCATCCCTTTATAGTGGTGGAAATCCACACGTAAGCCGGGAATACTTTATAAATGTTAAATAGATTTAAATGTAATAAAATTAATGATATTTTATCTTTATATAATGATAAATATGTCACTAAGATCTTGTAAAGTTGTTAAATGCTTCAATATAACCAACTTTGAGAGGCGATGATGGATAAATATTTACATTGGATCTAGAAGCGGTAGTCTACTATATACACGGATAACTATTTTATTTCCCATTTGATATAAAAGTACACAGATATTGTTTATTATATTGAAATAAAAAACATAGTATGTGGAATATACTACTATTATTATTTCAGAATGTTTGAAGAATATTTAAAGGTGGTAGAAGAAGAAACCAATTGAAAATTAATAGTTTAGAACTATAGAGCTTTTTCGAATAACCCCTTTTTGTTTACTCCTAAAAAAATTCCTATGAATTTCTTTTTGATCAAAATATATCCCTTGTTACATGGATATGGATATATTTAAGTTTGTTTTGGTAGGTATTAGATGAACCAATAGTCTTTTGAATTGTAGAAAGGAGATTTGAAAGGGGGTCCATTTATAGTTGGTGGAGAGGATGTAATTGGAATTATCAAAATGATTAAAGCATATTACTGAATTACTCATAAAAATGGACGTAAAATGGGAAATTTCTATGTATTTTATGATATACGTTCAATATATTGCTATAAAATGGTATTTAGAAATGGTTTTAAATTTTTTACCCACATCACTATATTATGAACTCTATATAAACTCGTTATAACCTTAATAGTAAAGAATGTTATTTACTAGTTTTATTATTAATTATGAAAAAATAAGTTGAACATATTGATTAATATTATTTAATTTAATTAAAAATGCAAAATAATTTTATTAAATTCAATAAACATATTTGGTAGACTATAATTTTAAATTAATCCTCTAATGATTGATCAAAACCAATTTTTGAGAAAAATGAATTTTTATGTAGAAAAATTATTTAATGAAAAATAAATGTAAAAATTCATTCAAATGAAATTAAAAGGAATATTCATAATATTATTTAACTATTTTTTATATTAAAACATTATAATAAAAAATAAGTCTTTTTAAATGCTCAAAAAGGATAGTTTTAAATAAAAATTATTTTCTCAATTATTCATTTAAAATAAAACTTTTCAAAAGATTATAAAAAATTATCCAAACATAAATTTGACAAGATGAATTAAAAATAATATTATTAATTTTTAATTCAGAAATAAATAATTTTGAAATAATTCAATTAAATAACATAATAAAACACAGAAAACAAAATTGGGTTATAAATTTTTCTTTTCCCTTTAAGCTACAAAATTATATAATATTTTTAATAATCAATAGAACTCTACAAATTAATATTAATGAATATTAAAAATAGTTGAAAATGACATATCTTAACATTACATTTTTTTACATTATTCCACCAATATTTAAATTACATCCTCATTATTTTAATTATTGCATTAAAAATTGAGAAATTATTTCATTAAAATAATTTCTTGATTCCCCGATTATTCTTCAGTTGTATCGTTATCAAAAAAACCTTAATCTAGTTTAAAAAATTATTTTATAACACCTAATCTTTATGGTCATAAATCTATTATTTTATCCCTCATAATAGGGGTTTTCATTTAATTAAACTACTTTGAGGACCAAGACATCTTTTAAATATGGCATAGATTTTGAAATATAATGATATGTCATGTACCAAAGATAAACTCATTAGAAATAAAACTCTATAAGAAAAAAGGCCAATATAATAAATGATTTCACGTGGTCCAATGCACATATAATTTGACATTCCATTATTAGAAAATCATTTAACAATTTTACATTGAGATACAATAGAAAAACTAATATCACCTACCTCGAAATAAGGTTTTATCCTCTCATTAAATGAATAATTTTTTTCCAACTCAAATCTGTCCAGTTATTTTATAGATAAAAATTTACATTCTAACAAATTTATTTTATCAAATCTACTCCCAAATGCTTCCTTTCACATTTATGACCCCCAATAAGATAATATTTGAAAATTATTTCTATATAATTTCATAAAATCATCCATCTGTATATTGGAATGAAATATTTTAAATGAAGAAAACTTATCTAATGAATGATGCTTTCCAAACACCTCTTCTAAAACAATGAAAAATTAAAAATCTTGAAATCCATTGTTTGATTCATTCACTATGAGTTTCAGTCATATTGGGGTTATAAAAAGGTATGTAAATTTAATTAAATACACTGTGACTTGTGAAGGATTTTCCAAAAATTAAAAGAGATCTTGGGGTCTTATAATGTTGTAATGTTGAGAGGAAATAATTTTAATATAAATTTATCCTAATGATATCATCAATTAATCTAGTTTAATGAAATAATATCTAGAAAGAGAATAAAATGAGCTTAATAATTTATTCGATCGTAAATAAATCAAATTTTATTATTATATTGGGATTTATTAAAAAATCCCCCCAAAAATCAATGGATATATATTCCTATTTACATAAAAAAATGGAAAGGGTTGACGCATCTCCTTATGTAATTTTTGTTCTACATTAACATAATGATAAGTCACACATTTCATAATAAAGTATTCAATTTCAATTTCTATTCAATATCTCCATTAATAATATTTTGGATGTTTGTAAATATTAGTGATTACCAAATGAATGAAAAATGGAGAACTATGAGCTTCACACAGTACCCAAAAAGTTAGTCATATGCTACCCTCTAATCATTTATTAAAATATATAAAGAGTATAGTAAATTAGCAAACAAGCCCAAAAAAACAAAAAACAGCTAGAAATCATTATAACTATACATGTCACCACATCCATGATATAAATATTCATCCCCAGTGGGTGATTTCTATTATGAGATTTCATAATGCTTCATGACATTGATATAATTCCTCATGAGATTCAACTGCTTCATGTATATAAACTCAGTAGGAGATAATCCGACCTTTCCTTCCCTTCTGACAGATTACCTAGAGGAAATTGGCTTTGGAAAAATGATGCAATCTTTACATGGTCTTCTTTATAGAGAGACAATCATCACCTTGGGGTTCCTTAACATCCTCACCTTCCCTGCCTGGAAAATGTTTCTATATGAAGGCTTGGCCTAGAAACCATTATTTTCTTTATCACTCTCAGAAATATACCCTCATTTTCTGGGGATAACCACCTCTTGAAAATTCATGGACTTATTCTACTGAAACTACATGTTAAGGTCAATCATTGTTAATCATTTTGGATGTTCTTCCACTTCATGACTTTACAAAGTACTATCTTAATCTCTTAATTTTCAGCAGTATCCTCCTAATACCTAATCTTCACATTGGCACTGTTTTTTACCAGTGTGATCACATCCACCTCCTCTTGATCTATGTCCTAAAAACAGTTACCCATAAGTACTGTATTCAAGACCCCTCCATCATCATTAGCCTGGTCAATTATCCCTTCAACAAAGACTTCTAAAGCCCCCACAACAAGAACATTATGCACTTCAGGGGAAATATTCTGCACTGCTACAGGCTGTAACCTCTTGGACATGATGATAACATTCAATTCTCCCACATAAATAGAGAAACAATAAGGAATATCATGCTTCACACCATCCCCTATTATCAGACCAGTCTTCAACCAATCAAAGACTACAGAAACCCTCAGATTGAAGGAGACTTATGCATCCTTGCCTACTGTCTATGCACCCTGATTCACCAAGTCGGTGTCCTTGCCAGGAACAACTATATGCACCCACCTCTACCCCTAAATTGGCCTCACATTTTGAACACATTCCCTCTTAATGACTCCTTCACTATAACAATTAGACACCAAATGCCCCAAGAAACAATAGTTAAAATAGTAGTTGACCAATGACTCAAAAAAACTGATTTCTTCCATCTAAACTATGCACCGACTGCAATCCAAAACCACTCCACTAGGTGCTTCGACACTTCTACCTCAACAGATATATGAGGGTTTATCAAGTGACACACATTGGAGGTGTGAACGTCTGAATAGAGGAAATTACCCACCATTTTTCTAATCATACAAAGAATTCCTAGATTCTGGAAATACAGTGGCTGATGTGGGGGACTTTCCCATATCTCGCTGGAGGGTGGATCATGATTCCTGCAAAGATCGAACGAGCATATGTGAAGGGATAATTTACAACTGTTGCATCGTCGGGGTGCACTAGACTATGCCTGAATCATGTTGTCTTCTGAATCAATCTAAATCATGAGCTACCACTTATCAATAAGGCCATCTACCGCATGATCCTGCAAGTCCCATTTACTGAAGATGAATTGATCAAAGTCATCAACCAAGGACCTTCTACGATTAAAGAACACAACTAGCGTTAGATCCAGATAACTCAAAGCATACTCTGACATAGACATCAGTAGCTGCGGACCACCAGGATGAAAACAGGGAACCTTCGAGCTTACATAAATCATTCTGAAATCCCTGAGGAAATTGGGGTTAGAAAAGTGATGAAATCTTTCTGTGATTTGAGATGCGGCAGGACAAATTCTTCCTCCCCGCCCACCTCCAGGATGGGACGGGGAATCCATCATCATTCATTAGGGTTCCAACATCTCCTAAGCCGTCACCGAATCAATTCCTCATCATATGAGTGTCAAACAATAAATATATATTAAAAAAATAATCACAAGGCACACATAATCAGTGAAAAAGTCAGATGACATGTTATTCATAAACATTAATCATTGAAAAAGTAGTTTTTTACTTAGATTCTTCATTTTACACAAAAATTTTATCGACCTTATATGCTTTCACAATTTTTTCTTTTAGAGATTCTTTTATTTTCACCTAAAACCAAATAAAGGATGTTCCTACATATCAAATTTATAGGCCAATATTCATCAATTCATTATTTAAATAGTGATGTTTAAATAAATAAATGGTTAATCTTGAATTATTTTTTCGAACTAAAAGGACCAAAAACATTGTTATATTTTTTAGGATGTTTATAAATCATAAATTCATAATCCTCTGTCATTTATATTAATATTTTTTCATTATTATAAACTCATTCTATGTGAATATATATATTAAAAAATTTATCAGTATATATTTCACTCTTCAATATATATATATATATATAGATGATTCCTCAAAATTATTAAATAAGTAACCAAGGAAAAAAATAACAATTCATGTGTAGGATAATTTATCACATGGGGTTTTAATTGATGTGAAACTTATGTAATCAGGTAATCATTCTCCATCTAAACACGACCAATCCCATTCAAATAATCGTTTCTAATGATGAAAAAATCTCAATTTATAACGGGTAGTGTCAAAATAGAATCATTCACCTACATTATTTTCATTCCATATAAGAAATCATCACAATATGTTTTCCAGATGAAATCAACTCCTTTTTTAGTAAACAATGTCAGTGGGTGTGAAAACTCTGAAATTTTTTCAATAAACCTACACTAGTTACCTGTTTTCTAATAAAAAAGTGAATCTATTTAACATTTATAGTCATTGGAATTTATTCAAAAAAATATTTTCGGGTCATAATTTATTCCATATTTAGAAATAATATTTCAAAGGAATGAAATGTTTTTCAACCAAAATCCACACATACTAAAATTTCTATATAGTTTTTTTATATTTCAATTTGAAAAATATTCATTAGATAAAATTAAAGATTCTCATTATTTTAAAAATATATTATTATATCATCAAAAAACATAACCATGAACCTCATTGAATATTAATGGGGAACTATATTCCTTATATCCCAAAATACCAATAATTATTTCATAACCAAAAGAGAATAAGTAAAAACACCTAATGATTATATCTAGTATGAAACACATTCTTCATAATTTATTACAACTAAAACTTCTAGTATTTCAACCCTGAATTGAGATTAATCATAAAAAAATGTTCACATCTTGTATATTATTAAAAATTCATATAAATGAGACAAATAGTACTTCATCTTAATAGTGATTGTATTCGATGTTATAAAATAAAATAAATTCCATATTGATCCATATTTATTTTTAATAAGAAAAATATGATAAATGAATGTGAAGTGCATGGATGAATGAAACCTTTTCTAAAAAATAATTCAATCAATTTTTTAATTCCAAAAGTTATACTTGAGTAACTAGTGAAGGGTGTTTGGAAATTGGCTACGCATCAAGAACAAATTCAATAGTAAAATCTTTATACAGGTCTAGAATATGATAAGAACTATCCTAAAGAAATAAATCCATATATTTACCATGTTATTTTCAACAATATTTATAAGGAATACCATCCCACTAATAACAATTAAAATATTATAATCAATCTTCTTTGTATTCATATTTCTATAGAGATATTTCACCAAAATATATATCTTATTTTATTGAGGAGATGTAACATTTTTATGTAATAACTTATAATCAATAAAGGAATGAAAATATCTATAGTCAATAAAATCATTTTCATAATTACAATAAAAAAGTAACATACCTATCATCACTTTTTTGATGTCCCATCCTTAGCTGTAGTAGTATAAATTGATTTTTCCGCACCATTTTTCTTTTGATATTGATGATTTCCACCTTGGGTAATTAACATCGAATTCACATTATCATAATATACCAAATAATTTAAATTAAAACATATCACTATTGAATAGTGATATGTTACTCTATTCTGGGTTTTTATAACCCTTTTTATGTATTTATGAACCCTATATCCAAACTTACCACAACAATACCACTTTCTTGATCCAGTTAAACATTCATTGATTTTTTACCACACTTGGATTATGTTGAGGTCGTACCTATATATTTATTTGTACTTTTTTTATCTATATAATCACACCTCAACCACTAATTACTCTTCTCATATTAAATGTAATTAGTGATAAAAAACTCCATTACAACTTTTATAGAATAATGATTATCCTCTCCATATCATTTAAGTTATCATGACATAAAATATTCTTTTATAAATTATTTGAGCCCTTAGTAAAATATATAAATTTTAAATTATATATAATGATAATAATTAATTATTTACCAAGATCACATTATAATATTTAATTCCTAAGAATCTTATGAGTCATTATCTTTTCAAATGTAAAATATTTGTTTATCCTTTCTAAGTCAAATGAATAATGGAAATTATTTATCTATAAAAATATTTTTAAATGTGTCCAATTCCCTAACACTAATCATATCTTTATCTATTCAACTAATAACCAATAAAAAATGATCAAATTCACTACCAAAATAATAAATGGTCATTTTTTCCAATTAAAATTTTAAACAACATGTGACATCAAATATATTTTTCAAAGCGTTGATCATCATTAACCTACAAATGCATATAATGATCTCATTAATTATTTATACAAATGTTTCATGAAATTATCAACTGTTGTCATTTTTCTCTATGGTGAATATGGTTTCTCTCTAATGTGTACTCCACCAACATTTGCATACAACATCAATTGATCCATAACTAAAATAAACTCAACATTTCATATTCTGACCATTACATGTTTTAAATTTAGAATAATATTTCCTCTTTGTTCTTTCAAAATTTAGATTCTCTATTTCTTACATGAAAAACCATTCTTAATAGGCCTAGTATTAATGATATAACATTGTAATATTAACATGGAATATCATTATAACCAAAAATTAAATTCTATTTAAAATATTTATATCCATTTTTAGACCCTATAAAATCGTATAAACATTTTTTCTAATAAAAAATATAATATCTCATCCTTAAGCATAAGGCTTCATATATTCTTTAGGTTAAATTTCACATTATTTCATTCCCAAATATCATTTTCATTTACAGTTTTATATAACTAGGTCATAAATCATATATAAATACAATGTATTTTAATGTTTAAACTTCTATACAGTATCCAATTTTATGAAAATATAATAATTATAAAAAAAACTTTTTTTCATTTAAAAAAAATATTTCTGCATTACATCCTAAATTATTATTTTTTACTCAAATTTGGACCCTATAAAAAACATTTGATTAAAATGGAAAAGTACAAAATTCATAGAAAGTGAATTAAAATAATTAAACTTTTTAGTCTATAAAAAAACATAAAAACCGTTAAATTTTTTACATTTATCACAATTTTTTTGAGCTTACAAAATAAAGCATAACCACATGAAAAACATAAAATATTCTCTCAATGAAATCCTTTATAACCAAATATATGATAATAGAAATAGTTATTGGAAACATAATGCTTTTTATTCATAACCCATATAAAAAATAATGACAGCCTTGTTAAATCCCTGGTAGAAATACCCATGTTCAACTCCCTCATAACATTTGATATTTAAGAATATTATAAAATTCATTATAGAGATATAACATGATCAACAGTCATATAATATACATGGGATCACAAATTGTTTATGTCATATTAAGATCAAATATCATAAAATATATATCATAATAACCCATTATAACCTATAATTTTCATGTACCATATAATAAATAAAATAGTTTAACCCTTCACATTTTAATCATAAAACCCATGAAAAAGTCTTTTGATCCCATATGAATAGTATTTTTAGATATTGAAATTCTCTTTCCTTTTGAAAGAAACTTTTCAAATAGAAATTACTATTATTGTTTATTCATTTATAAAATCATGGAATATAATATTGTACTGAAAAAATATAATAATTTTTTAGTTGGTGGAAAAGTCCATTCACATAATATACCATAAAATAACACATTTTTTTTCTTTCAAAAACAATGTAAAAACCTTCTATATAAAATATTTAAAAATAATCCCTCTAAAAAACAATGAGAGAAAGTCAAAATAGACATAAAGAGTTATTTAAAATTATTCTATATCCATATAAATAAAAACATTGTTAAAATTTCAGAATTTTTTCATTGAAAACATTTTTTTAGAAAATAAATCATTAAAATGATTTAAAACTGGGTTTTAAGATAATGTTCTCTATACATTAATTCTGGATAAACATTTACATTCATTATCTTCCTAAATAATAAATTGATATTCATTATTAAATTTATTAACTACACTTTCAATGTTTATTATTCATTTTGTTTTATTGTTTACAATGTTATATTAAATTACATAATCAATTATGTTCATATCATACAATTTTAGGACAATGTGCTCATATGTCTAAAATTGACTTTGTAAATAAAAAATTATCAAAAGGTTAATTGTTAAAAAATGTCCAATATAAGAATCACAAAATAGTAAAAAAATTATACATTATTTAAAATTTTAACAAACTAGGACATATGGTTTCGAAGAATCCAATTATTTTACAATCTAGAATTATATAGACATAACATTCCCCTAAGAAACATTTTGATTTTTCAAGGATAATTTGAGAAATCATTTAATTATGATTTAATAATTATATAATTATAATTATGTTTTTACAATAATTTTTTTCCAATAAAAAAACATTTTTATATGATACATGTTAAAAGCTGATGAATAATGAATCACATCTCTTCGTAGAGTTGGTAATCCACACTAACACATGAATGACATTATCATTATTAATTACATATAAATGAATTTAAATAAATGATATATTTCATTTATATAATGATAAATATGTTATTAATATCATATATATATATATATATATTAACTATATCCTAATAACCATCTAAGAATTGTGGTGATGGAAGAATTATTACATCGGTTAATGTGGTTGTAGTCTTGTGAATATGCAATGAACTCACAGTGGCGATGCCCTAGGCCCCCGATGAGGCCCCAGGAACTAATTAAAGAGTTCATGGCTCCCCATTCTCATTGGAGGGGGATTTTACCATCCTTAATCCTCATAACATGATATATTTTCCACCTTCATCCCTTTCCCGAATCTAGATTTCCTTCCTCAGTTTCTACAAATCCCAATTTGTCCAAAAGTCCAAAATCTATATCATGATTCTACTCATCTCTCATTATCATCATCAGAGTTTAATAAATCCTTATAACTATTAAAAATGAAACTAGTGGCTCAATTTTTTCACCAATATCCTTCAATTGATTTGTTTGACCGCTTCATCCTCAAAACATAGGGTTTACAAGATCGTGTGGTTCTTGGAATTCTTGATTAAAAGCATATCATGATTTATTTTGGGTCGATGAAAGATCTCATTATTTATTGGTCTAAATATCCTAATCGATGTGGAAATTCCTTATTCTATCAACTTTGGAGTAACTTTAAATTCCATATGCATAGATATAATATGACAATGGAGATCATGATAGGCTTCCCCACTCTCCAGATTCCCTTCTAAAAACCATCTATTTTTCATATTCTTAGGAATAATTTTTATCATTACATGTTCTATGTTAGTAGAATAGAAGTAGTGTTCCATCCCATTATTTACCATGTTTGTGTGGGGATTAACATATCCATGCTTCCATTTGATTGGGTGGTCCAAAATGATGGTCAAGCTTATTGGTGGAGGCAAGATGTTATGTTTGATTCATTGAAATATTTTTGCATGCCTTACAATTGATTGGGTCATCTAGCTTCAGTCTATCTTAGTGGGTATTTGAGAAAGAAAATGCATGAGACGAGGAAATAGGATTCTATAGTTTTTGAAGCTCTATAGTGGATCATTTATATTCACATGGAAAGGAACATCTATAAGTACTATTGCAAGAAGCATGAGAAACGTTCACTGAGGCTCGGGTGGAAACTATCTTGAGAAGTGGTGGATATGCTACTGGAAAGTTGTCTAGCCCTATGATCTTGGGAGATGTTGTGATTATAAAACAATCATATGTGTTACATCTTGAGACAAGGGTGAAGGAAATATTTGATAGGTGTAAGTGGTAATAGAAGTAGGTGATCCTTCTAGAGAAGTTGTGAACCTAAGAGATATTATTCCTATAAGTGAAAATCAAAGAGGAGTTGATATTACTCATAAGGTTGTAGGGGTGACCATGAATTCCCTCCAATGCATGAGGGTTATCAAGGGGGTAGTGGGTGAAAAATGGAGTCAAAAATAGTTTTTTTGAGGTCCCATAACTCCCCTAGGTGCTTTATATACTGAGGTGATGTTCCCAGGGAGTGGTAAACATAAAAGACTTGAGAAAAGTCTTAGATGGGCGGTGGAAACCATTAAACTAGGAAATTATTTTGAATGGATTCCAAAAGAGAATCTGGTTCAAGAGTTAGATGAAGATCCAATTAGACCCTCCTTGGGTGGGAAAAGGTTCAGAGGAACAAATCCTGGGAAGACTATTCTACAAGTGAAATAGAGGATATGTTTCAAGGTGATAGACTTCCTTGGATGAGGATATATAGAAGAAGTAAAGGCATCTGGAAGGAGAGAAATTATTACTCATTATTTCCAATTCTAATAGAGAAACATTTAGAAAATAATATGAAAGGTAAAAATAAGTACATAGATATCCACCCTCCTCCTGAGGTAGCTTGTCAGTAGTAGTAACCTGGTGATATGCTCATCTATTCAATGGAATTACCTATAAATTAATAATGATTGGTTGATTAGGTTATCTAACTCAATACTACTGAATGTGAATCCTCTAGGATTCTGGGGAGGTCATTAAGTGTCACTCTAAATAAGGATCAGTATTCCTGGATCAACAAGAAGGAACTGATTCTCATTGGGGGATTCAATAATGGGAATATCATCCTTGGGGAGTACATCTAGTTTTGGTACAAGCAGGAATTCTGGTTTGACAATCTATTCACGGATTAACCAAACCCCTTGGTATGAAATATACCTATGAAATTATTTAAGGAGATTAAATATGGTATACCTAGACTGTCCATTAATGGTTATGTTATCCGATTTTTTGGTTGACCTCTGGGTTTCACAATTTTTCTTTTAGTGTGACTGAATATTAAAATTTTAATTCCCCATCATGTTGTCATAGCCTGTCGTACAAATGATTCCTGACTTCATTTACAATTTTGTGGAATATTAGATTTTTATATGTTAATACATAATCATTAAAAAAAATAAATATATTTTTTATACATTTCTTATTATATCATCATTTTTATGTATATTTTAAAGAGGTATTTGAAGTATTAAATCGAAAATTCTTATTTATGTATTATACCTATTCTTCAAACAACCCATTTAGGATTATACCAAATTCTTCCCAAGGATGTTTTTATAATCTAACAGGGGACTATGGCTCATGAATATGTATACTAGAAATATTTTAAAACTATATACTAGCTAATCAAAAATGCTATTGAAAAGTGGAGTGGGGAGGAGAGGGGGGTATTTTAAAAACTCGGGGAGTGGAAAAAAATGAATTTATTAAATGAATAATTTTTTTTAATTCCTTATCTAAACCAAATGGGGCTGAAATAAGGCACTTTTGAATAATTGATTATTTTGTTTATACATATGGCTAGAAAACTATATTTATAAATTATTTTCGGTCATTTTAACCCATATCTCTTTATATTAATCCAATGGAAAACTTTTTAAAAAATTAAACATTCAACATTATAACATTTGTCTAGTATTTTAACAATTTAATGGGAATAAACTTTATATTGACATTAGTAACTATAATTAATATTTTTGATTAAAAATATGAAATTCATTTATTAAATTCAATACATAGAAGTGGAAATATTTAATTTAAAACAATCCAAGAATATAAGATGAACATCCAATTTTAAAAAATGTCTTCTTAAGAATATCATCTTTTCTACCATATTAATGTATAATGATTATTTAAATAAAATAATTCTTATTATTAATCATATAATTTAAATAATTTTAGATTAATTAAATTTAAGAAAATTATTCTTTATTATTAATTCAAATGTAGAGATGGTTTTGTATAAAAATAAAAATTTTCTCCATATTCACTAAACAGTATATCTTCCAAAAATATTCTAAAAAAAGTACAAGTATAATTTTTAAATTATTATTGTAAAAATTATGTTCCCTTTTTCGTATTGAAAATTTATCATTTTTAAATAAATATTTAAAAAATTATCTAAAACATGGAATCCAAATAAGATTATAAATGCATATTTTTCATTTTAACTGAAAAACTATATAAAGTTCATATAATTAATATAACTCATTAAAATATAATAAATGAATATTTACAAGTATATAAAATAATATATCTAAACATTACCTTGATTGCTAAAATATTACTGGGTTTCAATGAAAATTTAGTTGAAAGTATTGGAAATTGTTTCCAAATAATACAGTTATAGAACATTCACCTATGTCAATCCAAAGTGATTTTATATTAATCATTCATAGAATTAAATATATTTTGAAAAAATACATATATATTATCCTATGTTTTTTTAGTTTATAGTGATATTCAAGAACTAATTTTTTATATTCTCCTTTTTAGAAATGGATCCGAATATATGAAATAGAAAATGCGTCAACACCAGTAATAATTGTATATACTTCCTTACCAATCATGTTAATAAATATAATTTTCGAACAAATTATTCTATGAATACATTTGGGAAGTTATACTAGGTTTTGAAAAATAATGTTGATTGGGTGGAATGAACCCATTTCAACTATTCATTGTATAAAAATGTTAATTTAATTCATCTGACTTCAGAATATATAATTTAATAGATATTTTATTCCTCTAGTGATATTGAAATGTATAAAAAAAATATATAATATATTCCTTACTATTGGATACATTGAATAAGAGAATGTTATTATGGTTGTCTATTGATAAATGTGAGATGTTTTCTAGTTGTGCTTATTGATTTAAAACAATGAAACTGAAACGGATTTAGAGGATATGAAATGGAAAATATTTAACATTATATTATTTAATATGTATTAACTAATGAACAATTATATCTTGTAGAAAGGAAATTTCTAAACATAATACACAATGAGGATGATGTTTTGAGTGAGTATAATGTTAAATTTATAAGGTTAGTGATGCATGTAACGACACAAAGTTTTATCAATGGAATTACCTTATTATAATTATTCCTTATAGTATGACCCCATTAGGATAAAAATGATATATTATGATTCTAAATAATACGTGATTATTAAACATAATTTACCACTTATATGTTTTAAATTTCAAAAATCTGACATACAGGATAGTGATCAGTAAGATGTTTGGAGTCCGATAAGGAAAATATAATTTGGGATGAATATTAGCATACCCTTATGAATAGTAAACTACAATTATAAATAGTAATATTACCTTATGAATTGTAAATCTTCAAAATTAAGAGTAACCTTAGCCATGAAAAATTAAATAAAATTAAGGCATCATATAAGTGATAATTTGACCATATTAAAAGTATTGGTGTTTTTGTAAGTCATAAATAATTAATTATAATTATTTAAATAATTTAAAAGAAAATATATTTTATTAAAAACTTTAAATGAATTAATAAATCTATTCCTTACAGTTTTAGGATAATTTTATATGACATTATGTAGTTTTTGAAAGAATTATAAAATCAGTTTTAATTTTAAAAACTGTATTTTTCAAGTAAATTATAATTTTAATTAAAAATTAAATTAATAATGTTTATAAAATTAATTTTAAAAAATGGAATACATTTTTGGATTCTACCTGTTGAAAAATGGTTGGGGTGAATTTTTTTGGATTTTTCTAAAATACATGTATTTTTCATTAATAGTGAAATACCATAATATACAAAATAATCTTAATAAACAAATTATAGAGTCATGCATGATTTCCTGATGATTTAAGACCAATTAGTTTGGGTTAACATGATTAAATTACTATTATTAGTCATGTAATAGTTACTTTTCCTTGTCTTGTGGGGAAATAATAAATTAATGAATTTTATATTGAGACACCCCCTCTCCCCTCCACTATAAATACCACCCTTAACACCAGCATTTCCTCACACCTCTAAAGAATCAATAATAGTATAAACTCTACAAAAACATATTCCCTAGCCTATAACCCTTGTCTAAGAGCTTATTTTATTATCAAAAGACCAAGCCATGATTTCTGAAGGAGGATCTCAAGAGGAGGATTCAATAGGTAATTCCCCCTCTCTCTCTTTCCTTTCAATTCCTTTCAATTTCAACTTCATTTCTTAATCTCTCGGCACCTATCTTCATCCACATGGTATAGTAACTATATTATTAAATATACACTATAATTTTATTATAATAATGGAATATTATATCATTCAACCCCCTTCTCCAATTCTTTTTATTTTATAAAAGAGAACGTTGTTCGTGAGGTGGTAATTTATCACCTTCAATAATGACAAGTTTTCAGTTTCTTTTACCGCTTTCAGATCTTGGCATAAAAGAATTTTTATGGATGAACCAGATTATATTATATGTATTATATCTGATTTCATGTAATTTAACTAACTTAGGTACATATTACTAAATGATTAAACAAAACAAGTTCTTGGTGGTCAAAAAACCGCCCAAAATAACCCAAATAATCTGCCTTTATTTCTTATCTAATTATTTATCCACATGGTATATAATATAATTCATTATAAGATCATTTAATCTTCATTAATATCATTCATAACATGAAATAGATATTCTGTATATTTAAACATGTTCTACATGAACTTCCATATATGACTACATATGAGCCGCTCGTGAAAACTGTAAAAACGAACATTCCCAAACAATGTTATTTAAACTCTATAACTCATCCAAAGGCCCATAAAATAACGTAATGAAAACATAATGTACTATATTTATCTAAAAAAGGTTCTCTAATTTTAAATTAATGAATCTAATGTGGTTATACAAGAAATTAATGTGAAGAAAACGTTCGGATACAAGGTAAGGAGAAAATCTCGAACACAACATTCATTCTTCGGGTTCTCCCTATTTCACTCAATTTTTGGTATGGTCACTACTGAAAAATAAATTGTTCATAATTATCATTCATTTTTTGAGATATAAATTTTTTTACTGAAGTTTATTTCAAACAAATTTTTTCCAAAATAACTCTTCTTTCAAAAACACACCTTTTCTTTCTCACTCAAGGTCGATGGTCATCATATCAAGTTTGTTATTCCCACTTAATTTTGGGTACCCAAACTTTATGAATTTTTTCTTATGATATTAAACACATTCCATCCATGGGTTTTTATGTTAATTTTTTATATATGTTCATTTTTTCATGCATGATAAATGATAATGTTATGATGTGATGGGTGCACCCAGAATTATATAGAGCAATATGAATATTTCAATGGGATGGGTGGACCTATAATTATAAAGCACTAAAATGGATTGGGTAAAGGAATGAATCTCATGAGTTAATGTGAAGTGATGTGTGAATAATATTATAGCTTTTTTCAAAAGTTTTTGTGGTATTTATCCACTAATAAATGATATACATTGCCACATTTCAAGACTCTTATTAAAGCTTTCTCTCATGTTCATGATCCTTTTCCTATGTTATGGTTATGATCAAACATCGTTATATTTTTATTATCTATCCTCTTACTGGGATTTTAGCTCATCCCTTTTAATATAATCCTTAGGTGACTACATGTACTAAGGATATGTCAAGTTCCAATAAGAAGCTAGAGAATAATAAATTAAATACATGTTTATGTGTGATGATATAATTGTTATGTACGGTCCTAGTTTTCCCAAGACCCTAAATCTTTGGATCCTTTATGTGTAATACTAGTATTTTATTTATCATTAAAATTATGTAATATTAATTTAAGTAATTTCTAGGTAACTATAGTCGGTATTATAATAAATTTTTAGTTAATTTGTGAATTAGGATTAATGATCCTTATAGAAAACCTCGAATATGAGACTATGTACAAATATGCACCCATGCATATTTACATAGGGATCACATAGGTTATTCTTTTAGTATAAATCATACAAATTAATATGTTATTAATGAATTGTTGACTTATGTTTTTTTCTAAACGTTTCTATTTTAGAAAATGGTTGGAACCATGAGAAACCAGGCTAACAACTCATGTGAGGACCAATGCAACAATTTCCCAAACAAAATCCATATTGATTTGGGAGGTGGAGTTCAAAACATAATGTTGATGGTTACCCAACTATCTCAGGTTATGAACAATAAACATAATAATGTGTAATTTCCTCCTTCACTAAAGAGGGAGAAACTGGCTATTGAGTGTTTTATGAGGCAATGACCACTGACGGCTAGTGGATCATTGGATCCACATGTTGTGGAATAGTGTGTCAACTCTATAGAGAATCTATTTTTTTCTCCACTATTTTGAGATAGATAAGGTGATTCTATCCATTTATCGTCTATATGGAGAGTTAGATAAATTGTAGTCTTTGATTAAGAACACCATGACACGGGTGGAAATTGAAGAGATGGAATGGGAAGACGTAAGATAATGTTTCTTAACAAGTATTAACCAAGAACTCTTCATATGAAGATGGATAGATAATTCATAGAGTTCAGGAAAAAATAAGGATAGTTTTTCCCAACCTATAAAGGAAATTTCACAAGGATTAGAAGGTACTCTTTAGGTTTTCTTATCAACAGTTATAGAAAAATTTATTGATTCTTTTGTGGACTAAAACCAAATCTTCAAAAGGCTCTTGAAATTAGTGACATTGAGAGTTATGAAGAAGATGTTCAACGTCCTATCAAAGTGGATATGGAGTTTGGAGATTGATCCCATGTATATGGTGATAAGAAACGTAATATGGAGTTTCAAGCCAGAGGATCTAATGTCAAAGGTGGGAAGAAAACTGAATGACCCACAAGATAAAAATGTCGGAAGTTGCACCTAGGGAACTGCCTCAAAGAGACGGGGAAGTTCTTCAAGTGTGGGAAAGAAGAAAAACATGCTCAATAGTTTTTAAAATACATGGAAAGGAAAGATAATTTTGTGGAATGAAGGACATAACCACCCATGGTTCAATGCTATAAATGTAAGTAGCAAGGCCACTATGCATGCCAATTCACTCAAACTCTAGTTCTCCATAGTAATCACAATCAGAAGCCACCAAATACAAAGGAACAAGGTAAGCCTTGTGACATCACTACTGCGGATGTGGGTCAAGATAATGAAGTTGTAAAAGGTACACTTCCTATTCACTCAAGAATGGAAAATGTCTTATTCGATTCAGGTTCTATTCATTACTTTATATCTTGCATGTTTTCTAGAAATCTAGAATAGAAACCTTGAGTCCTTGAAGTAGATATATCTAAAAAACACCAAGTGGTGCAATCATGGAAACCCATGTGATTTCCTCTTCTCTAGTGTGTTTATGTGGGAATATTCTTCTATAAAATCTCATAATACTATCCTAGGTGGATTTCAATGCCATAATGGGAATGGATAGGCTCTTTTTATATAGAGCATGTATCAACTATCGGGAAAATGAAATATCTTTTCATATTCCGAACCATCCCATGAAACTTTGTAAATTCAATGAAGATCATGAGTCTTCTTTGATAAATCCTTCAATGGTGTCGGTATTGGTTCCCTGTGAAGAAGCATACCTCGCCAAAATGGTTGAGTCAAATGATATTACCAACCATGTGAGAATTCCCATTGTGGGAAAACATGGTGATGTATTTCCCAAAGAGCTACCAAGTATTACCCCAGATCATGAGTTTCTGTTATCAATAAAACACATACCTGGAGATACTCCTATCTCAATGTGTCCTTATAGAATGGATCTAATCGAACTGGAGGAGTTAAAGGAGCAGCTAAAAGAGCATTTGAAAATAGGGTTCGTACGCCCTAGTGTATTAACATGCGGTGCACTGGTGCTCTTTATGAAGATGAATGATGAAAAAATGCAGTCGTGTATTGACTATTGGGAACCCAACCATATCAACATAAAGAAAAAGTATCAAATTATACAGATTTAAGACTTGTTCGATTAGTTATGAGGATCTCAATACTTCACAAATGTGGTTCTTCATTATGGATATCATTAGCTAAAGGTGGAGTAGGAAGATATTCAGAATACAACCTTCTGTATAAGGTATGGGCACTATGAGTTTCTGGTGATGCCCTTTCGAAATACTAATGACCAGAAAAACATTAAGGATATGATAGATAGAGTCTTTAAACATTTAAACGATAAATTTGTGGTATTTTTTATTGATGATATTCTCATCTACTCTAAGAGAAAGGAGGAACATGACGAATATCTAATACATGTGTTGGAAACATTGAGAAAAGATAATTTGTATGACATGTTCCACAAGTGTGAATTATGGATGAAGCGTGTAACATTTTAGGGACATGTGATCACAAGTGAGGGAATTTTTGTGGACCCCCAAAAAACAAAGGTGATCAAGGAATGGCCCAGGTCCTCCACTATCACAGAAATCTGTAGTTTTCATGGAGTAGCTGGGTACTACTGATGTTTATTATGAAATTTCTCATGATTTTAAAGCCTAATAACTAAGTTAAAAATGAAAGGGGTAAAGTATTTATAGATGTAAGAATTTGAGAGAAGCTTCAAGGCACTAAAGAGAAATATGATCATTGCACCTATACTCACACTACTGAAAAGTGGAGAATGTTTTGGGATATACAATGATGCATAAAAGAAAGTATTGTGTTGCGTACTAATGAAAAATTACAATGTGACAGAACAAAACTCATGTCAGTTAAAGATATATGAGTAGAACTACGCGACGCATGATCTAGATCTTGAATCCGTGATTTTTTCCGGGAAAATCTGGCGGAACTACCTTTATGGAGAGATGTGTTACATATACACCGATCACAAGTGCCTAAAGTATATATTCACACAAAGGGAGCTCATCATGTGTTAAATCAGATGGCTATAGCTAATCAAGGGCTATGATTACTCTATTCACTATCATTCTAGAAAGGTGAACAAGGTAGGTGATTCTCTATGTAGAAAATAACTTTCTACTCTGTCCATGTTATTGATTGAGAAAGACCCCATATTATTAGATATACAAAGGATGGATTTAGAAATCATAAGGGTTGTAGATACATCCAACCATGCCCAAATTACTGTTCAACCATCCATCAAAGAGATGATAACGGAAGCACAAAGGGATGATGCAGAGATACAAAAGATAGTGAATGTTGTAAGGGAAGGGATGTTGCAAGAGTTTCATATCGATGATGATGGTGTTATTTGTTTGGGAACGTGGATTTATGTGCCTTCATCACCAGAGATAAATAATGATAAATTGGACATTGCACATTGCTCAACATTCTCTATACATTTTGGGAGTACCAAGATATACCGTGATCTCTAAGAACACTTTTGGTAGGATAACATCAAGAAGGAGATTGCTGAATATATATCAAGGTTCTTGGTAAGTCATCAAGTTTAAGTATACCAAAAAATTTCTAAAGGGATGAGGCAGCCATTGCCTATACCCATGTGGAAATGGGAGGCTGTCACTATGGAATTTTTCCCGGGTATCCCAAAGATGTCGAAGGGAAATAATGTGATATGGGTTGTGGTTAAACAACTCACCAAGACTACATGTTTTATCACTACATGGGAATAACTCTTTCTTGAACAACTTGAAAATATATATGCGAAGGATGTTGTGAGACTTCATGGATTTCCACTCTCGATTGTATCATATCATGATCCATCATTCCCATTTAAATTTTAGTAGAATCTTCTGCATTATTTGAGTACTGAATTAAATTTCTACACGACCTATCACCCCCAAACATATTACCAGTCTAAAAGGACTATTCAGATGCATGAAGATATGTTAAGAGAATTCTCTCTAGAATTCAATGGTGGATGGGATCATCATCTCCCATTGGATGATTTCTCATAGAATAATATATTCAACTCAAGTATTTAGATGGATTCGTATGAAGCTTTGTATGGAATGTGATGTTGAACTCCGACTTGTTGGGATGAAGTTGGAGAAAAAAAGCTACATGGACCCAGTCTTGTGCAAGAGATCACAAAAATGGTTCATTTCAATCAGAAACACATCAAAGATACTTATATCCTGCAAAATATCTAAACTGAAAACTGTCAAAGGGACTTGGAGTTCGACATTGGAGATAAAATTTTCTTTTGAATTTAACTATGCAATAGAGTCGTGTGGTTTGGTAATAAAGGGAAGATAAGCCCACGATACATTGGCCCCTTTGAGAACCATGACTGCAATGGATATGTGGCCTATCATCATCCACATCCACCATATATGTCTCAAGTTCCTACTGTGTTTCACGTATCACTCTTGAGTAAGTACATACAAGATCCCACACATTTACTAAACTAAGAGGTGGTACAGCTGAAATATGATCTCTCCTATGAGGAGGAACCATTATAGATTTAGGACTGGAGAGATATGGTTATATGCAACAAGAAAACCAACCATATAAAAGTGTTATGGACTCACCATTATTTTGAAGAAGCAACTTGGGAACTAGAATAGGTGATGAAGGAGAAGTACCCTCACCTATTTGTGTAATGTGAGATTTTGATGGAAAAATTTCATATGGGGGGAAGAATGTAACGACCCAAAGATTTATCAATGAAATTCCCTTATTATAATTATGCCTTATAGTATAATCCCATTAGGAACCACAATTACATATTATGATACTAAATAATATGTGATCATTAAACATAATTTTGCAACTTCTATGTTTTGAATTTGGTAAATCTAATAAACACGGTTGTGACTACTAATAATTTTGGAGTCCGATATAAAAAACATTATTTATGGTGAATATTAACCTACCATTATTAATATCAACCTACCCATATGAATTGTATTATGATCCTTATGAATAGTAAATCATCCAAAGTAAGAGTAACTTTACCCATGGATAATTTAATAAAATTTAGGCATCTTATAAGAAAAAATTTGACCAGAATTAAAGTATAGGTATTTTTGTAATACATTAGTATTTAATTATAATAAAATAATTTAAAAGAAAATTTACTTTTTAAAAATGTGTTCATAAATTAAAAAATCTATGTCTTGTAGTTTTAAGATAATTTTATAATACCTTAAATAATTTTTTAAAGCATTATAAAATCAATTTTAATTTTAAAAACTATATCATTCAAGTGAATGATGATTTTAATTCACAATTAAATTAATCATATTTAGAAAATTATATTTGAAAAATTGACTTCTTTTTCGGACTTTACTCGTCGAGAATGTTTGGGGTGATTTTTTGGGATTTTTCATAAATACTAGATTTTTTATGAATAAAGAGATACAATAATTTACAATATAAGCTAAATAAGCTAATTATAGAGTCAGGAATGATTACATGATAATTAAAGACCAATTGGTTTGGTTTCACGTGATATAATTAATATTAATTTTCATGGAAGACTCATTATTATTAGTCTTGTGGGGAAATAATAAATTAATGAATTTTATATTGAGAAATCCCCTCTCCCCTCCACTATAAATGCGACCTTTCACAACCCCATTTTCACACACATATCAGGATTAACGAAATTTCTAAACTATAACTAAAAAACTTTCCTAGACCCTCCTATACGTCCAATAGATTCTGGTCTCATCAATAGACCAATTCCAGCTTCCTTAAGGAGGATATAAAGAGGAGGATTCAAGAGGTAATTCTTCTTTCTCTCTCTCTCTTTCCTTTAATTTCCATTCAATTTCACGTTCATTTATTAATTTATCGCCACATATCTTCAGCCACATGGTATGGTAACTCTATTATTATACATATACTATAATTTTATGATACTAATGTGATATTATATCATCCAACCCCTTTCTTCTCTACTTTTTATTTTATATAAGAGAAAGTTGTTTGTTTGGTGTTAATTTTTCACCTTCACGAACGACGTGTTTTCAATTTCCATTGAAGCATTCATATTTGGTCATGAAAAAACTTTTATGGTTGAAACAAATTATATTATATATATTATTTCCTATTTCATGTTCTTTATGTTACTTTTGTACATATTACTAAATGATTTAAGAAAACAAGTTTGTTGTGGTCAAAAAACCGCCCAAATTAACCCAAACAATCACTAATCAATTCTCATCTAATGATTAATCCACATGGTATATAATATAATTCATTATAAAATCATTTATACTTATTTATATTCATTAATAATATGGAATATAAGTTCTGAATTTTTAACCATGTTCTACATGAACATCTATTTATGAATACATCTGAACCGCTCAAAAAAACAATAAAATGAACATTCCAAAATAATGTTTTATAAACACTATAAATCATTCCAAATACCATAAAATATCTTTAAGAAACCATAATGAATCATATTAATGTAAACAATATTCTTTAATTGTTAATTACTAAATGTAATGTGGTTATACATGACATTAAAGTAAAGAAAGCGTTCAGATTCAAGGTAAGGAAAAAATCTGGAACCCAACATTCTTTCTTTGAGTTCTCCCTCTTTAAATTAATTTTTGGTATGGTCAATTCTCAAAAATAATTTTTTCATTATTATATTACATTTTATGGGATATAAATGTTTTATACTTAAGTTTTATTCCAAAAAAATCCAAAAGAACTATTCTTTTAAAAACACACATTTTACTTCTCACTCAAAGTTGATGGTTATTGTATCAAGTATGTTATTCCCATTTAATTTTGGGAACCAACTGTTTATGAATGTGTTCTTATGATATGACACCCATTACTTCATTAGGTTAGTTATTTTTATTTTTGAAATATGTTAATTTTGTCATGCATGATAAATGATATTGTTATAATATGACGGGTGTTCCTGGAATTATATAGCACAATATTAATGTTTCAATGTAACGGGTGCACCCAGAATTATACAGTTATCCAATGCATTTGGTAAAGTGATGAATCTAATCAGTTAATGTGATATTATGTGTGAAAAACATTCTATATTTGTTCACAATTATCTATGTAAGTTAACCACTAAGATATGATGTTTCATTTTTATCCATTGCCACATTTCATGTCTCTTGTTAATGCTTCCTCTCATGTTCATGATCCTTTTCCTATGTTATGGTTATGCTCACTCAATGTAATATTGTTCTTATATATTATCTTGCAAGGCTTTTAGCTCACCCCTTTATATGTATATCATCAGGTGACTACATGTACTAAGGAGTGGTCAAGTGGAAATAAGAAGCAAGAGAAGAAGGAATTAAATAAATTTTTGTGCTTGATGTTGTAATTGTTATGTATGGTCCTAGTTTTACCAAGACAGAAAACAATTGGATCCTATATGTGTAATATTATTACATTGTTTATCTTCAAAATGACTTAATATCAATGTAAGAAAATGTTGGGTCACTAAAGATTGATTCGGATTGTTTTCCTAACAGTATATGAAAATTAGACTACCTCTTGGATGATTTAACAATCCATCCCTCCAAAGATTAACCCAATGGGATAGAAATTACGAATGTGAGATAATGACCATAGAATTCCACCTCTAGTATGCCCCATATTTATGACTGGTACCATGGGAATAAAAATTTCAAAAAATAGGAGGAATTACCCTCTATAAGAAATAACATCAGGAGATAAGATTAATCCCCCACAAAAAATCTCCAAGTAATACATAAAAGAATGGAAAAAAATGACAAATGCATGCATAAAATTGAATTGTTACAAATACAAAAGTCTAAAAATTAATGTACCCTAAATAAAATCTAAATTTGTAGCTCAGTAGCTATTCTAAAGATCATACTGTTAATGCCTAGAATGGTTCATGTAATCCCCTTTGAAATCCAAAAGATGTTTTTATATACATATGGTGAGGATACATGTATACTTAGTTAGAATGCCAATGTCTCTAGTGCACATGTCAAAGAGGCATAATAATGCACCCATGTGAATATAACAAAACCAAAAAGCACATAAAAAGGTATAATAACCCCTCCAACCTCACCAAGGAATAGTCACCAATAACACAATTCAAGTACTATAATATAAGGAACATTGATAATTGGGTAACCCACGCCACCATCCCACTAATTAGTAGCTCTAAAATCCAAATAAAAAACATTATGGTGCTCCCACATCATCTGAATATACCATGTCACAACCCACCCTCACACAGCTAGGCCTCTCAACCACATCCAAACCATAGAATATTGGGACACCCAAACATCAAATTGAACATTTAGACACCGAGTCCACAAACCAAATCGCATCCCACACACTCACACCTTGGCCACAAACCCCACTTCATCCCGAAGACACCCAAGAATGAACAACTTGCCCGTAAACACGTGGGCTTCACAAACCACAACATGCCCAAAATATCTTGGGCTATCACTAACTTGAAGAAGGAGTAGGGAAGAGTGGGTGGTGAACCATCCATATTCCCAGTAGAATGTTTTAGAAAGACATCACCTGGAAAATGTTGGTGTTCAGAAGAAAATGCTCAACTAGGGTGGGGTGCATATAGATTTCATAAGGAAAAAATAAAATTATATAAATATATATGATAACATACACTCCTACCCAACCTATGGGTTCTCAAACAATAAACCATCTCACAACACTACAAATTTTGCTGATACCTCTTAATGCACAACACCACACATCAATCCACAAAATCAATTCATATTCCCAACAATCATAATTAACCATTTCCATTATTTATTAATCAGTTCATTTCTCCATTCCATCATGTCCTAAGCAACTACAAAGCACATCACAGTCAAATACATGGAAAACTAACCAACATCACATTAAATACACAGCATACCATGACATCCAACTATGGGGTGAACGTTCCCATATGTTATTAATGGTGATGAACTCATACCAATGACTAACAACATTCATGAAATTATTCCCTCGTAATCCTTCATCACAACCCAAACAAACCCTGACTCACTACCAGATCAGTAACCTAGCTAAACAGACATACCACAACAACATTACTACAATAACATAACCAAACCCTATTGATAATATTAACCGTGACCACATCACCGCACTCACAGAACCATGGAAAAATATAATCAAATTTAACAAGTTATTCATTATTTAATTCCCTTGTTAATTCATTTGTTATCAACAAAATAGTATGATCCATGGGGAATTCATTTATTATCCAAATATATGTTTTAATAGTTTTCTTCAATAATCAGTAGATAGGAAAAAATAATTCATTCCATAAACATTAAATACATGAACCAGGACCATTTATAGGGGGTATTTATCCCATACGTAGTACAATATCAACCAGGCAATAACACAACAAGAACAAGTGTTACTTTTCCCAAGCCCTATTTATTTATTTCAAACCAATTCAATTTTATTTAAATAATTTGGATTCACCTATTTTCACAAATAAAAAATAGAACACCCACCCTATATGATACTCAAATAAAAAAGACAACGGGAATCCAACTGCAGAAAATGGCTATTGGGACTTCCTGGTTGCACCATGAGAATGGTGCACATGAAACAAGAAAAACTCATGGGAAACAGGATCCAAAATCCATAACATGATTTCACAACTCCTGTGAGAGGAAAGGGTTATGGGGTATCACACTAAGAGAAATATAGATGTAATAATAATGGGAAAGGTTATCATGACCTTCAGAATATCTAAATAGAGGAGCGATTAAGATTATATTTTTTTCCATAAATGGTGGATGTGGCCTACATAACATGTTTTGACAAGTAAAAAGCACCAAAACCATAGGAAAAATAAATAAAGGATCTATAGGATTTGAAACGGTATCAAAGAACTATAATTAATCCCTGGGAACCATTTTCTGTCAAAGATAATTTCAAAAGCATGAAAATCGAAATGCTAGAAATATTTTTCATGACCCACCATTTGGTGACGCACCGCTCAGTGAGTCCCCTTTGGGTGAGTCATTATTACTAGAATCACAACTCGATGAGAAACCATTTGTTGAGTCACTACTCGATGAAGAAGCACTTGTGATCTACCATTACATGAATAACTACTCAGTGGTCCTTTTTTCTTAGAGTAACCACTCGGTGAGACTCCACTCAACAATCCAATGTTAGATGAAATTTTAGATACCATTAGTTATTCACCATGAGGTGAGACACCATTGGGAAATCCACTGTTGAATGAGGTACCATCACGATTCAACGCCAGTAATCCACCACCAGTGAGGAATGACAAGTGAGTGACTCTCATCGAGAAACCACCAACGATTCACCGCTAAAAAGATACCTCCATGTTGAGAAACCACCTGGGTGAGATACCATTAGAAAACATGAAAAAATAGAAATAATTTTCTAATGTGATGAAATTTTTCATCTCATCCTACTTGAACACCTCAATCACCATATTCTAACAAAGTAATAGACTGGAGTGGTCTTTTCCATTATAGATGAATTAAACCAATGTATTTGAAGTGCACTAGTCTCTCAACCATTTTTATGTCATTTATGTTAAATTTGAATTAGAGGGGTAAGTTGATTTTTTAGTGACATGTAGAAATTATTTCAATATAGGAATATAAAGTAGGAGTGGGGACTACAACATTTAATAACTATTTGAAGAAAAACATTTTGATTTTTTTAAAAGGATTGGTATTTTGATATAAGTGTAAAGATATGATACATGAGGCTGGTGATTTCATGGGGAAGGGAGATGCTTCTAAATTCCTATTCATCAATTATATGTAGAGTGGAAATTATTATAATCTAGTATCCATGTTTCATGGTAATCTACCTCGGACGAGGTCAACGGATCTGTCCATGATTATTTGATCAGTACATCTTTGAATGATGTTCCAAAATAAGTGGTAGTGGGTACTTTAATCATAGATTCAAATATATCTAATTATTTGTTTTATTTCTAATCATCTCAAACATATAAATCCTTATATTTTACTTGGAAAATATATATTTCCATATCACCGGTGGGTTGTCTATATAGAAACCTATTTGAAATATTATTTGATCAGGTTGTGTCATTCAGTCCCCATTATAAATCTTAACCATACACCATATACAGAGTTGATTATTATATATATGGTTTACATTGAAATAATAATTATTATATATTTAGTATTATATTATAATGTTTAAATTTAGTTTCAGATAATGATTATGATTTTTTATTCATATATATAATCATTTATCTTCTTATGGGTGACCACATGAATCGTGTCAGAATCCTGGTATAGTAGGTCTCTTTAATAAATTTCAAGAAGAGATATTTCCATAAATGTATATGTCATTAGAATTAGGGATGTTTTTATTATGATGGAATGTGTTGGATTATTCCTATAGGAATAACCTAAATACCCTCCAAACTATGAATATGAATTCTATACAAATATTATACATGATTTCAGTCCTATACTGGAGCCCCCTATAGAGTGGATATATTTGAATTGGTGGAATTACGAATACAATGACTAGTTTAGTGTGATAAAGGATTCATTGATCATAATGATTCACAATATAGAATAACTATTATATTAGGGATGAATATGTTTATATCTATGTGATTATGGATTAAATGTATGGGAATCTATGAAATCACACATGGTAATAAATATTTATTACTTCACATTCATGATATATTTTACCAACATAGATGGGCTCTGTACATCTCCAAGATCAATTACCATTTTGGTAATCATTAATTAAAATTCATGATGGTTGATATATGAAAAATTGATTTATGCACAATTTATAGTCACTGTGAATTTATAATAATTTTTTTGTGTAATCTAATTCACCCTCACTATTTATGGATATAAAGAAGTTTGTATTGAATAATTATCTTGGTAATTTCGTTTTGTACATTATTTTCGAAATTTTGATATACACTAAGACAAATTATGATCATGAAGGTTATTTAAATATCATCATTGACATAGTAATGGATAAATATTTATATGGTAACATATGTATGTTTGAATTATTGTTGAAAAACTTTCTTTTGTGGTTATATTCTCTCAAAATATGGAATTTCCTTTGAACCTAAAAAAAGTTATATTAAATAATGGAACAAATTAATTAATATTTATGAGATATGTAGTTTATTTGATTATGAAGTTACTATTAGATATTTGTAGAAATGTTTTACAGATTAGATAATCTGTTAACTAATGTGACATATTAAGGGTTAAAATTCACATGGTCTGAGGAATGTAAGTAATTTTTAATGGAACTAAATAATAGATTAATCAATAACCTAGTTTTGACCTTAACATAATGAAAGAATGGGTTTTTATCATCATCATCATTTGTTTTTATTGAAAAGTTTTGAAGGAAACTTCTAGGATGACAATAAGTGAAGAAATAGATTATGGGTGTCTGGAATAATGTAGGCAGAGGGAATCCCATATAATGATGTTAACCCCCTACTCTTTCAAGAAATTCATGTTATATAGATTGGAGATTCTAGGACCTTGAACCACTATGGACGATAGATGATCAGCAGCCATGATACCCTCACACCACATGTGTCTCGGGAGGACAATGTTAGAGAGAAGACCATGGCACTATCTGGTGACATAATTAATTGACCTAGGTGCATGGGTAGAGTCATGAATTGAGTTGAGAAGGACTCGGTAATCTGTTTCAGCTTCTCCAATTGAAATGTATTCCTACCATTATTGGGTAAGGCAAGTAAGGAATGAAAAATCTTTTACTTGAAAGAATGATCCATGGAAAAAATAATAAATGACTGACATGATAAACTAACCCACGAAATTACAGACCAGAACTCCAACTCTCACGATTCCTGAGATGCTGGAACAATTAGTATTATATTTCAGACCTAGTGGAAGAGGATTCCAACATACCCAATTTCATCTCATGAATCCCCTAGTGAAAGAAGCATGGGAGTGCATCTGTAAATGTTGGAGTGAGGGTGCCTACCTCTTGGTGTCGAAGAGAATGACTAAATTAGGAAGGAGGCATCGAGTCCTATAAATTATGGCCCACCCATAAGAGAGTATACCCTCAGGTCGTGAGTTGTTTCTAGACTGCCAGAGACACCAACATCCCGCATGGAGAATGATGCTTCTTCCATATCTCTCCACTCCTTTATTGCCCTGGTTATGAAACCAGCGATCCATAAAGGAAGAATTAGGGTGGGATCGGGAAGGAAATAAAGTTAACACATTATAGAAGGACTAGACCTCCCATGCCCATTCACTCTGGAAGAAAAAATTATCAGCACTCTCTTCCTTATTGCATTTTTAGCATGAACATTGGGAGACCATAGAAATAAAAAATATCATAACATTACCATCATTAGGTAATAAATTATGGAGGAGCCTCTAGGTGAGGAAATTATGGTATCTTCTTGACCCACATGACCTCTTTATAATAGTCCACCTGTGCATGTGTTTCCATCATCCAACGAAAAAGGTTACTATTGAAGGTCATTGAGCAATCAGGGGTAAAAACTCACCTATCTATGTATGTGGTGGATTTAATAAGGTGGAAGGTACCCTATTGGTATTTATTAAGAATAGCCCTAATGATAGGGTTATTTCTTATGAATCACTAAAATTAAAGACATATAAGCATAACTATCTAACACATGATCCCAAACATTCTTATATAATCATTTCATAGAAAATATGACGACACTATCTTTTTGGAATAGTTAATAAAATATATATTGATAAAAATTTTGAATTGTATAATCAAACAAAATGATATTAACATGAGTAAAATTATATAAATATATTTTATTTAAATATAAAATGGTGAAATAAAATACAACCCACAGATGGGAAACATGTTGGCATGCTTTTTGTGTAAAAAATATCATAGGGTCTTATCTATGATATGTGTCTACAAGGATCCAATAAACATTGAGATGATAAATTGAGATGTTAATATTATTAGTTTAGGTTCAAAATGATTCCTTTTCCATGTAATTGGGGGAAGATAATTACATTATATGGTAAGGATTCCGTATAATAAATTAAATGGTATTTATATGAATATGAATACAATGGAATATGTTAAATTGGAATATTTCATATTTGATACTGGAGCGTTGAAATTTGTAACATGATTATGTGAACCATCAGTACTAGAGATAAATATATTTTACATGATTAATCTCATAGCTCATACTTATTTATCTACCAAAGTAGTACCATGTTTTATGAGAATCTAAAATTATACTTCATGTGTGTTAACAAGAAATGGTAAATTTTTTATTATGTATCTTCGTTATTTATATTCCAACAAATAATTATTGATAGGAAAAATATAAAGGGATTCATGTAACTTCTCCCTATACATGTTTTTATATGGGGGAATATACCAATGGTATTTGTTATTGGGATAACAAATAAATATTAGAGAAATTATTCTATATGATTGATTATGTATTTCCTTGAAAAATATACACATTTATTCGAAATAAGTTATGATATGCACCTCAAACATCATGCACTACTATATATCAATGAAATTGGGAGACTTAATGGAGGACCATTTTCTATTGTATTGTATCATCACCATCAAATAAAATATAAATTTTAGAGGATCCATTAGTTTGATTTTAACACCATGGATATTTTTGCACTTCATGTCATCCCCAAATAGATGGATACTCTGAACAAACCATCCAAACATTAAAGGATATATTTAGGTTATATTCAATTAATTTCAAAACATAATGATAATCCTACATTACTATAGTGTAATTTTCATTTAAAATTATCTTTTTTTCATGAATACAATTGGTAGTATATGATGTAGCACCCAAATAGTTTTTTTTAAATAATATTGTGTTAAAAAAACATATATGAAACGCAACATCAAATTAAAATGACCCATTAAATGTCTCATTTAATGATGACCCTTATTAACTTGATTATAAATTTTATGATACAAATAAGACTAAATATATTTTTAAAATTATATGGATTACAAATTTATAAATTAAATTCAGTGGTTATCAATTTATTTGTAATGATAATAAAATTAAATTGAATGTAAAATAAATTTTTCTCTAAAAAAGTGTGTTCATGAAAAAATTGTGTTTATTAACTTACTAAATTATATGTTTCATTATTGATGAATTATTTCAAAAAATATATATATATTTTTCAATGAAATTTTTTATCATTTATCTAAAATATTTTAGCATAGAAAATGAATAAATCTATTTATAGGCTTGAAGTCTTATTCTTCAAGAATGGTGTTTTATTGAGTTTTTTATATTTATATTAAAATTAAAATATATGAATTTTAGAAAATATATTTAAAAAATGAAATTATTTTTTCGAAAATAATATTTCAAAATTGACATATGGTGAAAATTTGGCAATTTTATGAAACAATCTCCTTTTCAATAAATATAAAAAAATATCACTTTTTCTAAAACTATAGTTTATTTTAAATAAATTAAGTATTTTGAAATTCCCATTATGACAATAATTTAATTTCTATGTATCCCCTTTATTATTCATTTTGACTTAATAATTCTAATTAAAATTGAATCATGTTTTTACCTGATTTTGTTATAAGATTAATTTTACACTTAAAAACACAGTCTTCTAAAAATTATTAATGTTTGTGCATAATGATTCTCTAATTTAATAAAAAAATATTAAGGGAATATAAGAATTAAATTTATATTTTAGATATCTAAATATATAAATTTAAATTCATATAATTGCGACAACCATCCTTATAAATAATGTAGGATAATATTATGATTGAAAATGAATTTCATGGAAACCATTTTCCACGTGATTAACTACTTTTTTTTCTAGATTAAATTCCAAAAAATTTGTAATATAAATTTCATAAAATGGATTCCATATTTTTATTTATACTATTTTTTATTATATAATGATGTAAACATAATTTTTGATAATAATTATTTCAAAATAGAGTCTAATTTATTTTCGATGATTAATGTTAAAATTAGGTTTTACGCTTTACATGTGCATGTTTGAAAGTTAATATTATAAATTCTAGGAATTATTATTTTATAAATTTCATTTCATATTAATAACAATGGGTCGAAATTATCTATTAAATATCATTTTTTGTCCTAATAGATTCATTTCATGATAAATAAAATGAACTAATTATTGTTTTAAAAACTAAAATGATAAATGTAATTAAACATGGCGTACATTGGAATAAAAGTATTTAAATAAAATTATAGCATAATTTTGGAGGTTTTTATTGACTATTAATTCTATCCACTTATTTATTTAACTATTTTTGTGGATCGTGGGTTGAGGGTGGATTCACATTATTGATTTTTGTATTATTTTCAATAATTCCACATCACCTCAATTAAAAAATGGAAACCATCCCCTAACATATTGACCTATATCAATCCATTTTTGGCTGAAAAACTTCTAAACACTCAAATTATATTGGTGTTGATATTTACAATTGACCAATGCAATGGTATTTAATAAGAAATCATAAATTGGTTTTTCTAAGGGATGGTAATCATCTTCATTATACTACTTATTTTTCATCTTCTTTTGTCACAGTAAATTATATATTAATGATTAAAATATAAAAACCACAATAAAACACATATAGTGAGATTTTATTATAATTATTTAATAAACCTTATCAATCTCCTTCTGAAAAAATTGGAAACAAATAAATCGATCGTCTATATGGAAGACTACCACTTTTCAAAAAGATATAATTTATCAAAAATAAAAAGAATAGTCAAAATTATATATATCATATATATATATATATATATGATAAATATGATATTAATGTAATTATTTATAATTAACATAGCATCCACTAACTTATCCTTTTACCCATTAAGGGAATTACATCTTCACTTGTGAAAATTTATGGTCTACCATCTCTATGGAGAGATGCGCTACATTTTCCATTTAAAACAAAAAAAATGGTAATAATATTTTATATAATGAATAAATATAACATTTTTACTAGTTAAATCGTTTTGGTAGTTATTGATATATATTATATGCACAAAAACATTAATGTTTTTGACAATGCGTGTAGAGAGTGCCTTATTTTATTGCATTAATTTTAAATCATTTTAATTTAAAACAACATGAAATCATTTAAAAATGTGGATCCAAAAGGTTTAGTGTCTTGGGAAATTATGTAAAAAACATCACTTTTACAACATTAAGGTAAACATTTATTTAATTCCTTTATCTATAAATTTGTATAGGCCCTTGAATTCACCGTAGTACAAGTATTCAGCAGAGGATATACATCAAAAAGGGTCATCTAAAATCCCAAAAAGAGAATAGATAAGAGCATAAAAAATATTACATGGGATGATCATAATAACTGTCATCATAACATAGGAATAGGATCATAATCATGAGATAAAGAACTTAAAAAGACTTACCAATTCATAAAAATGAAACATAATGTCTTAGTGGTGAACTACGACACGTAGTTTTGAATAAATCTAGAATTAGGTTCACACATACTTCACATTACTCATGAGGTTATTCACATTAACCAATTAATTTTTTGACTATATAATTATGGTCTCACCCATCACAACATAACATTTACATTGTGCAATATAATTCTCAGAGGACCGTTCACATCATAAACTTTATATTTTCATGCATGTCACATAGAATATATATAAATTGTGAACATAAATAACCCATTTAAATGAATGGGTTTCTTATCATAATCAAACATTTTTAAACTTTGGGTTCCCAAATGAAAGGGAGTGTAACATACTTGATGTAATAATCATCTACCATGAGTTATAAGAAAATGTTTTGTTTTGAAAGAAGAATTCATTTGGAAAATATTTCATTTGTCATAAACAAAATTATAAAACATATATCATACAAAAAAGATAGTAAAATGATGAATAAATTATTTTTAATGAATACCCACGCAAAAAATGGGGTAAAAGAGGGAAACCCCACAGAAAGAGTGTTGGGTTAGAGAATTCCCCTAACCTTGTTTCCGAAAAAATTGCACATTAATGTCTTGTAAAAGGAAATTAGATTCATTAATTAAAAATTTCAGAACCTTTTATACATGAACATAATTCATTATGGTTTTATTAGGTTTTTTATGGGCCTTTGGATGAGTTATAGTGTTTAAATTCATTTTTGGTGTGTTTTTTTCTTAGCTTTCATGAACGGTTCAATTGTACACATGAATAGAAGTTCATGTATAACATGGATAAACATTCATAATTGATATTACATATTATAAAAGATATTATGGGATTATAAATATTCTTTTTATGAATTATTTTATACATCGTGTGAAAGAATCAACAGTTAAAATTTACCGAAACTCATTTTAGGTTAATTAGGGTTGTCTTTGGATCACAACAAACATTTTTTGTTTTATCATTAAGTATTATGTTTAAAATTTGTTTTCATGACATAGAATTTGTTAAAACATTCATTTTAAAATCATTTTTCAATCATTTAATGGTTTTATTTGCACCCTCTAATGATTTGAAGGAAAATAGAAGTGCATCACACACAAATTTGGTAAATTAACACATCCCAAGGAAAGGATTCCATTTTTATAAATAAATATAAAGAGAGAGGAGTATAATTAACAATAATCCATTATTTTTGTCCTATAGGACTCCAAAAATATTCTTTATCATGACCGTGTATTCTAGAGTATCAAAATTCAAATCATAGAAGTGGAAAATTTAGGATTAAAGGTCACATAGTAGTTCATTTAAGAGTGACGTGGTATTGGGTTTCCTAATGTGATTTTATGTGATTATGAAATTAATACACAATGGTAGAAATTTAATTGACCATATATTGGGTCATTACATTCCTCCCCCTTTTGAAATTCCTCCCTCTAAATTTAATTTGACATGAATAGGTGATGGTACTTCTCCTTCATCGCATCTTATGTTTCCCATGTTGCTTCTTTTTACTTATGGTTCTTCCAAAACAAAATGACAAGGTGGGGTTTATTGTTTCATAGAACCTTATCTCTAAAATCTTGAATCCTTATAGGTTTCTTCTCATAAGAGATATCCCCTTCCATCTGTACTAGCACTAATTTTAGTACATGTGAGGGATCCGGTATGGACTTCTTTATGAGTGATACATGAAACGCAATATGAACCTGAACCATATTTAGTGGAAGTGCATGTTTATTGGCCACGGCTCCACTGTGGTCAAGGATCTCAAAGGGGAAAATGTACACTGCTCTTAGCTTCCCTTTCATTCCAAACCACATGCCTCTCTTTTATGGAGATATTCGAATGAATATTTTGTCTCTAATGTTGAACTCCATGTACCTTCGATGGATGTCAAGATAACACTTTTTCCGAATCTTTGTAGCTTTCATATATTGACTAATGACTTGAACCATCGCTACCACATCTTGCACATGATCTGGTCCACATATATTTGTTTCTCTAACATCATCCCAAAAAGTTAGAATTCTATATCTCTTACTATATAGAGCTTCATATGGGGCCATCTAAATTATTCATTAGAAGATATTGATGTCTGAGAAGTCAACCAATGGGAGAGGTTGATTCCATACACCTTTTATCAAGAAATAGTATTCTCTTAGAGTATCTTCAATCATTTTAATAGTTTATTTGGTTGGCCATCTGTTTTGGGGGTGATAGGCAATGATGAATTAAATTAAGTACACAAAGAAAGTTTGAGAATCCTCTATAATATTGATGTCATTCTAGGATCATGATTGGAGTCAATCCATAGTTTTACCCCATGCAGTCTCACCACATCATTAAAATATATCATTTCATGTTTTTCAATTGAGAGATCTTCTAGAATAGAGATAAAGTGGGCAGTCTGGTTGAGTCGGTTGATGACAACCCATATTGCACAATTTCTTTTGGATATCTTTGAGAGACCTGTGAAAAATTACAGAGTTATATTCTCCAATTTGCTCATGGATATAGGCAATTGTTGCATCTTTCCTTTGTACTTTTTTCACTCTGCCTTAATTTGCTGACATATCAAGCACCTTGAGATATATTCTACAAAATCCATATTCATGTCATCCCACCCTAAGTGTTCTCCGAGATCTTAGTACATATTGGTGCTACTAGGATCAATATAAAAGGTCAAACTAAGTGTGTTGTCCAATAGATATTTCTTTATCTCAGGTGATGAAGACACAGAAATCCTCTTTCTAAACTGAATCACACCATCGTCATCAATATGGAACTCTTACAGCTTCCCTTTCTTTACCACATCCACCTTCATTTGTAACTCCTGATCATCCCTTTGTGCCTCATAATTATTCTCTTTGATAGATGGTTAGGAAATTATTTGTTCAATTTCAGATGTATTCCCTTCCATTATAATTTCCAAATCTATTATTTTCATATCTATGATGATAGGGTCATTAAGAATATGTATCATGGATATAGCAGCAGGTTATTTTTTTAGAGAATCATTTATCATGTTCGTCTTTCTAGGATGATAGTGAATAGATCACTCAAAGTCTTTTATTAGCTCTAACCATCTCATTTAATGCATGTTGAGCTCCTTTTGTGAGAATATATACATTAGAAACTTTTGATCAGTATATACATCACACTACTCACCAGAGAGGTTGTGCCACATGATTTTCATGGTAAAACTCACAGTATATATCTCCAAATCATGTGTCCAGTAGTTCTACAAATGGATCTTCAACTATCGTGATGCATTGGATATCACATTATAATTTTTCATGAGTAAACAACCAACACATTTCTAGAAGCATAACTATATGTCACAAATCATTCTCTATTTTTTCAATAATGTTCGTATAGGTGTATTGATCATCCTTATCATTATCCCCTTGATTCTTTCCTCACATTTTTTCATCAACACATACATTTCCCATTTCTTTGTTAATATTTTTAGATGGCTTGATAGTCATGATATATTTCCCACAAAACATTTTTAATACAAATCTAAACCAATAAAACTACATATTTATGTTACACTGGAGAGTATGGGACATTCCTCATTCACTATTTTTTAAAGGTTCCACAGAATCCCCCTCACTTGTTATCTCATGATCCTAGAATATGACTTGCTACACCCAAAAGTTCAACTTGCTGACCTTGGTGTAAAACTTATCCATTCTCAATGTATCAAATATTAGTCTTAGATATTCTTCATTTTTCTCTATTCTCTTGGGTTATATTTGAATATCATCAATAAACACTACCAAAAAATTAGAGGTAATTTCTAAATACTATATTCATCAAATCCATGAAGGATGTTGGGGAATTAATAGGTCTGAAGGGAATCACCAGAAACTCAAAGCGACCATACCTTGTATGGAAGGTAGTCTTATAAATATCTTCCTTCTTCACCTTTATTTTATGATATTCTGAATGAAGGTCAACTTTGGAGAAGTATTGTGATCCTCTCAATAGATCATCCAACTCTTCATTCCTCAGAAGAGGATTCATGTTCTTTACGGTGATCTTGTTGAGTTCCCAAAAATTGATAAACAAATGCATTTTTCCATCCATCTTCTTGACTAAGAGCACTGGTTCACCCTATAGTGATTCACAAGGGAGTATAAAACCTTTATCCAAATTCTCTTGTTGCTTCTTCTTTAACTCATCTAGTTTAATAGGATTCATCCTATAGGTAAACATTGATATATGAGTATCATAGAGTATGAGTTATATGGATAACTCTACCTCATGATTTGGGTGTAGTTCAAGTAACTCTTCAGAAAATAAATCATTGTATTCACTTAACATGGGTATTTCTGCTAGGTTGACACATTACTTTGACTCAAACATTTTACTTATGTATTCCTCTTTATAGGGAATCAACACCCATGACATTGAAGTATTTTTCAAAGGAGATTCATGATCTTCCTAGAATTAGTATAGGATATTGGGATGGGTTAAAAATGAAAAGATATTTTCCTTTCTGTATAGTTGATATGTGGTCTATATAACGAGAGCCAATACAATCCCATTATATCATCGAATTCCACCAAGGGATGTATCCCAAGATTCACTAGAAGATTCTTCACACATATTCTTTCATGATAATATTCCAACACTTAGGTTGCAATTATTACACCACATGGTGTTTTTAAAAATATCTCTACTGCATGGTTTTAAGGATTTGATTCAATAGTTCTCACAAAAATTCATGATATAAATGAATGCATAGAACCCGAATCAAATAATACTTTTTCCATTCCTGAGTGAATAGGATGTTTACCTTCTAAGACTTCATTTTCATGCTCAATATCTAATGTAGTGATGGAATAATCCATACATTTCACTTTTAGATTTGGTAGCTAATGATGCTGATTACCCACAAGGGAGTGAGGTTTAGTTCAGTAGGTTTAATAGTTCCATTTCACCCTATAGTAATAGCATTGGACCATGGGTGGTTCTCTCCTTTCCTCCACCATATTCTCCAACATTATCATGTCTTTTAAATACTCTTGATCTTTTGGTCCTTCTCTCCTATAGTTAATGAACTTACCAACCCATTTGAGACAATTCCCATTTTTCATCTTCCCAAATTTTTGACAAGTGGGTGGTTGAGTTTTCTTTACACCATTCTCATTAGATTCTTGAGCATAAACTCAATCTTACTTTTCTAATCACCATAGCCTGGGGACCATTCTTTGAACCCCATATCCACTTTGTGGGCACATCGAATAACTTCATCATAACATCCAAAGACTTTAATTTAAAGTTCTTACTAAAGGTGTGGTTTTATTCTGTTAATGAACCTATCAATTTTTCTATCATTGTTGATAGGGAACACTGATGTGTAGCTTGGTTGCCTTGTAAAATTTTCTTCATAGACCATTATAGATTATCCATCCTTTTTCATTAGCTCTATGAATTCTCTTTCTATTTTCATAAGATGAGTTCCTGGGAAATACTTGTTATGAAGCATTATCTTAAAGTCTTCACACTCAATATCATCAATTTTGTCTCTCATCTCTATGTTCTTAATCAAATCCCACCATTGGTTAACCTCTCTGTCGAGACGATAAACAACTAGAGTCACCTCCACCATCTCAGAATGGTGAAGCACAAAAATGATCTTCTCCATCGAGTTCACCCACTTTTCTGCAACTAGTGGATTGGATGATCCACTAATCGTCGGTGGTCATTTCCAGATAAAACACCTGATAACTAGTTTCTCCCTCTTATGTTGAGGAGGATGTTCAACATTATTCAGATTATCATTTATAAACTGATACAACTTTGTATGATTTTCCATGAAGTTTTTAACTCCACATCCCAAAGAATTGGGGATGTCATTCAAGCAATCACTACATTGTCACTCTCATAGGTTGTTGGCATGGTTTCTCCTAGTTCCCACCATTTTCTAAAATAGAAAAGGTTATAACAAACATAAGTCAACAAGTCATGAATAAATAATTTATTCCATTCTAAAATTAACACTAAAATCATATCTTATGGGATCCCTTTGTTTATAAAATATTCCTATGTTCTTACATATAATTTGTCTCATGTCTAGGTTTCCACACAGGTTCTCTAATACTAATTACCAAATTAACAAAATAATTTCCCTAATAACAACTATAGAGAGCCTTCATTTAGTATATTAAATTTACATCATTATAATGATAAATAAAACAAAATAATTAAACTAAGATTATACAATGTTTTAATTTATTGGGAAAACTATGACCAAACATTTCATTTACAACATAAACATAAACATTTATTTAATTCTTTATTCTCTAGATTCATATTAGACCATGAGTTTTCCTTTGTATAGGTAGTCACCTGAGGATATACATGAAAAATAGGTGAACTAATATCCTAGTAAGAGGATAAATAATAACTTGATACAATATAACATGGGATGTGAATAATCATTATTCTAATAACATAGTAATTGTATCATAATCATGAGAGGAAGCGTTAATAAAAGACAAAGAATATGGAAATGCTTAAAACTAAAACATCATGTCCTCCTAGTAAATTATAACACATAGTTGTGATAAAATCTAGCATCATGTTCATGAATACATCACCTTACTCATGAATTTTTTAACATTAAGAAATTAATTGGAGACTTATATATGTCTAGGTTTACCCATCACATCATTACAATTACATTTCACTATATAATTCCAGACACACACGTCACATAGTAACATTTATATTATCATGTATTCCACATAGAACATATATCCATCATGAATATAAATAACTCATGGAAAGGAATGGGTTTATTCTCATAATCTTACATTCATAAAAATTGGGTTCCCAAACTAATGTTGGAGTAAAATGATTTATGTAAGATTCATCAACCATGAGTTAAAATTAAAATGTTTATATTGAATGTAGAGTTATTTTGGAAGAATGTTTGATTGTCATAAACTCTATTGGAAGAAATATATATCCCATAAAAGTTAATATGATTATTAAAAAATGATTTTTATGGAATAACCATACTGAAAATGGGTTGAAAGTGGAAACACCAAAGGAAAGAGAGTTGGGTTTGAGAATTCACAACACCTTGTCTCTGAATGCTTTCTTAACTTTAATGTTCTGTCGAATGACAATATATTAATTAATTAAAAATTAAAGAAAATATTATACAAGAAAATGTTTCATTATGGTTTTATTACGTTCTATTTGATGGACTCTTGATGAGTTATAGAGTTTAAATTCATTGTTTGGGAGTGTTCTTTTACTTAGTTTTCATGAACGGTTCTCTTGTACACATGAATAGAAGTTCATTTAGAACATGGATAAACATAAAAAACTAATATTTCATGTTATTAATGTTATTTAATTAGTTTGAAAGATATTTTAATGAATTATGTTACATATCATGTTGATGTATCATTAGATAGTATTTAGGGATGATCATTTTTGGTTAATTTGTGAATTTTTTAGATCACAACAAACATGTTATGTTTTATCATTGAGTATAATCTATAAAATTAGTTTCTAGAACATAAAAGTGGTTAAAATATTAAAAATAAAAATATTTTTCAAACATTTATGGTTTTATTGACTTCGTTGAAGGAGATGAAGGAAAATGAAAATGAATTTCCCGTGATTTAGGTAAATTAAAACATCACTAGAAATGATTTCATTTTTATAATGAAAGATAGATATATGGAAGATTATAATGAATAATATTAACATCACATGATATAATACTTGTATATCAATCATATTGGACTTATCATAAAATTTTGATAAGATAATGTGAGGATAAGAGTATAAAATAATTGAAATTTGAAATTAATTTGAAAGAAAAGTGAGAGTCGGAAATTACCGCTTGAATATATCTTTTTTGAGTGACTATTTGAGGGAGAGGATTTGGTATTTTAATTAGACCATGGGGTTGATAGAAATGATGGAGAATCATGGAATGATATTTGAGAATAATTTAGAGTAGGTACAAGTCTTTATAGGTGTGAGTAAATTAGGTTGTGAGAGGTGGTATTTATAGTTGAGGGGAGAGAGGTTTTCGCAATATTATATTCATTAATTTATTATTTATCCCCAAGACAAAAAATCCTAAAGATTATCATTACTAAATCTAGTAATAAGGGCATGTGAGTTTGATCAAATGAGCATTTACATCATCCATGACTCAATTATGATAGAGAAATTCATTTATTTAGCATATTTTATAAATTATCGAATTTCATTTTTCACAAAAAACCAATATTTAGACAAATACAAAAAAACCACCCTAACCATTTATCCGAGTGTAAAATTCAAAAATGAACTAAATTTTATGAAATTAATTTCATAAACATGATTAATTAAATTTTTATTTAAAATCATAATTTATATAAAAAATTTATTATATAATTAAAAACTGTTTTTCTAACACTCTAGAAAATTAATTAAGGACTCATAAAATTATCATATAATCATAAGAAATATAAACACTAGTTTATGAATAAATTTTATGAAAATTAATTTTCTTTTAAAATATTAAATTATTCATCAAATATTCACGACATACAAAAATGATAACACTATATTGTAGTAATATCATTTTGTCACATATAGGTTGGATAAATTTGAATTCTATTATCATTTGTAAGGATAATATACACATGTATTATTTATTATTCATAATGTTCATATTTATATTAAGAAGGGTAAAATTAAAACTAATAAGGGTATGTTACTCATCACTAAAAAATATTTTTGTCCTATCGAACTCCAAACATCTTACTGATCGCAACCGTATATGTCAGATTTTCAAAATTCAAATCATAGAATTAGAATTTTTTTGTTAAACGCCACATAGAAGTTAATTTATATATAGTGTGGAATTGTGTTTCCTAATGTGATTTTTTGTGATTACGACATTACTACAAGATAGTAGAAATTCCATTGTTAAAATTTTGGGTTATTATAGTATGCATGACAAAACAAACCAGTTGACACCTATAATAGTGAGAATAACTAAAGATTATTAATGATTGAGGGATAAGATATAATAATTTTATGATATATTATAATGTAAATAATGATTTTATCTAATATAAATTAATTAAAATTTTAAAACTATTATATAGGAGGTTAAAGCATGGTCATCTAAATTGAAGGGTTACATAAGGTATTTTGTCTTAATTTCATTTCATTGGTGCATATTGTAACATTTTGTGCCTAATTAAACATAGATAATGTATATACATCAAATATTACATGTAAGATTATAAATCTTTAATATTTACTTTATTTATGTTTCAAGATGAATTATTATATCCATGGGGATTTGAAAAAGAATGTTACCAATTGGTAAGAAATTTCATAAGTGAATTTTATTTCATTGGGTTATGTTACATATTCATATTATTTGATATTATTGGAATATGTGTGTAACTTATTTTTATTATTTTATATAATATTTTAACTTTTATTATCAGTATGTAAATTTTAAAATTTTAAATAATCCATTTTTGAGCTTTACATCAACAGTGTGATCATTTGATGAGATTTCATCTAAATTGTCACTCTATTAAGGCATATTTAGTATTATGTTGTTATTTATTTCTAGAAGGGGTATATAATACCTCGTAAAAATGTTTTATCATGAATCAATTTTTCATCATGTTATTTAATGTTTAATTTAATATTATTCATTATGGGGACTATGATTTGAAAGTAACCAAAGTGAAAATGGTTTATTTCATAATTTCATTATTGTTTTGGATTATTTATGATTAAGTCTCTATTGTGAGAAATATTTCATATTTATGTATTATACATTATAAATTTTATTATAAATTTATATTTAATGAATTTTTAAAGTAATATGAAAAATTTTTACACTTTGATACATAAAATAATAGAATTTTTTTATTAAAAACTAACATTATTTATCCCATCCAAAAAGTACTTTTACCTCCATATCCATCATTTATAAATATCTATTTAAAAGTAATCTTGCCAATCTAAAAATGAATTGTTAATATTTTTTCAATTTTTTTCGTAAAATTGGTACAATGGATTCTTCATTTTTTTCGAAATTTGTTAATTTTTAATCATTTCAAAATAATGTGAAAAGAATGTTTTTTAAATTATAAGGAAATTATAGATTTACATGACATAATTACAACTCATTATTTTGAATATTCATTTAAAATATAAAAAGGTTATTTTCAACGAAATATTTTTCCTAATATCCTAGAAATATATTATGTATAAAAGTGATTTTCCTAGAGTAAAGGGTTTTTGCTCAATATATTTTAAGTATATTTTTTTGTCATTCTGTTCACCATTGATAAAACCATTTATTTTAGATTTACTCAGATTGGGATATGTTTTATGGATGCAATCCTTATACTTTAGCTGAATTGTTTAATATTATTATGACTATATAATGTATTGAAATTAATTTTTTTGACTAATTTTGTATTCATTAACATTCTATTAAAAAAACTAGCTTTCTTATTACCATGGAAAATTTCACTTATACTAAATATATATATTCTATATATCATGGATATGACAATTTCTTAATCTATAATATTTTTAGACACACCAATTAGTTTTATTTTAATTTTATTTACTAGGTAAATTTGGATAAATTAATATTCATTACTTGAAAAATATATTTGGTGAAAATTCATATTTTTAAGGAATTAAATATACCATTTTATACATAATTAATGCATTATTCCTTATTTGAAGGATGGGGGTGGAATTTTATATCCCCTTTATTAATTTATTATCACGTGATATAAGATAGTAAGATAACATTAAATGGGTTTGTGGTGTATACCTACCCATCAATTAAACTATATTAGAGAGATATTTACGGAACAGATATCATGATATCTTAGAAAAGATCATCATATATTAACCATTTTATTCATTTATAATTTACTGATTATTATTATATATTTTATTACACTGATATTATATATGGATTCATTTTTTTGTCAGGTTATTGATTAAATTGAAAGTGTTTTTAGTTGTTTACAGTGACATATTTATTATGCCTTATATAATCAAGATCGTCAAGTTATTTTTTAAATGGAATTTTTTTTAGTAAATTACTTTTCCCATTTTATTTTTCAATATTGATTCACGATATCTTTTATTATAAGTACCACTTAATATGTATCCTAGATAACAAATTATTTTATTTCCATTCTGATGTTATAATGAATGAATCTGTAAATGAGTTCAAGGTTGATGATATTTAAATTCACTTTATTTTATTTTATTTTTTCATATGTAATGTGAGGCTTAAGTATTCATTTAGTTTACCAAGACTTATAAACTATTTAGTAATTTGGGATTAGATCTCTTGTATCTAGCACCAATGTAACAATTTTACTACTACCATAAGGCTATTGACATAGGGGTCATTATAGTTCGTATTAGAGAATGTTTAGTAGAAAACATGATATCTATATTGAAGAAATAATATTTTAGGGAACATAACCAATTGATATACATTGATGATATTTATTGGAGAACATACTAATTATTTGTTCAGTAATACATTATATAGTTTTTCTATGATATAATAACCTATTTATTTATTCTAAGAGGACATGGCTATATAATATTTCTACCTTGGTGTACTAACAATCAAAGTGGAACATTAGGCTCCAATTCAAATTTCACCTACAGCATTAAAATGAGCTTTATTGCACACCTAGTTTGAAACTTTCAAGGATATGCTTTTGATAATTGACCTTTTCATCAAAAAAATTATGATGTATTTGAATATATAATTAAAATTAATGTCCAAGCTTAAATATATGGCGTATTATATTGAAAAGAAGTTTTTATTATTTTGAAAACCTCTAATTATTTCATTAGTTCTCTACTATGATTATTGCATCTCACGCTATGAATTTTTTAATTTAGTCAAAGGTTGAAACATTAAGGAAATGTGTAAAAAATGAATATAATGGACAATATAGTGATTATGAGAAACCCAATAGTTCAATAAATGAATTCATTTATATCATGATTATGACTAATCTATTATCCCTAAATATGATTAACATCCTCTTATTTAACCAACTCTCCAACTCAACATGAAGAGAAGGGTGGTATCACATAAGAGCTCATGTGGTGGGTATTGTAGACGAATCAAAGCTCAAACTCCTTCATGTCATAAATTTTGAAAGACACAACTCATATAATGTCTTAAAAAAAGATAATTTTTTCTATGTGGAAATGAAGGGCATAGAGAAATGACTTTAAATTAAATGTGAGGAGTTCAATGGAGAGAAATAAATTATTTCATAGAGAACACTTTATACTTTATAGCTTTAAAAGTGGGGAACATTTCCATTATCTAGTTTAATTTCCAATTTTAATGGTTAAATCCTTGTACATAGAAGGAATTATATTGAAGTAAAAGGGTTGTATTATTTTATTTGGAATTCAACAATTAGTTTTGTGATTTTTTTAATCAATGTTATGTTCTCTATAATAAAAATGAAACATCAATAGATTGTGTCAATTTTTGGTAATGTATATTTCTTCATCATTGGTTACTATAATAATTATAGTTTTATGAGATTATGTTTAATAATATGTTCAATTTCATAGGCACCCCTTTATGAAGTTTTATATGTTGTTGTTTTTAGGTAATTAGTGATATTTTGGGAGACATTTCACTAGGTTGAGGTATTTGTAACCCCAAAGATAAAAATGAAGTATTATTTCAAGAAGATTAATCTATTTAAAATATCAATGTTAATTATAACTATTAATGTATAATGATCGGTGATGTTATGGAAATTGTGTTATTTTAATATTACTCTATTTTAAGGAGACAAATATCTTGTCTAAAAAAACCTTGTGGTTAAAAATTTATTTGATGGATAATGTTATTTTCGAGGATGTTAATTATAATTATTTGAAAGTTATAAGAATTATATTACTATATTAATATAAAACCAAACCCAACATATTGGGTGATGACCTATTTTATTTGATAATGTCATGGGGCTTGAACCCACAAATTAATGGAAACAATGGTGAAACACCTACCACAAATATACTTGATTTCATGTTTAATAAGAAATTGTTTTTAAATGAATTAATAATTGTATAAATATTGTTGTCGGGTTTTATGTTGATTATCTTGTGTTAAAATTGAGGTGTTATGATTAATTTATTTTATTGGATATCAAGTTATAAAAAATATTGTTTTATTAAATATTTAGGGACTATTAAATATTAATGTTATAATTTTATAGATCATATGATATACTAAAAGTAAATTTTAGTGCCTTAGTAATAAAAATTTTTATATTGGATATTCAGTTATTGGAGTAAGTGGTGAAGTGGGATTTTATCAAAGGAAAACTATGGGATGAAATTATTCATATGAACATAATATTATATCATGTAATTATATTTTCTAGTGTTATCTGGCATGATAGTAAAATAGCACATAAAATATAAGAAAAGTATAATGAAACCAATAATTAATCAAAACATTAACATACCAAAATAATTATTTATCTTTTAACACAACTATTATTTAAGGTTTTTCTATTGTTGAAATTATCTTGATCATTCACATTCACTTCCCAATAATTTTCTACTTTGATTCCTTAACATTTTTTATTTAAGATAAAAAATTTACTTCTATTTACCACTTTTAAGAGGAGTTTGTTTATAATTTTTCATATGATGTGGTTTTTTCATAGGGAAAATTTTAAAATATCAAGTACATTATTTTTTAGTGAATTTCAAAATTATGATGATTAAATTTCATAATTGTGGGGATAATAGAACACCACATGATTTAAAAATAATAACATTGTGTCTGATAGTGTATATGAAACTCAACTTTTAAGTAATACGACCCCAAAAATGTATTATTCAAGGATGCTCATTATAAAATAAAAATAAAATTTGAACCAATGAATTTGATAAACTAAATTTCAAAAAGTATTTAGAATTCATATTTATAAAATAAATTCATTATTTTTTGAATTTATTTGTAACGAAAATAAGAACATCAAATTAAAAGAAATTTTTTTCGAAAGTACCATTTCAATTCATGAAATTTGTTTCTATATATTTATAAATTTAGTTATCCACTTTTATTGAATTATTTTAAAAAAATTAATATATTATTAAATTAATTTTTTTATCATTGATATATTATTTTTAGGAACATAATAACAATAAATCACATTTTATGCTAAATAACTATATTTTTAAAAAAAGATGGTTCATCATGTTCTTCACAGTAATATTGAAAACAAATTATATCAATGTTATAAAATAGATTTGAAAAATGAAATTATATCATTTACTAAAATTTTAAAATTTCCATTTCCGGAAATATTGTGAATTTTTTTAAAAGATATAATTTTCATTAAATATTTAAAATCAATTTTTTTTAAACTATCAGTTTGTTTGAATAAAATATGTTATTTAAATGATTCATTATTATATATATTATTTTAAATTAAATGATATATATATATATATATTATCTAATTAATTACATTAGATTCATATTTGTTCCAAATTTAGGAATTGGTTCATTTTTAGGCATTAAAAGATTATTATAAAAACTAATCATATGTTCATAACATTCATCCATTTTAATTTATTAAAATAAGCTCAATTAAATAATGATTAAAATTAAAAATTTATATCATATATCTAAAAATATTAATTTAAAATCATATAATGGTGATCCCTGGTCATATATTTAATGTGTGATCATCTTATTCTTGAAACATGAATTTTTTGAAAACATGTTTGTTAACAATATTTATGAATTTAATTTTTTTGAATAATTTATTCCACAACTGTTAGATGAAAATCATATTATAGAATCTCTATTTTGGATTAAAATAGTTAATATTATCTAACATATTCATCTTAATTTTTTTATCACAATTATTTTTGAAGATGAAAAATTTTACATACCATGATTATTGTTAAAATAGGGTTTTGAACATTACATGATCTTGTGTTAAATTTATTTTTCCACACATATGAAAATTTTATTTGATAAATTAGATTTCATATTATTAATAATTTTCTTCAAATTATATAATAAGGATCATTTATTTTAATTTAAAAATGATAAAATACCAAAGTAAATATAATTACTTAATTACCAAATTGAACCCCAAAATAGTAAATATAAGTAATAGTAGAGGATAAATGATAAAAATGATAATTTATTTAGGGGTGGGTTGACCATTACATTAATACACTCAATTACATGTCAATTTTTGAGGGACATGAGTTGACAGTGACTTTTAATTATTCAATAGTTTTGATTATTTACAAAATTGACACTCCTCCACAATTATAAAAGGGAACCCCCTATAATCACTTATTCAAAACTATCATGACATTTGGGTTGACCTAAACCTTCATAAATACATCCCAATACCCTTACACACATTATAGTGGTTCTATTCTTCCAAAAACTCCATCCCAAATGTCCATAATATTAAATCCATAAGAGGTTATTCTAAGAGAAGGTTTTTAACTTCCCTAAGCTCTTTCTTTTAGACATTATTTTATCATATTCAATTATCTATTATAAATTGGAATATAATAAATTCATTATCTATAATACAATTTGATTTTATTATGTTGGTGGAATAATATCCAACCATATCCTTCACAATAAAAAGGGGAATTAAATCCATCTCTATTGTGTATGGTGTACTACCTCCTCATTGACCGATATGATTTTTTTTTCAACACCAACATACATGTATAGTTATATTGATGGAAATAATGAACATATAAGATAAATATGAACAGATGTTAATTAATTAAAATAAATACATAATCATATTTATTTTCATACAACCCATTAAGCGAGTTATATCATCACTCAAGAGTATGTTTGACCTACCATCCCAATAAAGTTATGTGAATCAATTTTCATATACAATATTCACGAATGGTTATTAGAAAATATAAAATTAATAAATATTATATTTTAAAAAATAATATAATTATTTATTTTACTGATCTATATCATATACGATGAACTGGAACATTCATGGAAAAAAATGTATGAGAAAAAGAATAACATAACAATTAAAATATTGTAAATAATATACATTTATTAACAAATAGTTGATATTTTTTTATAATAGGATCTTATATGAAATTAGAAATATGAATATACTTCTATTAAAATTCAGTTACATGTTAAAACCATTCTATACGTGTTTATATAACTTTCAACTAAAGGGATGTGTGGAGTACAACATTTTATCTTAATTTCAATTCATTGAGGAATATTATAATGTTAGCAACTAAATTTAGTTCATCTATTATATATAAAACACATTTATCAGGTTACTTGATGAGTAAATTGTATTTCATGGTATTATCAGTTTCAATTTTATTTATTACATACAATGGAATTTGGCATTGATGTTACCTAGTGGTAAGTAATTTCACCACTCAATTTCCATTCATTTGGTTATATTACTTAAAAATAGTATTTTATATTGTTATATTTTTATGTAATGTATTTTTATTATTTTTTGATTTATTTTAAAAAAACAATTGTTGAAATAATTTTTTTTCGCATAATAAATCCATTTATTAACCATGGATTCAACAAGTTTTTCATTTTATTAGATTATATCTTGGTTTCAATAGCATTAATATATATATTGTATTATGCTCCAATTAAAATTTATGAGGTGTATCCACTACAAAATTAATATGTTATATCATTAAAATATTTATATTAATAGTATTTAATGTAACATTTGATGTCATTATTACATGGGGTTATTAATATAATGTGATCATAATGGTAACCACTTATTTCACAATAACATTACTATTCAATTTTTCTTATGTTTATGTTTCTATTAGGATAAATGCATGATTTTTTCATGTTGAATGCAATATATATTATCATGATTTAGTTATTCCTGAATTTTTTATGTAATAGTATAATATTACTCTCTTTGGTTTTTATAATGGTTTATAATTTTTTTTACCAAAAGAGAAAATTATTTCATTATTCCATCGAAAATCCTTTTTCATCAATAAAAATGTTTTCTAAATATAATTTCAATTTTTTTTGTTTAATAAAAATGATGTTTTAAATGTATTTTTACCCGTTTTTTAATTTTTATAAATTTTATAAAATGTAAACTCTGTTTTGTTTTCTGATTGGGGTACTTTTTAAACATTTGACAACAGAGTCAAAGGAATGATTTTTCAACATATACTCAATGTATGGAATTATCATTGAACTGGAACAGTCATTGTTTTTTAGATTTCATTAAATGTTTAAAAACATATTTTCAATGAATTTTTTTTCCTAATAATCTCAAAATTTATAGTTTTATAAAATGTTTTTAAATTAAACATTTTAGTTTCATAATTAAACTTTTATAGATATTTTGATGTTATTTCTATTAATAAATGAAAACAAATGGTTATATTACATAAGATAAAATAAGGATATATTGTAATGATGACTTTGTTATTATTTCACACGATATTTTATGATCATTTTTTCCAGATAAATTATTAAAATTCACTTTATCTATTGATTTTTAGCTATAAACATTCGATGGAAACATTCATTTTCTATTGATAATTAGAAATTACATTTCATCTAAATTTCCATATTCATTGTATCATGGATATTATTATTGATTATAATATATATCATTTTAATATGTGTTGTATATATTTAATGTTATTTTACTATCTATTGAAATTTTGATAAATTGTTTTCCTTTTTTCAATGTTGAAATTTTCATATAAGGCATGTTGTTCATTAATTAAATAAATTATTCTTTTTAAAATAAAGGCATTGTTCATGCATTGATTGGTGGGGCCTAAATTACTATATCACAATGAATTATTGATATTTTCATGAGTTTAATCAATAACATGACATTAAATACATTTCTGGTTCATACATTCACATATGATAAACTATCATAGAGAATGGTATATACAATATAGATATCATGATGTATTAGATCATGAAATATAATATTAATAATTTCTATCATTGATAATTTATTTATTATTACCCATAATCTTATTTCATTGATATTATCCATGAATGTATTGTGTGATCATGTTATTTATTAAATGAAACTTGTTTTTATGATATATAATGGTCCATATATATAATCACTAATCTAATCATGTATGTCGTGTTATTGATTAAAAATAATTTTTTTATTTTATTTACCTTTCAATATTGATGATACATTATTGATTCATTATGGATTTCTCATGTACAAAATCTATACTAACCATCTGAGCTCACTATTTAGTTCGTTCGATTACAAATGAAATGAAATATAAATATTTAAAATAATTCAATGATACAGAATATTAACATTCTATTTTTTATAATTATATTTTTAAAATGAATTGATATTATCACCTATTATATAGTGTACCGAGAATACAAAACTATTTGGACTATTTGGATGAGATCACATGTATGTGTTACTACTGTAATAATCATACCATTGTCTCTAGGCTAATGGGGTTGTTATCAATACATATGAGTCCTTGTGTAGGATACGATGTCAAAATCCAATATTTCTCAATTATGTTTATGAAAGGATGCTTGTTAGTCTAGAACTCAATGAGGAGGCAACAGAGAAGGTATGGGCTATCCCAAACCATATAAAGACATCCCAAATAATGCTGTAATATTATTTCTAATAAATTGAGTAGGGACATTGAATTCCTAGTAGTAGAACAAGTGTTCTTGAATGTACCACCATGTAAGGGAGTTATATAGTTTTGAATAAAGGGAAAGTGAAGTATTATTTTAATTGAGAAAATTAATATATTAAATAAATTGGATATTTTTATTTAATATTTGGTTATGAACCCAAATCATTATAATTTTTAATGTGTATTACATATCTCAATACTAATGAAATATATTTTGTACCCTTTACATATATTATCCAATAATGATACTATGATAGAACAAAATATTTCATATAGTTATGTGATTTTCTAGATTCATAAAATTTGAGATAATGTGTTTTAGAATCCTACAACATATCTTGTGATATTTCATTGCTAAATGACATGTTGGAATAAGAACCCTGGGAGAATAAAAAATTAATGTCGAAGAGTCACCCCAATTTGTGCATGTATTGATGTAAACCTAGAATTTTGAGAGGGAAATAATTTATGGAAGAAGAATGTAACACTCGAGATATGACCATTATAAATATAAAATCTATTACCAAAATTATAATATATATATATTATCATAATAATTGTAAAATATCCATTACTATAATAGAAAAATATGTATCTATATTTATTAAAATGGAAAAAATAATAACAATAAACCATAGAAAAGCATACAATGAAACTACAAGATTAAAATCATGCGGATAATTGTAACATTTTTTTACCTATTATTAGGTATTTTTACCCATTTATTAGACAATAAAATTATGAGATCTCTTATGGGTTTCTATATGGTGTTTAATTATGTTATTGAAAGGGTTAATGGGAATTTTTTCGGCTTTGCACATAGTTTAAAAAACCATGTATCCCAATAGGTCAATGTTTCATGTAGCCCAGGTAAGGGAGAAATGATATCACATGATTGGTGAAAAATCATCCAAACCATGACACTAAAATAGAATGGGGGTCACAGTATTAGAGAATGAATAAACTAACCGCACAACATGAACATGAATGAATTCTATGCATTCTATTTGAGGAACAGGGTTAGGAGCATGACAAGTAAAAACCAGGAATCCTATCCAAGGAAACCATGTGAATAGTATTTAGATAATAAAAAGTATTAATTTAAACTCAAAAAAACCTAATTAACATGAACAACCTCCCACTCGAACATAAATGAGATCTTTTGGGTTTTGGAAACAATCTAGGGACATTTTGGCTCTCCAATGCTCTTTTAATAGTTTATCAAAGTGCTAATCGAAGTGGTGTTGTTATTTTTTTGAGATAATTTCCCCATGTTCCTTGATATTTATTCATCATGTGACTTCACCATTAGAGAGGTTATGATGGACTTGGTTTTTTTGTATCTTGTGTGATTGATGGGAAGTTTTGGATCTAGGGTCTTTCTGATCTTTTCTCATGATCTGTCTTCATATATTTTTAATATTTCCATCAAAGGTGACACATTTTTTATTCATTTGTATTGGATTATCAATATTCCATGTAAGTTTTTTTATGATTATCCATCATCTGATAATTATTTTTTTCTGGAAAATTCATAGTTACATGTCTTTCAATTTCCAACCCATTTTCTAGGAATAATGTTTGTGAAATTCCATAGGAATGAATCTTTGATCATATTCAATTTGAGTTGAAAATGGTATGATTTCTCACAAGAACTTCAGCCCAGTTTGTGAGGACTCGACAAGTGAATCCAAGAGACCCGAGTTCAAAACTGGGAAGAGACCTAATTTCCAGGCACTATAGAAGAAATATAGGAGTAATGTAGCAGGTATTGTAGTAGGTAATATAGTAGGAACTCTTTAGTGCTACAACATCCATAACTGTTCATCTATTTAGGATTTCTGGCCACCAGTTTGGGATTTGGGTCCATCAAGGCCTTTGGGCCACCCAAGGACGTGGGGGCAGTAAGGATTTCGGGCCACCTCAAGGCCTTCAGAACACCTCAAGGTATTTGGGCTACCTAAAATTTTTCTCAACGAACAGACAGATCTACAAGGAATTGAAATTAGATGAGGATTCAGTGCAAACACATTTACAAGACCAGAAGCTTAAGTGGATTTTTTAAAAATAGAGGGTATGATATTTGCCTTTAGGACCAGGCAATGCTTGCATGGAAGCCTAGCCAAACTAGCCATGCAAAGGTGGGGAGATAACATCACGATGAAGAAGCTGGGGAGGATTATTTCTATTTAGTTATTTCATGTATATTTCCTAAGACCTATGGGTCAAGTAATCTCTACGCCTGTAGGCCTTGAAATGGTTTCCCCTCATCCCTTTAAAGGGGGGTTATAAAAATAAAAAAAAGATAGCCTTTTAGAAATTCATAAAATAGTATGATTAAAATCAATGATATAATGATATATCTCAACATTTTATGAATTTTTTAATACAATATTTTATTGAATTTTTTTAATTTAATTTTAAAGGTTTTTTGGAGAAATTTTGGGTCCTCAGATGGGTTTTTGGTCTTAAAATAGAAATCCTTAATTTGAATGAAATGTGTTGAACTATTTAATGATTTCTAAATAATTTATAATTTTTGAATTATTAAATAAACAAGATCCTTCTTTGAATAATTTATTCATTTTTTGACTTCTGTTTTGTCTGTTTAATTTGATATATTTGATATCTCCATATAAAACTATATGTTAAACCCATGTTTTGAAATGTATTCAACCATTTTGAAAGAGTAATACATAATCTGAATTATTAAAGGTTTCCCTGAAAAAAATTGTTACTCCAAATACTCATTTGGAATTATTATGATTTTTTGTTAAAAGTAGTGTGTATGGTAACCCTTTTCAATATTTAATTTTATAATTTTTTTATTTAATTGATGATGATTAATGGTTGGTTTGGAACTTTATATTGAACTTCTCTTGTAATAACAAATTATTATTCATTGTAGGATCATTAATTCCAATCTATGTATGTTAAATAATGGATTATTTATTTTGAGGTATCTTATGGGTGAGAGTGAGATGTGATTTGAGTGAATGAGCCCATGATTTATATTGATAAGGTTACCTCTTTGATCTTGATAACATGATTATCTCACTTGCCTATCTTTACTAGTGATGGTAACAGAGAGAGTTAGAAGAAATGACCTAGATATATACTGCCTTAGTCATGTCACGCCCCTTTTAGTTGATCCATAGAGAACATTAAATGTGGCAGCTATGGGATTGTGTCCAGGAAAGTGGGTGTGTGTGGAACAGGTTCTCTAGAGGTTTTTGATACTAGATATATGCCCAATGATTATTCCTAAAAACTTTTTAGTATATATTCTCGGATGGACTCAATATTTTAGCTATGTTTTACCCATTACACAAATATACTTGATACATGATACATAAAATCATTCATGGTCACTACTAGGAACGAGAGTGACATTGATTGATTGATATATATTTAATATCATGAATGTTGACTATATTATATTGACTCTTATAAAACACTTTCTATCTTTTCATTTTCAAAAAATTTGATACTGATACGACTGTAGCATGTGAAATGGGTTTCATTTATTTTCAATAAAATATTTAATTTTTATTTGTGAAATGGAATATTTTAGAGGATTGGTTTGATAAATTATATTTATGTGTTTAAGAATATATTTATAAAATAGGACCCATACACTTGTTATTGTATTTATCTTTTAGAATATATGACTAACATTATGAATATACTATATATACGCTTTAAGGGAATCCTTCTGGGATCTTTAGATCATGTCTAATCTTTGACCATTTTTTATTTTTAGGCATCTTTATCTTATTAAAGGAGTTCATGCACTCGCCCTCCATTTTCAGTTTGAGTGAGGGTGACCAAGGGTAGGTGACTTGGGGAATGGATGGTATTTATAGATAAATAGGATATTGTGTTTTGGTATTACTATTTTATTTCTACTTTTGTATCATCTCCTTGTACATGATATGGTTATACTAATGAATTTATCTGATGTTTATATGTATATTACATTGATAATTGTAATATTTTATTGGGAGAAATAATTCCCTATGGTGATGCCAAATTTCTTATTTTTTTCTTCTAGAGATAAATAATTCCCTTTGGGGTAGGGGGAATTGGATTAGACATCAGTTTAGATGGTAATCTAGGTTGTTTCATTGCAAATGGATTCAAAAGATTTCTTTCCAAAAAATAATTCAATTATTCTTCATCACTTTCTCTTCATAATGAGACATGAGTTACCAGGGATGTTGGTAATTATATATTTCTTTGGGTAATTGGTTTCCTTATAAATAAATAGATTTAGCTTACTGATTCTATTATTTTTGAATTTGTGAATCACTTATGTGTTTTTGGTTGGAACAGAAAGATGTCCAATGTTTTACAGTACCTTCACGACTTGGTAATCAATAATGAACTAGTGTGAATTATCTAGAAGTTAATAATTGATTTTCTATTTTTTATTTTTGTATTTTACCATCCAATTCCTCCAATCCATGCATAATTACATAATTACTAAAACTTGTTTCCATATACATTTTTTACAAAATTACATCACTCACGTGTGGTTAGTTTAGAGGGTTCTTTTTTTGAATGGAAATTTATGGTGTGGTCTATTTTTTACTCTTGTTTGTTCATTTAATATTTAATCCCTTTTGATGAATTTAAAGTTCATTATAATACTATATTCTATCTTGCACCATGTTTTTATTGACTTTTTTGAGAAATGATTCCAATTACCAATGAGTGATTTTTATGAAATGTTTGTGTTGGAAAATGGGCATTCAAGGATTCTATGATTATGATTAAAATAATGATGTAAGAAGAATTTTTTTTTTGTATTGTATTTAATGTGGGGATAATTATGTTAATTTGAAAATGGGAATAACTTTATTAAAACCATAGAATAATTTTCATGAAATCATAAAGCAATTAATGAAATAGTGATGTATTGAAGTTATGATTTCTCATTTTGAGAGGAGATTAATATTTTATAAAAAGTGAAATATTTATTATTTGGGATAAATACGTATTTTATGAAGTGGTTTATGGATCATTTGAATGATATTTTTTCATTATTTATATTTTTGTATTTTTTTAGGCCTAGTTTAATGATTGTTTGTTTGATGATAACCAGAAATGTACCAAATTATGTTTTCTAAAAAATATTGATTTTTCATTAATTTTTTCAGTTTTAAAATAGATCCTTAGAGTTTTATAGTGGTGAAATATTTTATTTACTACTCTACCTTTAATCCATATCATGTGGGGGATCTAGTGACCTTCAAATAATTTATCCCCATACTATAATTCTTTTATTTTCATAGATTTTATCATAATTTCAAATGTGATTCTCTTGAGGTTGTAATGTGGATTAAAGAAGATTATGGGATTTTTTATTCTTTCAAGACTAAAAATGCACTAATTTTCAATTATATCAACTCCTTATTTTAGGTTCTCATACAAGAGTGGTGGTATGTTTAAATTACTTCTTGTTTACAAGAAATAATTTTGTTCTAATTCTTCATGTGAATATTTATTCACTTGAAGTATCCAAATGATATAAATAATGATGATTTTTCAGAGTTCTTGTGTATTAGTTAAGACGAACATTCAGTTGAAAATTATTCCATTTCATTCTCAGTTTTAGTATGTTTAATATTTGAGCATGTTATTGATTAATTTGATATGGAAATATTTTTTAAGGAAATGTCTCCACCCACACAACTTAAGCATCATGCATATATCCTGGTTGATCGGTTATTCGAAGATGATAAACAGATTTTTTAGATAAAGAAGATCTATTAAAAATAATTTAGAATAAGGCATATTTACTGGTTTAGAAAGGTTATATTCTTTGGGAAAAGAAGACACATACTGGGTGTTTACTATTTGAAGAACCTAGTCATTATAAGAGGTTATATTCGGAAGACCCAAGAGATTGTAAACGGGGTCTCTTATTGGTTCACCTTAAGAGGTTTTTATGTTGGGATAGTAATAATTAATGTATCAATAAGGGTTTTTAGCTCATTATTTTGGGTTGGTAGATTATTTTTTATAATAAGGATCCAATTAGAGGCCTTAGATTAAATATTTTCACATAGTATAGGATTTTTAAATTGATAATTACTGATGGTGGTTGATGTTGTTATAGATTGTTATTTCCCATGATGGAGTGGAAAATGCTTCTATTTTTTCATATTTAATATTATTTAATCCTTTTGGTATATATAAATTTTTTGATTGTATTGTAGTGGTTTAGGATCATATCTTGAGGGTCCTGGTTTCGGTCATCTCTTGACTGATGAAGTGATACTAGTTTCCTTTTTATATGAACTATGTGGTTCTTTATTGTGGGTGTTCGCTATTGAATTTGTGTCTATATTTTTGAATGATTTTATGTATATGTGGTTCATTTTTATTCTATTTATATAGTGTAATATTTTTACAAGAACCCATGAGATTATTAACATAATTTTTGATTCTTGGTTATTCATTTTTTTCATGATAGTTAGAGAACAATTTTTATGTGATGGATGTTCTCTCTTTTGATAGTGTAGTGCCCTATTTTTCACTAGCCTAGATGTCTAATCATTATCTTGTTGTACTTATAATGGCCATGATAATGTAATTTGGTAACTGGGATAATGTGGATTATGAGAGACCAAAAAACTAGTGGTACTGGAATTGATTTAATCAGATCATTGAGGGGTGAGGTTTAGTTGTTATAATCCAATGTTACTATCAAGTTAATAGCTAGGGTTGAAATATTTTCTTGTTCTATTAATTGTTTTTTGATGTTTGATAAAATATTTTTCTCCATAGTGAGTGGTTGAGGTCCTTTCTTTTATTCTATGGGATGTTATTTTTTTAAGTTACACCATTTTGATGAATCAATAAACTGTGCATAGATATATGCTCAGAATCCCACCATTATCTAGTTTGGAGACAAGTCATGGGAATGATTTTTTGATATTGGAGTTGTGTGTGTTTTTTTGACATTATGGCGAGTCTCTATTTTATGCCACATTCAATACACCACAGATGACAAAGAAGAGGGATCTTCTTGTGTCAACATGTTCTATCATTCAGACTAGAATATTTCTAGGAAAAAAACACCTTTAGTGGGAAGGTTATAAAATCATAGTAGAATTTTTTTTGTTGATTTTACCATTTTTAAGTATCCAATGATTGGATATCTTCATAGGTATTCCACAAAGAATATTTATATGTTTTATGGTTTTTGGTCCAACACATCGTTGGAACATGGTTTGAAAACCCATGCGGAAAAACTATCCAAGTAGTTCACTGGGTAGGTGTATGGTTAAAATAACTATGCAGTAAGTCCGAGGGATCTGAATATGGTTTATGGTTTGGAACATGGTTTTTACTAACCATGAAACCTAACCCAAGAAAACAAGTAATGGTAATTAAATCCTAGAAAATATTAAAGAGAATACTTAACCCCCAACCCCTGATTAACTTAAAATACCTTCCACTCGAAGCATAGTATGGTATTTTAGATTTTGGGATCCATCTAGATCCATTTTGGCCCTCCAAACCACATTTATTACTAGATCAAAGTGTTTATTGAAGTGGTGATATATTTTTTATGAGTTACTTTATCCTTGGTCTTTTATCACTCTTCTTATTTTTGTTACTCCTTCCCAGAGTTTATGATAACCTTGGGTTTTATTTGTTCTTGAGTGATTGGTGTAGAGCTTTTTATGTAGGGTCTTTTCTATATTTTATCAATGTAATTCTTCCAAGATAATGTGATCTTTATCTAAGGTGTAAAAATTTATATTTATGTTGTTTGGACTTTGAATATTCAATGTAGGTGTTTCTTTGATTTTCCTTCATCTTTTAATTCATTTTTTCTTGATAATTCATATATAGATATTTTGTAATTTTTAAAACATTTTATATGAAAAATTTCCCTTGAAATTACATTAGAAATCTTGTATGAGCCTATTATATTTTAATGGAAAATGGTATAATTTAAATTAAAATGATCTTTATCTATCTCAAAAAATTATGATTTTTTATTCCATGTATTTTGGATATATTTTCAATGAAAATTTAAAGGTTGCCTTAGAAACTTTTAGGGAATTTTCTCAATATTTTTGTTCCTAAAATAAAATTCCTTGATTTAAATTAAATGAGTTTTAATATTCTATATTTTTTTCAAATAGTTTACAATTCATTAATTTTTAAATGAACTAGGTCCCCCAACTAAATAATTTCACATTTTTTCTAAAATGGGAACTTTTTGTTTTTTTTGGAAATATGTGATTAACCTATGTGGAATTAGGGTACAAACCCATGTTCTGAAATGTATTCAACCCAATTAAAACATTATTAATTTATTTGAATTAATAGATATTTATTTGAAAGACATTATTTTTTAATCTCTATTTTGGAATTATTATCATGATTTTTCAATGGAAGTGGGTATCATTGGAAGGTTGAGTTGTATAAAATGTTATGAATTGATTTTATGAGGATTGACGGTTTGGTTGGAAATTTATGATGATCATGTGATATAATAATCCCTTATTATATGTTTGATTCCATATATCTACTTTATGGGTGTTTAAGAACATATTGTTTAATTTCAATGATCATGGGGGGTTATTGTCCGATGTAATTTGAGGGAATGAGGCCATGATTGATATTTATAAGGATCATCATCTAATCCCCCCAACATGATTATCTCACTCACCTCATTTGTCTATCCATGGGAACATGGTTAGTTATATAGTATGACTTAGATATATGCTTCATTAGTATAGTCACATCTCATATATGGGATCCACAGATAACATTAATGGTTTAGGTCATGGACATGCATCTAGGAAAATATTGTGTGCATTAAAATGATTTTCTTAAGACTTATCATAATAGATGTAAGTCCTGAGATTAATCATAATGATTTTTATAATCAATTATATGGTGGAATCACTATCATACCTAGGTTTTACCCAACAGACTATTATACTTGACACTTGATACATGCCATCATTCATTATCGCAACATACGAAAAGAGTTACCATGTATGATTTATCTATTTATTGATATGATGAAATTTGAATCTATTATATTGACCCTTGTAAGTATATAATATTTGGGTGAATTCTATTTTATTTCATTTCTAACATGACTCTATCTTATTAAATTATTTTGAAATAATTTCATGAATATGTTTAATTATTTATAGACATGTTTGGTCTGATAAATGATTTTTTATGTTTATAAAACTCTATTTTAAACAACGACTCATACTCTAATTATTTTATGCCTCTTTTTTAAATATTTTATTTTTTTTCATGTAACTGTATAAAATATTTCATGGAATCTTATAGGGTTCTTTAACTAACACCCTACCTGTACCATTCATTATTCGTATCTTTGGTGATCTTATATTAGGTGTTTGTTCGCACATATTCCTCTATGAGTTCCAATAATTGTGAACAAGGTTTAGTGACTTGGTATATTGGGGGTGGTTGTGGAAAATTAAGAGATGGGTTTTTGAACCTTTATTTTATATCATGTTTTTAATCATATCCTAGTACATGAAATAAATATTTTGATATATGTATCTGATTTAGATTCTATAGTATAATTTGATTATTTTAAACTTTTTTGCGATAAATCATTATTAATGGTGTTTTATTGATTCACAAGTTTTTATTTTTTTACCATAGAGATCCATAATGATCTTTGGATTATATGATAGTTGTCTCGGATATCAACATAGACGGTACTCTGGGTTGGTTCATTAAAATCATACTAAAAGAATAATAGAAAGTGTAAAATATACACTATTATTATAAAGAAAAAATATATATAAATAGGAATAGTGTATATTATATGTAAATTATATGAATTATTGATTTAAAATAGAGTATATATAGTAAGTAATAAGACCTTTAGGAATTAGAACATTAGGATGTGATAGTTGAAATCTAATCATTGGTAATCTTACCATTGTAAATCTAACCTTCATAAAATTAATATTATAATAAAGAAACAAGTTCATGATTAAGTTAATAAAACAAATTTAAAACAATTAAAATAATAAAAATTATATGTTATATTGAATTATTAATTGTAAATTAATTGTAAAATTTTATCTTAGATTCCACTAATAATGAAAAATAAAAAGTGTTTTTAGTCACCAATTCATAATTTCAATATATATATGTATTTTATTTTGTAATTCACATTCTAATATTTATAAAATTATTTTAATAAATGTTGCATTATATTTCAGATTTTCATATCAAATTTTTCTAATGATTATCCTTTCATTATTTCCTCACACAGATGAATTATCATTTAAATAGTGATGTATATTCTAAATTTACACACATAATAAGGAAATAATAATGATTATAAATGAAATTATAAATAAAAATATTGAAGATAAAAACTATATTATATTATTAATATTAAGTGATTTATTTAATTGAAATCATTTTATAATCTAATAAAACATTTTTCAAAGTCAAAAATGTAATACAAGAACTAAAAATTAATATTCTTTGGAAGAAATTCCCTTCCATTGAATATATAATATAAAATAATGGATTTTGTTTCTAAAATAGATATATTATTATGAAAATATATTTTATACTAAAACTATGATGAAAACCATGAATAATAAATTGATATTTAATTTTTTTCAGATCCTAGACATCCTAGGTCAATGTTTAGAAATCGATGATCAATTCTTGAATATTCACTATAACTACCCACCCATTATCCAATTCATCTCAAATCAATAATTTTTTATCACATCTTTCCTCTCTTTTAATATCTCCAAAATCACTACCAGAAGATTATTTGCTTTTATGGTTCTCTTTCAAAACATTAAGAAGTTATCTCATAGGTAAGGTATCTTAATCCTATAATTTAATTTCCAATTGCAATTATTTATTTATATTGTCTTTAAAATAGTATTTTAAAATAAAAAGTTGTACCTAATTCCATGTTGATATTATTAATTTTGAGTATTTCCAAAAATATATTAATTGAACCCTATCATTATATCCTTATTTCTATATTGATACTATACCAATGTGTATGTTATGATTTTCTCTATTTATGTATGTTATTTTTATTACTATTCTCATGCACCTTTAATAAATAATTTATTATCCAATTATTGAGTTATTTTCATTATATATTCTAATATTAATTCATCTCTCCCAATAAATAAGTCTATTAAGTCACATTTTCTAAAATTAATAAGTTACTATAAAGCTTAAGCCTCCCCATTTTCATGTAAATCATGTAATTCAGATTAGAAAAAATATTTTAATTTCATAAAAAATCACCAATTGGATAAGAAGTCTGGAATGTTTATATAATAAATTCACCTATTAGTAAAAACCCAAATTATAGTTACTTGGGTAAATCTTGGTAATCATCCTTGTGAAAAATTAATGGGCCCTCACTATGAACCTGGTTTGACACTTGCATGGAATATTCTAATGAAAATCTTCATACTCAATAAAAAATCATTGAAATAATATTTTATTATATTATTCTTGTATTTATTTTACATCATTCCATTTCACATACAATTTACTAAACATTTTGAAAATGTATATTCATGTAAAGTACCTATTATCTAATAATTCATATAGATGGAATATTATAAGTACTTTTTAAAAAAATATAAATCTATAATTATTCCTTATATGTTTTATTTCAATTTTTTAGATATAATTTTATTTCATTTACTATAGTAATTTATAAATGAAACATTTAATATATTGTTCTATATGGGATAATAATGTAAGATATGTCTCATTGTGAAAATGTTCTGTGTATTTTTTTATTTTTTATACTTGATCATTATTCCATAAATAATATAAAATCTTTTATATGTGATTGAATTAATTGAATGTTTTTTAATAGGGGAATGGAATATATGGCCCCTTAGTAAAAAATTTAGACACATTAGAAAACTAATATAGGGTAATTGTAGAATCTGTAGATTTTATGAATGATGACTTAGTACAATCCCTTGATGATATTTTTAATATGTTTGACATTATGAATTCTCCAATCTATATAGTCTTTTATTATATCCCATGAATTTATTTATTAATATATAAACCGCTAATATGTTATTTCCACAGGTTCATTTTACTATATATTTACTCTGGTTATTCATTAATTCCATATTAATTATTAGATGCTCGTTATCTTGTTATCATCCACTCTATGCTACCCTTTTTTAAGAATATAAGATCACCCTATATATTTTTATCCATTTATGTACTGGTGTTCTGGTTCTCATAATGTAACTTGTTAACAAAATCATCATTATAAAGGGTCGATATGCTTAAAAGGTGTGAAAACTAAAATGATATGTGAAAATATATCTTTAATAAATGTCCAATTTATATTGGTTGTATGGGTTTCATCCAAAAATTATCTTATATTTTAAATTAGACTAAATCTATTCATTTTTATATTAAAAATACATTTATGATATTTAAAAGTTCTATATATTTACAAGATTTTTACCTCTTTCCATAATTAATGGTCACATATTCTCCCTACATGGCCACATAAATTTAAAATTTCATATTAAACAAAATCATCATAAATCACATAAAACATTATTTCATATACCATGTAGGTTCTTTTCCTCCCAAATATTATCCAAACAAGATTTAAATTGATATAAAAAATAATAATAATAAAACAAGGAAGAGGTATTATTGTAAACCTAGTCCATTAAGGTTTTCCTTCCTCATTAAACACCTCAAAAATATTCTATAACAATCCAAATATAATGAAATAATTATCATTATTATAATAAAATTTCTTTATTTTCTTAGGAAAACTACTTTATACCTTTTTAACATTTAAGGGAAAATTAATACATCTCTCAAGTGTAACTATGGATTACTACCTCTATGAAACAATATATTCCACATTTCATGTCCTCCAAACATTAATGGTTATAAATATGGATTTAATTAATATATAGGATATTTATAACATACTATTTATTTTGGAAATAAAAAATATTATATATCTTTATTTCATTCAATTTATAAAAAACTGAAAGTATCACCTGTGTATACGGGTTGGTGACCACCTCTATGAAGTGATATATTCCATTTTTCATCTCCACCATAAATGGAAGATTCAAAAAATATATTTTATAAACAATTATAGAAAAATGAGTCATATTTCATGAAAATACTTCTTAATGGGTGATGGAAAAATTAATAATATTGTAATGTAATTTGTTTATATAAGTAAACTACCCATGATAGAATCATTATTGATTTCGTCATCATGAATCATAAATACAAAATAAATTAATGGTATTGGAATGTTATAAATTTTTGTGGAATATCTATTCTAGTACCAGTTGGTGAGGACTCATCAAGTGCATCCAAGAGACCTGAGTTCAAAACTTGGTGGAGACATATTTATGGGTTATTGTAGCAATATTGTATCATTAATAAAGTACGAACTATAGTAGGTACTATAGAAAACTCTATTTGGTATTATAGCAACCAAAACAATTCATCTTTTTGGGCTTTCAGTCCACCGGTTTGGTCCTAGAGTTCTATAAGGTTTTTGCACTAGTAAGGCCTTCGCGATAGTAAGGCTTTCGGGGTACCTCAAGGCCTTTAGGCTAGCTCAAGGCATTCGAGCCACCTCAAGGCCTTCGGGCCACCTCAAGGACTTTGGGCCCCCTAAAATTATACTTAATTAATCAGCCATCATTATATTATTGTATGTGTGAAACAATTAGAATTATGAACATATCATGATTAAAATAATAATTACCAGTCTAATAAATTTGTATTAAATTATTATAACAGAAATATATAAATGTTAATATATTTTAATAAGTTTATTAAATCAAACATTATGATAATTATTCTTTATATATATGAGTTTAAATTATTTTTTTTATTTTTTGGCTAACGTTAATGGGTTTCTAATCTCAATTTCCCTTAATTGATTAATGTTATATAATCACTAATAATAGACTTTTGGGTGGTGTATGTACAACCCATCAAAAAATTCCTTCTATGATTTTATAAAAATTATGGGTACTTAAAAATATATATTAGCTTATCTACTTCATGGTGTTTTTATTCAAGAATGACTATTTCAGTAATGCTAAATGGTATAATATCATTTTTATTTGGATTATTTATGTTAAAATATACACTTGCGTAATTTTATGTTAATTTATAAAATAACATCAATTTTTATAAAAAAATGGTTCTTTATATGGATTCGAAGTATTCTTTACATCCTCCCCTATTTGGTGCCCAACAGGCCAAAATAATGACACTAAGAAAATATTATCTTATTTATTCTTTTAAGATGTGAAACACTCACATCCATATCCATCATATTCAAATTATCGTTTTAGAGTTTTTAACAACATTACAATTTTCAATAAAGGTAATTTCTTCAAAAAAAATCTTGAAAATAAAGAAATACTCCATTAAAATATATTTTTTCCACTAACTTTTTAATTTTAACAAATGTAAAAAATGATTATTCATTGCTTTCATAGATTAACCCAATTTTTCTTTCTATGATAATTGTTATAATTTATTTAATATCAATTAAATGTTTAATTGGGTTTTTAAAAAAAATTATCCCCATTATGTTATAAATTGGACTTCATTTTAAAATATTATTACATGAAATGGTTATTTATTGTTGTGTTTCAAAGAATAATTTTATTAATTTTTAAAAATATTTTTTTCTCAGTTGACATCATTTAATTATATTTATAATTCATCCTTGTTATGTTCAAAATGATAAAATCTACATTATTTCCCTGGATTTATTTTGGTGACGATGTTTTATGGGTTTTTTGTGAATAATTTTTCATTGTTATGGTTTAATTAATCTATGTAGGAATGATGAATTATTTCATGTTCTTGTAGAATACGTAAGAATTATTTATTATTATGTGACATAAGGTTCGACAAAATCACTCTAATGATGTATTTATTTTTTTGACTCAATTTATAATGATATGAAGGTTGAGAATTTATATTGTTTCAAAATATAATTCATCTAAATTATTATTTTTTCACATTATTTTTCTTATATGTTTTTCATTGTTCCGAATATTTTTCAGGGGTATTTTTATTTAATCAAAACATAATTCATGGGAAATTTATTTTTTTGTTAAAACATAACACATTTGAATCATTAGGTTTTCTCCACTGTGTTATATTTTCATATGTTTACTATTATGCCTCATTTCTATGGGATACTCCTATATTATATTCGATAGTGTATCATTATTTTATTCAAATTCAATAATCTTACATTGCGGTACATTTTTGGTCAATTAAACTTATATTTAATTACATTATGAATTATAAAAAATTCTCATGAATCGTTGACCATTGTAATATGATATTTGGACTATTCCCATGTTTCTAAAGATCTTATGATCTCGCCTCTGAAAACATACTAGTAATTTTTCTCATTAGAGTTTGATATCAACCCATTTATATGTTTCGTATTTCCTAGGTTAAAAATATGATTATAAAATAGCAGACTTCTATATTAGGACATAGGATGGAGTGACTATAGAAAATTGATTAAAAATAACATAATTCATAGTTTTGTGTAGATAGTATCTAAATACTCTATTCCTTGTATGGTTATTAAATTGTGATCAAATTTATTTAAAAAAATATTTAAATTATGGAAATATAGCAATGTTTTTTAAGTCATTTCACTTGGTATCAATGAATATTTTTATATAATGTTTTTTTGCTCCAATCCTAGTAGTGCGGGTTTGGGGAATCTAAAAGATGGAACTCTAAAAATGTTCATGTCAATTCAAAATGTATGGGGTTGATTGATGATTTATAATTTCCTACCATAACAAATATATTGATTGTTTCACCAACCCCACAAACCCATGTCTTCATAAAAAATGGTTGATGAACATATTTAATGTGTATAAGTTGTTATAGGAAGACATAATACATCCCACCTTGGCTATAAAAATAATTCTTCGATGATTCCCAATAATTAATTTTAGTTCGACATATCCCCTTTTATATATAAGGGAATCTAGATAACAACATTTGGGAGGGAGTGGGTGGGGTCCTATGGGTGTTTTTTAATTCATTTTTTAAGATGAAAAAACACCCATTTTCTTCCAATTTTCATACATAATTCCCTTTCTTTATAGACAAGGAATAACAATTCTAGTCTCTTTTGAACTGGCCTTAGTTGGGGGCATGTATGTATTAATTTTTTTCATTGTAAACTATCACTCTAAGATTATATTATAAAATTTTCACTACATATAGATCATGGAAAACATGAGATGATCTATGGAAAACCCCTATGAATGAAAAAACAAATATAATTTATTTTATAGAAAATTCATATTTAACATAACGATTTCCTAAATAATATAAAATTAAAACCATTTTATAATTTTTTTTAAAGAAAAATTAATATAAAATAAATTTATATTAATATAAATATATTTTATTTTACATATAAATTTTTAAATTCTATAAATTTAGAAAATGATTGTAAAATAAAATTCATATATTCCAAAATAATATTTATCTATTATAACTACTTATTTTACGCCCAAGAATAATAAAACATTTATCAATATTGAAATTTTAATTTTTAGATAAATTATTATATTTATCATTATTTTTTCTTATTTATTAATAATATAAATATATAATATTGTTTCATAAAAAAATTATAGGGTTTTAGAGGATTATAAATAAAATTTAAAGATAATATTTCTTAAAAATAAACCAGAGAAAATATTTTTACATTTAGAGTTAATTACCAGAATCCAAACAACATAGTTACTCTATGGAACCCTAATTTTTCATGATTAATAACTATCAAACATGAATTGAATTCACCCACAGGAAATATTGCATTAAAATACAGTCCTAGTAGTCCTAGAGAATGAGACACCATCAAAGATTGGTGTCATGAAGGCCAAATGGAACAAAGGATAAAACATGGTTTCCCTAAAACGAGAGTCAATTATACCATGTGAGTAGTCTAATTCCTCACATCTCCCTATATGAAGACGTTGTTTCATATTACAGGTCTGAAGTTGAATTGATCCCAACTAAGTACATTTTATCAAGATAGACTCTAATACAAAATGGTTGGGATCCTCTCCATTTTCACATCATAGATACATTCAGAATGATGGTTGGATGATAGGTGTCATCCCATCAATATCTCTCTCAATCCACCCATTGGTTGATTCTTTTATGTCACCATGTTGCATTTCATGATCTTTGTGTCACAACAATTAACATATATCACTTTATTGATTATTATATGGAAGGACACGCATTAATACAACATTAGAATTTTGTGGGGTTGAATGGAATACAGTTTGGCTTTAATATGTTAATCCCTATTTTATGACCATAACTAGAATATTTATCTGTAGAACCATGTTGTTCCACCTACCTGTTACACCAAACTATTATCCTAGTCCTTGCATGTCACCATATTTCTATTTATGATGTTTTAGAGGCCTAGTGGATATGATTAATTTGAATTATTAGAGGCCATGTAGACCAAATCCATTTAATGACACAAATACCCGAAGGTCCCATAGGAAAAATATTTGTTTCTGAAAAACCCATATTAATGTAAACTGAACCACAACAGCATTACTAATAGGATACCTCTATGGATTTATAGTAGTTTTTCTATAGTAAATTTAGAAATTATCCATATAATTTGACACCAAGTTTATATAGCAAGGTTACAATATGTATACCACTTTTGAACTACCCCAAATACACATAAAAAATATAACTAAATCCAAAATTAAAAAAAATCAACAGAATTACTCAATATCATGAAAAAATATAAATGTTTTTTCATTTGGAATTTTAAAATAATATAATTAAAATAGAAGAAAAAATAATATTCAATTTATTGAATTATAAAACTATTGGATTCCCCTTCAGTTTCAACATAACATGCTTGATTTCTATTATAGACAATGATTAAAAAATTAATAATACTATTTAAAAAATTTGTCTATAAATCCATGATTTCTAAATTATAGATGTTTTTTATGAATTTTTTATTTATCATCAATTTAAAATTCTAAAGTCCATAATGTGACCCTCATAGTGTTATCTGTTTGTAAAAAAATATATTATTTATTAATTTAAATATCTATCTCTTTATTTTTATTCGATTTTGGGTTGACTGTGTAATATCGCAACCCAAATCATCAGGTTAATGTCTGAATTCCATATAAATGCTCACCACTCCAAATTCCCATGGCTAATAACTAAAACAATGTGTCTCAAGTGGAATCTTGGGATGAATTTACCATATACCCCAGGGAACAAAAAAAAATAATGAATTGCAGAAAAATATACAAATAAAGAATTAGTAAGTATACACCTGAAATCTATATTAATTAGACGAAATAAAAAATATCATGAAAATAAAAAAATACATTGGTCTATCACCCACTAGACTGACCAAAAGTATAAGTCAAAACAATTAATGGTAAAAGAGGATATTAAACTCAAATCAGCACCTCATCCTGGTATCCATACTCATAAATAGATATCCTACAAATATTTTAGAGATTTAATGAAAAAAAATATCTAAACACCTATCCAGCATGCCCCACCCACTAGAAGGTATATGCTCCTTGATGTATAATGAGCCTTGATATGTTACTAGGTTACTACTAAACCAGATGGCTTGATGGTTTCTATAATGGTAGCCCCAGATGTTCCATGACTCCTCTATTGATGGTTTGTGTTCTGTTGGACCATCAAGAGTAACATCAAGTGTACAAACACATCATAATGGTGTTTTAAAATGCTTAACCCTAGTAAAATGCATGTTTATTACGATGATACACTAAAATGATGAAAACACATATTCTTTATGAAAAAATCAAAAAACATTTGTGATTCGTCACAACCTCCCAAACAAAAAACATTCCACTTTCAATAATTTGTGGTTGCATAAGAAACATACCTCCCAAACATCCTTGATCATATCTTACCTATAGTTATATACATTATAATACCCAAGAACCAACATCCATCCAACATCAAATTTTTATAAATGCTATTCCAAAAGTACATAAGAGGAAGAGAGTAGAAGGGAGAGAAAACCATAAACAAGCCTATGGGGGTCTAAAATAATGGAGAGCCAAAGTATCTCCTATAATCAAATTCGCTCCCTCGATCATGAATGTATATGTGTTGGGGAATATATTTAATCCACTATGAAAAATAAAATATGGTCCAAATGATAACTTTTTACCATCATCAAGAATACAATCACCACATCCTCGATACTCTCCACACCTCAATGAATGCAATTTACTCTTAAAAAGTATATAGATTCTTCCTCTAAGGGAATCACCATAAGGAACAATATTCTATTAGTCCAATGACATTCCTGATGCAATTCAATTTCATCTTAATCAATACACTTGTTAAAATGGGATACCCAAACATCATTATTAGTTCTGTGCCAAACAAATGATTCTTTACTGACCAACATAACCAAAATAGTCCTACCATTTCAAAAAATTCCTCATTTATTATTAAACTTCTTATTAATTCTGAATATTACTATATCTATGTGGTTAAATCCCATTGCATTCAAGACCCCCATTGAAACCCAAGTCCATTAACCTCTTACTGACCACCTATAAAGGTACATGACTTCAAAAACTGACCCATCACTAAAATATCAATCTTGATACTTTATTCTTTGTGTTACATATCAAATGATTGAAAATATTTATCAAATTATGATTAATATTTTTAGAAATTTCAAACTTGATTTATTTACCACTTCTACCATCCCAATGGATCCTAATCTTATATAATCAAAAAAAATTGAATCCATTCTAGCCCACACTGATTCTTCCCTAAGTCCAATGACAGTATCTGGACCCTATCTGGTGATACATCTAAATGAAACATTAGAAATAAATTATATAAATTTATACTATTCATCCAAAAAATCATTCTTATAATTCACCATTATTCAATAATTGTTTATTTTTATGTTAGACCAAGAATCTTCCCACAAGAGATATAATTCACATGTGACTAGGTTGATGCTCCCCACTAAGGGTGTATCCTTATTTTTCTCCCAATGTACATTCATCAATATTTTACTATAAAAAATAGTTCACCAATGAATTCAAATACAAAACAAAACATTCTAAAAATACATAACATCCATGAAAGTACCAAGCATTATACACATCTGGATACCCTAAATTCACTCCTCTAAATCCATGATTGTTTTTATTTTAATTGAATGTTTTAGTATCCTACTAATAGGTTTAACCCATAAACTTTTTGGGTATATTTAAAATATTATTTCCACTATTTTGAATCAAAAAATATCCAATTATGATTAACCTTGGTTGAAAATATAATGGTACTCGAATCCATTATCAATTTTTTCTTCCATCATATAAGAAAATCAACAAAAACTACCCAATATGTCAGAAAACATGTGATAATAAAATTTATATGTTATTTTCTAATAGAAATGGAAAAAATTATTTTAATTCATCAATGAATTATGGTCACATTCTCCTTTAGGTTTTTCCATAGAACAAGGAACATTTTCGAGGGTCATCTTAGCACCCAACTCCACCGACTCAACCAACCCCTTATATAACAACTACATGAATGATAACAGATAAATACATTCACTACAAGAGACAATAGTATCACAAATTACTCCAATAGAGTAATTTTTAAAATGGTATAAAGAAATATTGGATAAAAATAAATCACATTATTAACTATCCCCACAACATAAGGAATAGAATCAACTAATCTTGGTCACCTTAGATGCCCCTTTTATAAATAGTACTCTTCCTACTAGAAAGATTCACAATGTAGCACCAGACACGTGACTTTTAGATGAATCCCCTAATTTTTGACTAACACTATCTTCCATCATGAATCTCAATAGACATTCAATGAGTGTTACTTTTTGGACCAACTTGTCATACAACCCTTATTTGATCCATAAATTCCATAAGAATCCAGTCACTCTAAAACACAACATTTTTTGAAGATTAATGGAACTCAATGTTCTTCTTACTCATATGTTTTATAGAAAATTTAATTACTTTCCATTAATGGAATTCAATATCCACTCTCATTCACAAGGTATTTCATCACCCACCCATACTGTATTAACCATTACCATCTCTTCACAAGGAATATTTTTTACTCGAGCTACTCCCTAGAAACTCAAGGTTTCAAATTATCATTAACAATAGAAAATTCATTAAGCCTACGGGCCTTGAATACAACCTAAAAAGTTTTTTAATGCTCAAAACATGTCTAATTTAATCTAGGAACACCCATAATAAATGTCCTTCAACAATTCACAATTAGGCTCACCATGATGATAGGATATAGATGTATGGTTAAGTTAAATATAATTACAATAGGTGATAGATAGAAAAATACATATATCTATAGTATCACCATTATAAAATTGATCTATCTATAAACTACCAAATATTGTAGATTTACTAATATAGTTACTAGTTGACAATAACCTATCAGGTGAAACTACACTACACGTTCATCAAGGGACCAGATCATCATTAGTGTTTTCATCTCCATCATCATCGTTATTGTCGTTATATCCATTGTGAATCACATACTAATCTAAAATGACTTGATTTTTAAGTAGACACACTTAATGGTTTATAATAATAAATTTCAATATGAACTCATATGTGAAATCACAGTAAATTTTATTTGAAATATGCAGTTGATTCCTTAGTCATCATTGAAATCCCATACAATAATTATATATATAATTAGAAACATACATGAAAAAAATGTTGCATCTTCTACCTATTCCCTATATAATTAAGAGCTAAATAGATAATTAATCAAAAATAATGAATTCTATGTTCTTCCCACTAAGTGAAATCATATATAACCACACAAAATTAGAAAAATAACATCAAACCAATAAAATGGTAATAGAGAAATCCCTCACAATTGGAGTGTGTAATGATGTAGTCTAAGTTTCATCATAAAATGTATAAAATTACTCTTTCACAAATCTATTAACTCTCCAAAATATAAAAATAATATATCATGGCCTCTAATAAAATAATTTAGTATCTTAACCTGAAGCACTGATTCGAGATAGAATTACACAAAACCTCATGAATTACATTCCATATACTAGAGGTTGTCAGCTATTAGTGAGGGTCTCAAGTGGAATAATGGGGATATTATACAATCTATATATTTCAGGGCATCTGTAAATACAAAAATATTTTATAATAAACAAATAGATTTCAAATATTAATAATCATGAACTCTGATCACTATGCATAGTTGTTTATTCATCAGTAAAATTAAAATTTATATAATCATACTAACAACTACATAGTAGAAAGAATGTTCGATACATAGGGAAGTCTAGATATATATTCTATGGGATGATCTATTTTCCTAAACAACTTAATATACGGAAATAGAATGAGTATTTCATATGATAGTGCCATATGAAAATTAAATATTTGATATGGCGTGTTAAAATTTGTTAAGAAATATATATATTAATTAAAAATAACATGAATAAGGAATATCATGTTGAAATTTGTTTAATAATTTTAAACAATTATTAATATTAATTAAATAATGAATCAACCCAACATGCATATGAATTTATTGAATTATCAAAATCTCCCTTCATAATTATGAATACTTCTATCAAATTTCATACATTTCATCAAGATATATGATTCAAAAATATGAATTTCAACTTAGTAGAAAAGAAATTGTAAATAATAGAATATTAAAAATAAAAAGTAAATAAAAAATTAGATAATTAATTATCCGTCCATATTATTTTAATAGACGGAAAAATCACCTGAAAATGGGATACAAGAGAAGAAAAATATAAAGAGAGAATAAATTTCATTGGTCAAATCAATATCAATCTCCCTACACTTTACCTTTGGTTTTACCACCCTATAAATATCTTGTTCATTCTTCAGAGGAAGAGAATATATTTTTATTTAGAGCATATTTCTATAAATTTATAAATTTATATCCTTCTAATTTTTTTTCTTTTAGTTTATGGAAATGATTTTTTAAAAAAAATATCCAACAAAAAATTGTGAAAAATAACTAATTTTCCTACTGTCTAATGAAGGAATTAATTTAATGTCCTTATATCATAACTATCCTAACTATATGAGAATTATAAAACATTATCTTACATTTATAGATAATAAATAAAATCCACATTCAACCATCATTAATTTTGGTTGATATAAAATAAATATTCATGAAACATTGTTTGTTCTCTTACACTAAATCTAGCTTCATCTAGGACTCATCTGAAAACAATAACCCAAAAACCATGACAGGTGTCTTAAAAAAATTCAACCAATTATTAATAAATCAACTAAAAATTTATTCCAAAAATTCCTATTCAATTCAACTTTATCAAAACTACTCAGCTTTATCTCTGAAAAAGTAGAAGCTTTATTAGGCCACTGTCAATAACCATAGCTCGATCAATTAGTCTTCTTCATATGGCCTTCAAATAATTAAATTTATTATTTCATAACCTTTATAGTAATTTTCTCAAAAAAAAAATTTTCCATTCTAAAAAATATCATTATAAAATGATTTGGAGAACCTAAGTCCCTCATCTTCTTTTTCATTTCCAACCTATATCCGAAAAAAATCCCAGTGAATAATAAATATCAACAAACAATAATTTATACTCAACATAGATGTTCTAGGATTTCTTTTATTCAACCATCATACTTCATCTATCATAATGAATCCTTCTACTAAATTTAACTCTACCCCAGTAAAAAATTAGATAATTTCAAACCTTCTTCTACCTTATTTAATTTTTTAGATTTTCCATGAAATCATTCATCAATTGGTTCATATTCTTTATCAAACAATATGGGACATCAATAGACATCTTCAACAAGAGGCATCATCTCCTATTATTGAAAGATTTTATCTTCAAATCAGATAATAATATGGTTTGTAACATAAGCCAGGTTCTTAAATTTAGGCATAAATCATAATGGTTTAAAAAAGATCTCAGTAGTGGAACACATAAATATATTACTTTGTTTCTTAATCAATAGTGAGGTTCATTGTTATCTTTAATACCCACTGAAGGATCTCTATTCATATTTTCCATGGAGCTTGAATATTTTCCATTCTCAACCAGTGGTATAATGAAATTTAATCATCATTGTAAAGACTGTGAAGTTTCCATGTAATATTTTTTTATTATACGGAATATTACGAGTCCGTGAAAATTTATGGCCTGTGATTCTGAGGCCTAGTGTGCCTGAAATGAATTTTTGAACTTATATTCGGGTACTTTCAGTAAATGTGTGAGAATATTTTTGTAACTTTTGAACTGGGGCTCGGAATTGAAATATGAGGGTACTGTTGAACATGAAATGTCGATATTCACATAATGAGACCTTCACCTCGACTGCAATAGGTCGAGGGTAGAAATTGGATTTTAACTTTTTCGTGGACGAATAGAAAAATAAAAATACTTAACATTCTTATTTTTTTTAACCTTATTTGGGGTTATGGAGGTGCGAACCACCTAAACTAAAAACTCTCAATTTGAATTCAATGGTGGGGACCACCGGACCCTTTAACCCCACCATACCACCCCTTTAATGTGAGGTAACTCTTGGACTCCCTCCACTTTAATTATGCCACATCAATTAATTAATTAATTATGCCAACTCCATATGTGCCAAAAAATTAAATTTGATAAAAATATTTTATTTGGGTTTTCCCCTCATATTGCTGGGAAGAAATCATTAGTGGAAGGGAGGCTTGGAGAGAGCTCTTGGAGGATCACATCTTCTAATAAAGAACATGCTCTCTAATGAATAACGTGCTCTCCAATGAGGAATGTGTTCAATAAAAATGAAATGAAGTTTGTCCTTCCCTCCTCGCTGACATCAACAATCCTTCGAGGTAGGGGTGTGTTTTCAATTGATCATCATTAATTTTTCACTCTTGTTTAATCACATACTTTGAGCTACATTATACCACCTTAATGAGGAGGGTACTGGCCAAACGAATATGGACCAACCTCACCATAAAATAATTGTGGTTCTTGGTGTGTTTTTCACGATGGAGGAGGATGAAAACTGACACAGGTGGGGCACATGAAAGGAGTTCGGAACCACGGATGGCCACAAAGATGGTGGCGGCCCAACTTCGGTGCCAGAGAATGGTTGCGGCCCATTGGCCGCAGTGATTCAAGGGCCGAGGCTAGTGGAGGTTGGCCACACTTTGGGGGTAGTGGCGCGTGTCCGCGTAGCCTGTCGAGTAAGGGCCATGGCTTTGGGTTAAGATGACGAAGGGAGGGAGGCCGGCTGAGCCGGACCTCGGTGAAGGCATTGCACGCAACAGCACCGTTGGAGAAAGCGGTTGTGGCCAGACTGGAAGTGGCCGATGGTGGAAGACATCCATCATTAAGCCAGCCAGAGAGGGGTGGCGCACGACGCGCCTCTTGTATGACAGAAGGGCCAACCGTTTCGGCCAGCTAAGCTGTACCGAGCAGGGCCAACAACGTGTCCCGCATGCTTCCTGGTGACCGAACGTCTTAGTTTATTCAATGATTATGGGCAGGGGCACGTGACTCCCCCCGCATGCAGCCAGGCTGGGTGGCCAAGGCCATTCTGCTCAGCACGGGCCGAGCTGGACCCAGTGGGCCGAACATGACCCAATGGGTCGGGCCGTGCCGGCGGGCTAGGCCGGACAAAGCTGGATGGGCCTAACCTAATGGGCTAGCTGGACCTAGTATGGTGGGTCATCCCAAACAAGGGTGGGTCAACCCAGAACGGGTCAGTCCGACTGTGTCGGACCAGACCCTGACCAGTTTCATCACATTCCACACTCTTAGACATAACATGATCTACGAGCATCTATTTAACAAACTGTCTACGGCACTAGAAAACTAAGAGCGAGACTGTCCTTTTGATATACCCCACTTGAGATTTGGATAAATTTGGGGTACAATCAGGTCAGATCGAGCATGAATCTGACCGGACCCTTGGAACTAAAGGTCCAATAACATACAGATCAGGCATCCATTTGATGCACCGTCTATTTTGTTGAGACCCCTTTTATATGGAGGTGATTTGGAATACTTCTTCATGGGAGTTCATGGAAGTTGTAATATCGACCAGTGGCTTGAGGAGTATCCCCTACCGAAGACAAGTAGGCTTAGTGCGGGAACCCTTTGGCTAGCTTTACCATGGGGAAGGGATCTTATGTGGGTCTGTGCTTTGGGACCTTTATGGTTCTATATTTGAGGGTCCCACGTGGATCCGCTCTAGGAATCCCTACGGACTACTCTAGGATCATGTGTGGGTCTGATTATGAACTAGGATCATTTTTAGGTCAAATGATATACTAGGATCCTTTGTTGTTTTGATGATGTATAAGGGTCATGTATGGGTCTGATGAAGTAATAGGATCCTGTGTGGTTCTGATGAGGATTTAGGACCCAAATGGGTCGGCCTCATAATATATTAAGACCATTCGGTAGTTGCAACTAATCATCCTAACTACCGTACATATGTTATACCTCATATGAGATGAGTCGTTACCTTCATGGTGATACCATTGTTGTATTCTTCTGTGTGGAATACCTTTGTGGTGCATACCTTCATGGTGATACCTGTGTGGTATTCTTCTATGTGGAATACCTTTGTGGTACTTACCATCGTGGTATTCCTTCCACTGTGTAATAGTTGATCTTTGGGATAATGTGTTGGGCCTTGTGTTTTCTCATGCTTGAGGTTGGTTTACTTGATAAATTATGTACATGTATGGGCATATAACTAAGTATGGTTGTCAGTTTTTTTCATGCTTTATGGATTTTGTGAGACCATGAGGGTCTCAGGGCCCCTACTGAGTACCGTAATACTCAACCCTGCATGGGATACACCTGCACCATGTTGTGTTTGGTGCAGATGATGGAAAACGCTAACTGAGGATGAGGGTACCAGGACTGGTGGTAGCTTGGAGGTGGATCTTAGACAAGGCATACCGCAGAGTTGAATGTGTTTACACACCCTTTTTACTATGCATTTTTCTTGTGTTTGTATCTCGTTATGTGCATTGTGGAATGTGTTTGCAGTCTATAAATGAAATGTCATCTTGTTTTTAGGTATTACGCCTTTCAGTGCCAGTCTATAGGCCCTAGACTGTGGAAGGATGGCTTGATGTAGTCACATCACGGGCCTCAAGAGATGGGTCGTGACAAATTGGTATCCAAGGATTTAGTTCTACCGTAGAACATTGGACACTTATCCTTTTTACAGAAATTGTGTTAAGTGTAGTGAGTGTGGTTATTAGTTTAGGGAATCCAGTGTTGGTGCGGCAGCCAACATATCCATACACCAAGACCCTGGATTTTGATTTCCAACTCAGTGCACAGAAACACTAATTTTGTGTGTTTTCTTGAGATTTTTCATTGTGATCTCTTTGATTCATCTCACTAGGTATAACTTATTGACCATAGAGCACCTGTTTCTTTTCTGGATTCCTCCACGTAGATAGCCAGCTAGGGTTCTGGCTGTAGTATGCGATGACGGCCTACCAAACGATGAGGCCTTGGAGTAGGGACCTCTTTTAGTAGAGGCACCAGTAGAGGTACTAGCAGTACCATTACCCGTTGGGCCAATGATGCCACCAGCCCCTACAGTAGAGATTGCACGCCGCTTAATCACATTGTAGGAGTTCCAATGCCAGAGGCCAACCGGGTTCAGGGGTGAGACAGGCCCACAAGAAGCTGATGATTGGCTGGAGGTCTTGGTGAGAGTCTTCAGATTGGTAGGACATCAGCTAATCTCATGGTGATCCTTCCTGCCAGTCTTCAATAGGAAGCAGCAGGAAGATGGTGGAGATCAATTCTCTAGGTTCACGACGAGGTGACGCTCCTCTAGAAAGACTTTGAGAGCCTATTTTGGGAAAAGTTCATCCTAATGACTCTTCGTGCAGTACTCATAGAGGGGCTTATTCATCTGCAGTAGTGTAGCATGACTGTGGCTCAGTACATAACAATGTTCACTGACCTCTCACGCTACTCCAATGATATGTTTCGAAACCCATTTTTGAGGGCCTGAGCATTTGAGCAGGGACTCAGGAGGGAGATCGGGGATTCAATTATTTCTCTCAGCATCCCGACGCAGATAGGGTTGTTACAGTGATCCCTCTTAGTGGAGAGTTTCCTTGTTGAGCAGTCACCAACAGCGAGACCCATTATTGCACGTCACGCAGAAGAGTCTTCTTCAGCTGGCAGCAGACATATGTCATAGAGGCCCAAGAGGACCAGAGCTACAGGTGGGCATGACTCAGGATCAGTTGTGCGGGGTACCAGAGACAAATCCAGTCATGCAAGGAATATGTAGTGTTTCACATGAGGTGGGTAGGGTCACATGGATCGTGACTATCCGAACTTCCTTATAGAGGATCAATAGACAGTCAAAGGACCTCCCAGGCAAAGAATGTGGTTCAACTAAAGAGGTCCACAGGGATCTGGAGGATGTGGCAGAGGAGCTGGTCATGCAGCTGGTGGTGGGTGATGATTCAAGGTGTTACCACAACCACCACCAAGTGGTCCACCCTGACCATATGGAGTAGGCTTATAGAGGCTTTCTCATCTCCAGGAAGATGGGGCCTATGACAACGATTCACAGGAGATGATACGAGGTATGATCTGTGTCTACTCCACCTTAGCTACAGTACTTATAGACATAGGTTCCAATCATTCTTTTATTGCAACTGCCCTCGTTCAATGCTCGGAGATTCTGATGGGGATTTTGGCTCGATCTTTATAGCTAGAGGCTCATATGAGAGTGGATTTGATGAATACACACTGTTGCCAGCTGTGTGAGCTTACTCTGGGAGGTGAGAGCTTCGGCAGGGATCTCTTAGTAGCGGCTTCGAGGCCTTACGACGTCATCTAGGGTATAGAATGGTTATCTACAATCCATGCTTAGATAAACTATATTAGGCCCAATGTGTAGTGTTTCGGCATGGAAGGGACCAGGTTTAACTTCACCGGTGATAAGGGAGCCTTTTCAGTACTGGTTGGACTTTCTCGGAGGAGAGTGCAGCCAATCAATAATCATTTTTCTAGCCTTACACATAGGGAAGTTGTTGTGGAGCATCTGAGCTATCCTATAGTGGTAGACTAGTATGTCGATGTCTTCTCTGATGTTGTTTTGAGTCTACCTCCTCACATAAATCTGGAATTTTACATTGACTTGTAGCTCGGAATTGCACCGATATCTACACAAGCATATCGAATGGCTCCCGCAGAGCTTCGTGAGTTGCTGGTACATATGGAGCACTTATGGGGAAAGGGTTCAATCGGCCTAGTGTTTCTCCATGTTCAGCCCTGATTTTGTTTGCCAAGAAGGCAGATGGGAGATTGAGGCTTTGTGTTGACTATCGGGGCCTAAACCAGGTGAGCGTGAAGAATAAGTACCCACTCCCTATGATTGATGACCTCTTTGATCAGTTGAAGGGAGTAGGGTGGTTCTTAAAGATATTCCATAGATCATACTATCACCAGTTCAGAGGGTGAGACAAGGATGTGCATAAGATAGATTTCAGATGTCGGTATGGCCATTATAAGTTTTTTTATTGTCATTCGGCGTAACCAACACTCTATTAGTATTCATGGGACTCATGAATAGGATCTTTCAGCCATACCTTGATCGCTTTGTTGTAGTCTTCATAGATGACATTCTGATCTACTCGGCTACTGACGAGGAGCACGCATATCATTTAAAGATAATTCTGGACACACTCTGAGAGAACCAACTCAATGGTAAGATCTTGAAGTGCCAGTTCTAGATCTGTGATGTTCACTTTCTGGGACATGTCATCTCGGATACTGGAGTTTCAGTGGATCTAGTGGTGATTGAGGATGTATTTACATGGGAGCCAGCTAGGAGTGTGATAGAGGTATGATGTTTCTTGGGTTTGGCCAGATAGTACTAGTGATTTGTGCCTGATTTCTCTCGAGTTACAGCACCTTTATCAACATTGAAAAAAGGGAAACCCTTCGTGTAGTCATAGAGATGCTAGCGGATTTTTTAGGAGCGGAGGTAGAGGCTCACTAGCGCCCCCATCTTGAGGCTTTCAGAGGAGTTTGTTGGGTAGGTAGTCTACTGAGATGCATCAATGACCGGCCTCGAATGTGTCCTGATGCAGGAGCAAGCAGTTATCGCATATGGTTCTCGTTAGCTGAGACAACATGAGCAGAACTACACTACCCTTGACCTGGAGTTAGCAGTAGTGGTTTTCACCTTGAAGATGTAGTGACATTACTTGATGGGAGAATGTTTTATAGTCTACTCTAATCACAAGAGTCTCAGGTACCTCTTCTCTCAGAATAACCTAAATCTGAGACAACGGCATTGGATTGTGTTCCACCAGGACTATAACATTGAGATAGTCCATACACCTGGGAAGGGGAACATTGTAGAAGATGCAATCAGCAAGAGATCTAGAATAAAGCTTCTAGGTGAGGCTACAGAGCAACTGGCAACTGTGTAGATATCATTTGTGGATCGAGATGGAGCAGATTTTCTTCAGTCTCTAACAGTCACTCCCCCACTCCTTTAGCGAGTCAAGGAGGCATAGCGTGGATACATTGACTACGAGGCCCGACATGCTTAGATATCAACAGGACAGACACCTGTTGGATTTTCTGATGGTGGGGAGCAATTAATCCTATTCAGAGGATGTATGATGATATATGTGCCACTTTAGAAGGAATTGTTGAGGGAGTTCCATGAATCCCCTCAAGCAGTACATCCCGGATTGGAAAAGATGTACCAGGATCTCTGACGACTGCACTGGTGGTAGGGAATGAAGAAAACAGTAGCATAGATTGTTTCTCGGTGTCTCACTTGTCAGTAAGTGAAGTCGTAGAATTAGGTACCAGTAAGAATGGATCATCATTTAGAGGCCCCATAGTGGAAGTGGGATGGGATATCCATGGACTTCATTACAATACTTCCACATACATCTAGAGGTTATGATTCTATCTGGGTGATCTTCGACCGACTCACCATGTCGGCCCACTTCCTACCGATCAGAGAGTTGGGTTCAGTTAAGAGCATGAAACTCCTCTATGTGCAGAATATTGAGTGGATACATAGAGTACCCATGACAATTGTCTCTGATTTTGATGTATGTTCTACATCCCAACTATAGAGGGGGTTTCAGGAGGCATTCTGGATGTAGCTTATTTTGAGCACCGCCTTCCATCCTCATATGGATGGCCAGACTGAGCAGACCATTTATACCCTCGAGAACATGTTGTGTGCTTGCTTCCTCGACCTCAGTCATATCTGAGAGGATCACTTGCCTCTAGTGGAGTTTTCAAACAATAATAGCTATCACTCCACCATTATGATGGTACATTTTGAGGCATTGTGTGGGTGACCTTACAGATCACCTTTGTGCAGGATTGACCTCGGGGAGTCAGCACTCGTGGGACTAGCGATTGCACAAGCTACCATAGAGAAAGTTCATATCATCCATGAGTGGGTGAAGACTACACATATCAAGAATAATTCTTATACTAATAGAAGATGGAGTCCTCGAGATTTCAAGAATGGTAACCACATATTTCTACGGGTCTCACCTCGACGAGGTTTGCATAGATTTGGTCAGGGTGATAACTTATCTCCGATATTCATTGGACCCTTCTAGGTCCTCAGTAGAGTTGGTGAGGTTGCTTACGACTTACCACATCACCCTTACTTTCAACGAGTGAATGACGTCTTCCATGTATCCTAGGTAAGGAGATACATGCAAGAACCTTCTTACATCATCGACCATAGCGAGATGGTCGTCGATAATGGGGCAACGTTTACAGAGGTTCCAGTGAAGAATGAGTGTCGATATGAGAGATTCCTTTGTGGGTGATTGATACCTTTAGTGTATGTATATTGGCAGTATAGAAACCTCCAGGGGAGCAAATGGGAGCGGGAGGCTCAGATTTGTGCTTGTACCCCCACTTGTTTTCCTTGTTTTTGTGATTTGGATTTTGGGGACGCAAACCCTGAGGTGGGGAGAATGTAAAGACCCAGAAAATTCCATGTAATATTTTTAATTATATGGAATATTACGAGTCCGCAAAAATTTACAGCACGTTATTCTGTGGCCCGATGTTCCCGGAATAAATTTTTGAACTTTTTTTCGAGTACATTCAGTAAACATGCGAGCAGATTTTTGTAACTTTTAAACTGGTGCATGGAATTGAAATCTTAGGACACTGTTGAACTCGTAGAACTGGTATTCACTTAAGGAGACCTTATCCTAGACCACAGTATGTTGAGGGTAGAAGATAGTTTTTCACATTTTTTGTGGAGGAATAGAAAATTAAAAATACTTAACATTTTTATTTTTCTTGTAATCTTTTTTGGGGTTATTCAGTTAGGGACCACCAAAACTAAAAACTCCCTATTTGAATTCAAATGTGGGGACCACCCGACCATTTAACCCCCCTACCCCCCTTAATGGGAGGTAACTTTAGGACTTTTTTCACTTTAATTATTCCAAAATAAATAAATAATTAATTATTCTAACTCCATATGAGCCAGCTAATTAAAATTGATAATCCTATATTATTTAGGTTAGAACCGAATTTTTCTAGGGTGAAATTGTTAGAGAAAGGGACGATTGGAGAAACCACTTGGAGAAACTCGTCCTCCAAAGAATAATGTGCTCTACAATGGATAATTCACTTTAAAATGAGGAACATCATCAATGACAATGAACCGACAACCATCCTTCCTTCCTCACAAACATCAAAAACCCTTTGAGGTAGTGGTGTGTTTTGATTGATCATCGTTAATTTTTCTCTCATGTTGAATCACCTCCCAGGAACTGCTTGATAAATCCCCTAACGTGGAGGGTACGGGCCAAACAAACATGGCCCGACCTCACCAAAAAAATTTTGTGGTTCTTGGTGTGTACTTTACGATTGAGGAGGATGAAAACCGAAATAGGGGGGCTCAGAAAAAGCGTATGACACCCCAATCGGCCATGAAGATGGAGGCAGTGCAACCACACCAATGGAGAAGGGTCGCAACATGTTGGCTAAAGTGGAGCAAGGACGGCGGCCTGTAGAGGTCGTCCGAACAACGTGGGTGGTGGTGTGCATCTATGCCACCCGACGAGCAAGGGTCATAGCTTTGAGCCAAGACAACAAAGGGAGGGTGGCCAGCAGATCCAGGCATTGGCGAAGGCGCGGAAAAAAAACTCGCCATCAGAGCAAGTGGTCATGGCCCGCCTGGCCATGGTGGAAGGTGGAAGGTGGCCGGCATTCAGCCAGTCATAGAGGGGAGGGTCATGACGGGCCACCGGGAGGAGAAAAGGGCCAGTTGTTTTGGCCAGCTGAGATGTCCTGAGTCGGACCTATGGTGGGTCCTGCATGTTTCCTAGTGACCGAACAGCTTCGGTCGTTCATGGATAGAGGGTTTTGGCACATGACTCCCCCCCCCCCGCATGTAGCTAGGTCGGGCTGCCTGGTGTGGGCCAAGCTGGACCCAACGGTCCGGGTCATCTCGAACCGGGTCGGGTTAACCCTGTCTAGGTCGGGCCGGGTCTGGCCGACCTGGTCAGACCAGACCCGGACCATTTTCGACCCATTCCACACTCTCAGACATAACTTGAGCTATGGGCATCTACTGATGAACTGTCTATAGTACTGGAAACCTTAGAGCGAGAAGGTCCTTTTGGTATATCCCTCTTGAGATTTGGATAATGTTGGGGTACGGTCCGGTCGGATCAAACATGATTCCAACCAGACCCTCAGGACTAAATGGAAAATAACATACAGAATGAGTGTCCTATTGACACACGATCTATTAAATTGTGACCCCTTTTACATGGTGTTCCTTTGGGATACTTCTCAGTGGGACTTAGTGGTGGTTGGAGTATCGACCAGTGGCTTGAGGAGTGGACCCTCCTGAAGACAAGCGCGCTTAGTGAGGGAGCCCTGTAGCTAGTTGTACCATGGAAAAGGGATCCTTTGTGGGTCTATGCTTTGGGATACTTCGTAGGTCTGTATTTGAGTGTCCCACATGGATCTGCTATATGAACCCATTCCATCTAATCTAGGATCCTGTGTGGGTATGATGATATACTAGGATCATGTGTGGGTCTGATGATGTTCTAGGATCTTGTTTGGATCTGATGATGTACTAGGATCCTGTGAGGGTCTGATGATGTACTCAGATCCTGTGTGGATCAGATTTTGTACTAGGATCTTGTGTTGGTCTGATGATATACTTGGATCCTTTGTGGGTCTGATGATGATTTAGGATCCTATGTGGGTCTGCCTCTTAACATAGTAAGATGATTCAGTACTTACAACTAATAATTTTTACTACCGTACATATGTTATACCAGGAATGAGATGAGTCCTTACCTTAGTGGGAATACCATTGTGGTATTTACCTTTGTGGTGATACCTTTTTGGTATTCTTATTTGTGGCGTACCATTGTGGTACTTACCTTCATGGTATTCCTTTTTTTTGTGGAATAGTTGATCTTTGGGCTAATGAGTTAGGTCTTGTGTTTCCTCATGATTGAGGTGGGGTTACTTGACAACTTTGGTATATGTATGGGCATATAACTAAGTAATATTGTGAGTTTTTTTCATGTTTTTTTGATTTTATGAGTCCTTGAGGGTCTCGGGGTCCCTACAGAGTATCATTATACTCACCCCCACATGGGTTACGCCCGCACATTGTTGTGTTTGGTGCATACAACGGACAACGCTGACTGAGGAAGAGGGTACCAGGACTAGATGTAGCTCGTAGGTGTACCTTAGATGAAACGTATAGTAGAGATGATCGTTTGAGAGCTATACCTACCCTTCATGTAGGATAATTGGTGGGTGCTCGCTGGAGCTATTTCAGTTTACATGTACTTTTCAGTTTTCATGTACTTTCTAGTTGGTTTTTTATTCTGGACCCTTTTTCTTACTGTACACACTCATTTTACTATGATGTTTACTTGTGTTTGTATCTCATTGTGTGCCTCGTTGCATGTGTTTACAAGTTATAAAGGCAATGCCTTCTTGGTTTTAGGGAATAAATCTTTCGGTGCTAGTCACCAGCCCCTGGCCTATAGAATCTGGGCTTGGGGTAGTCACAACATGGACCCCAAGGTACGGGTCATGAAAATCATCTTCAACTTCGGATATAGTTCATGAAATCATCTATAACATTATGTTGGATAACATTAGTATGAATCTGATCGAATTCATTCTCTATAATCCCTCAAAAGCATGGGATGATTTCACTGTATCTATTTCTAGTGAGATTTACTTCTTACCTCTCTCATAATCATCGGTTCTTCACTTTTTATATGTAGTACAATTGTCTAGATGGTCTGCCAATTTATTAATTGATATTTATCGATTTTTCTACAGGAATTTTGGAGTTACGATACAAGGATTATAAAAAAATTGGTTATATTATTATCCATTTTAAATCATCTATGCTTTTATGAATTGATACATGGATTGTTTAGGGAATTGGATATATGGTTAAGACAAATAATTTCACAATATCACTACTAAAAAATTAAATTATATATATTCTTTTCTATATAAAAATACTGAAAAAATAAAGTTGAGTATATTCATAAATTAAATCCATATAAATTTAAATAGTTATAATTATTAATTAAAATTTCCATAATAATTAACAGATATAAAATAAAATAAATTTAAATAGGTAAAATTAAAAATTGACAGTCTATTTTAATCAAAAGAAAGAAGTTTATAATCACCTAGAATAAAAATAAACACTAAAAATTAATATTTTAATAAAATGGAAAATAAAAATAAATTAAAATACAAGAAAATATAAAAATTACTAAAAATTATATTATTCAATAAAATAAATATTTTAATATTCAAACAAAAATATAAAAATATTAAACATAAATAATTATTTGAAATTAAATATAAGGGATCAAATTATATGAATGATAACTTTTTCCTAAAAACTTGTGTTATATTATTTTTTACTCAACAAAACTATATACCATTAATAATGAAGTCACAATAATTTAAATGTAAGTATTGGGTATCTACCATTGGTCAAATATCGACCATCATAGAATATTAATGTTGGAAAATATATTCTTATTAATAATTTTAACGGTATAATTAGGGTTTTATATTGACATGTTAATGGTTAATTAATACATAAAGAGGCAACAATGGCCACACCCAGTACAATCATATTTTATAAAGTCCATTTTCAGACATTTGAAAGGAGTTATAATAATTGGACTTCACTCTTGACCAATCACAAACTGGAATTCAACATGTTAATCTTGAACAAAATCACTTATGGAAGAAGTTCAGGTTGGTGGAGATTAACTCTTGGGTGATTTTAGCTAAACTGCCCCACGAGTCTATCACCATCACAAACCATACCCTTAGCTCGTATATGGGTGTTATAAGGTGTTATGTGTTAATACCCTATTTACATAAAATATAATCCCATTATTTAAATAAATTTTGTATATCATTATTAAAATTTGATGAATAGTTTGCTTAAAATTTGAGATAGAATTTGAATAATTTATTTTTTGGGAAAAAAATTTACTTTTCAGAAAGATATAAATTGTTATATTAAACTAATATAATTTTAATAATTTAAAATAATATTAAATAGTGTTAGAAGGAAACTCCATTTTAATTATACATTATAAAATATTTTTTTATTATTTTTTTCAAAGCTCAGCAATTATACTATGCATTTCATGTCCGCCTTTATTTTTAATAAATAAGTATTTTTATATTTAAAAGTAAAATTTCACATATTTAGAAAAATATTATGATAAAATTTATGTTATCTTTGAAATTATAACATTAATATTAAGTTACGTATAATTTAGGATAATGTTTTATGATATTTTAGTTTTTCATGAATAATAAAAATACTATTTGAGTTTTTTGGTATATTTAATGTCATCATAATTATATTATAATGATGTAATTTGTATTATAAAATGATAGTAGAGTATTTTGGATTAAAATAGTGAAATATGTGTCCTATACGGCTAGAACAATGGGAAAATAACATGGGAAATCCCATGGGTTTTCATGTTCCACTATTGCGGGGTCTATAGAAAATAATAAAACAACACCCTCAAATTATCTATAAATACCCACCCATTTCATCATTTCGATTCATTTAAAATTAATTCTATATGAGTATCTTATATTCCCCCCCTCCCCTCGACGTGTCCTCCAAAGGTGTCCTCAAGCCCCCAAGGCCTTGATCATCATGTTTTAAGAGTCACTATTCAATTTAAGGCCACTCTCAACATCTATTTTCTTTTGAAGATACATATTTATGTTGAATATCTTCAAATTTACCTAAAACGTTCTTTTAAGAATTTTATTCTATACCTTTATGGTACTAATAGTCATTTATTAGGGGTATACCCTTTCACCTCTCTTTTTAACGTTCTCTAAAACCATGTTTCGTACCCATTATCCTCTACAATTTTCTTCTAAATATTTCACTCTTTTTCTCAAAACAATTATTATAATTTCTTTTATGAACACTGAAATCAAATTTTTCTCTACGAATATTCAATTATATTTCAAAGTGATATATTTTATTTTGGTATTAACATACATGAAACACACCTTTTTTTCTATGTGTTTAAAATTTAAAAAGTCTCTATTTTTAAACACATTCAAAAATATCATGATTTTGATATGAATCCCATTTCTTTTAATATCCATGGGATAATAATGAAATATTTTATTATGATTTATGTGTCTCCAATTAATTACTAAATTGGAATTTTTATCCTAGATAGCACTCCAATTCATTAGGTAAATAATTTAATCTTAATAGATGACTTGTTTTATGATTTCTTGGTGAATAACATTAATAATTTTTATAACACCTCATTGAAAAACCATCGTGATTCTTTTATTAATTTCTAAAGTAAATGTTTTAGCCAAATGTAATAGTTACGATTAATGTTATTATTATTATCATATGTTTATTTATCATTCCTTTATGTATTTAATCAAGTTCTTGTTGATATCCCTCAAGATCACATGTAAATTGTTTCCCTTATCTACCCTTATTGGGCCTTATTCACACCCATAATTTGATTTATGTCCCCAGTTTATGAGTTTTAGTAGTTAAACATAGGATGAAACTATGATAAATCCATTCATGTTGATTAAAATAATGTGTTCATATAGCCATGTATTATATACTTTATTCCCAAGGAATAAAACATTCAATAATCCTTTTTTATACAATATAATGAAAAGATATGTAATAAAAAGGTGGGATGATATAGTTAGTATCAAATGATTGTTCAGTTATTTATAGAAATTAGAATTTTAAAACATTAGGAAGAACCCTAGAGAAATGTTTAAATATTGGAAAACATCCTATTCTTTTATTAAAGTATTAAGTAAGTGGTTTTTGATAAAATAAATCCTTATCTAGATACCATCAAGTGGATGGGGCTATAACATAAATCTATCTAGAGGTAAAACCTGAAGACACCACATTGAGCTAAACTTGAATGGAAACTAGTGCATGACAACAAGAATTACTACACTGGTTATTTAACACTATTAGAAGATATTTTTAGTTAATCAAAATTTTTTTATGAACTATTATAATGATATTATAGAAAATTATGTTTATTTTAATGAATAAAATATTTAATAATGATGTTATATGACATAAAATTTCCCTTGGAACTATAAAATTTTTAAATGAAACATATTTCTCACTAATGTTTTCATCTTTTAGAAAATGGTGGGAAATAGTAGAAATAATATAAATGGTGAACGCAACGGACCAGGAATTGATGGCCTACCGATGGAATCTGGAATCGATAAGTTCTTAAGAATTATGAATAAACTCACTCAACTTATGGGAAATAACATGAAACAAAATGAGAGGCTGGATTCTCTAAGAAGGGAAAAACATTCCATTTATTCCTTTATGGGTCAATTAACACCATATTTCAGTGGATCTAATTACCCAATTATAGTTGAATAGTGGATAAGATCTATAAAAATAGTCTTTTATGTATTACATTGTTTATAACAATAGAAAGTCAAACAGGTTGTTTATTCCTTAGAAGGAAAATCTAATTAGTGGTGGGATTTGATAAAAAAATATGAAGATAATAAATGAGATTTAAGCTATATAATGGGAAGAGTATACATGAACATTTATCAATAAATATTTTCCTTATTCAATGTAAATGAAAATTCTGAATGAATTATTAGACATGAAATATAAGGAAAATAAATTTGTGGGAATCTATGAGATTAACATCTCAAGACTTCCATGTTACATATCTAGCATCTACATGGAATCCAATGGTAAGGTTGATAGATTCTATGGGGGACTAAGAACTCATCTATAGATAAATATTCTCAACCATGATTAGGAAAACATTTATAAGGTCATGAAGAGTGATATGATAGTTATATTATAGTTCACCAAGATGCAGTGGGAACACAAATCGAATGAAAATAAGAGATCTTTACATCCAATGTTTGTGATGAGAATTGACCAAGGATGATGAGGAAATAAAGTGAAAAATTAATCATGAAATAAATACGGGAAGTAGAATTTGGGTAACTATCTACCCATGAGTATGAAATGTCATAATTTTAGATGGGATGTCCATATTGCTAAACAAAATATTGTGATGTGAAACCTCAAATTCTAAACCAAATTGATAAATGGAAGATGGTGCAGGATTTTCCAGAAGTATAATGCCTCTTATGTAGATAGATTGTACAATTATTAAATCACTATCCAAATATGAGGGCAGTGGAGGGGAATCACCATCAAACTTAGCATAGGCCAAGGGACCAAGGATATTCTTTTTCTATCATAGTAGTTAAATTTTAATCTCTATATGATGTGGTGGAAGGTACTATTGTTGTTCTCTCAATGATAGCATGTACTTTTTTATTCTTTTTCTACGCATTCCATAATTTATTCCATGTTTTCAATGAATATAAAATCCAAATGTGAAATGATAGAAGTAGAACTATTAGCTAAGACACCTAGAGTTATTATCAAAACATCAATAATGTATAAAAACTCTAGTATTCACTTTGGCGAGTAAAATCTGATCACAAATCTATTAGTCATTCCCATAATTGAATTTGACATAATACATGGCATAGAATACCTCTCAAAATATAATACTAAGATAAACTAATGATGTAAAAAAATCAATGAAGTCATGAATGGGTAGACTATAATTTTTTTCAAAGAGGAGATATCTAGATGTGAGTTTTGTCTAAAAGCACCACTAATAAACCTCATTATGTAGATGATCGATGATGATGAAGAGTGAAATTAAGGTGTATGAATAATGAATTTCCACATAATTTAAGAATGTTTTGATGTATTTCCTGAGGAGTGACATGTACCTTACATATAAAGAGACGTGGAGTTCTTTATTAAACTCTTTCTTGGTTCCAAGATGATTTAAAGATCCCCATATAGAATAGAAAATCTGGATCTGGTGGACTTAAAGAAGAAACTCCAAGATTTTTTGAAAAGGGTTTTATCTAGAACTGTGTGTCTTGATGGGGATAACATATTCTATTTTTGAATAATAATGATTGAATAATGTAGTTTTTCATTGATTATAGAGAACATAACAGGATTATTGTTAAGAATAAGTACCTTATTCCTAGAATTGATTATCTATTTGACCAGCTTCATGGGGATCATTTTTCCTCCATGATTGATCTTCGATCTGATTATCATAAATTGAGGGTGAATAAAGAATATATTCTAAATACTGATTTTAGATCAAGATATGTGCATTAATAGTTTTTTGTTATTACCTATAGTTTTAATAATTCCCTGGCTATTTTTTGGATTTGATAAATTGAGTCTTTATAGACTACCAAGATGACTTTGTGGTAGTTTTTATTGATGATATTATGATATATTTAAAATGATTCATGGATCAAGAGGATAAATTAAAGGGTTATATTGGAAACTATAAGGAAGGGCAGGTTATTTGGATAGTTGAAAAAATGTGAATTTATGATAAAAAAATATGATTTCTTGGGGAACATTATACAAAATAAATGTATCATAGTTTACTATACAAAGATAAAGGTTTTGAAGGAGTGCCTTCATCATACAACAGTAATTGAGATTTCATGTTTCCTTTGTTTAACATTATATTATATGTGTTTTTTGAAAAACAAACATGGGTTTCACATCCAATAACCACAATAACTCAAAAATGGGTCAAGTTCATTTGGAGAAAGGATTTTGATGAATGTTTCCAAGAGCTGAAGAAGAGATTGGTTACTACACCCATGTAAAATTTACCATCTATCAGAGAATGATTCTATTTTAAAAAATGCATCTCCAAAAGGGATTTGGTGTGTCCTCATGAAAAATGACACGGTGGTTTCTTATACAACTCTATAGATGTAGCCTCATGATCATAACTATCCTACACATGAACTATAGATAACAACATTTGTTTTTTCTCTGAGGATATGGATTCAGTATCCTTATAGAAATAAATTTTATATATATAGAGGCAAGAAAATTTTTATCAATATTATTATAAAAAATAAATTGAACATGGGATTTATTGGATAGTTGTAACGTTTTAATGACTATGATTGCTCAATTCATTATCACACTAGTATAAAAAAATTACTCATTCATTAATTAAGAAGAACCTATTATTCTATAAATGATGAGTATTTAAGGAGATCCATTGATCAACGTCCTAGTAAAACATGACATGGGATTCTTAAGGGATCGTCCACAATCAACCCTATCCCAAATTATTTCTCAACCATTATTACTAGAGAAGATAACGAAATATAAAATATAAGATAATTTGTTTAAAAAAATATAGAGGTTGTGAAGAATGGGATGTTTCCTGAGTTTAATATTGACAATGAAGGTGTGATAAAATTCTATGAACCACTATGTGATCCATCTATTCTAGAAATAAAGAAGGGGATGATGTGTGAAGCTCATAGATCCAATTTCCCTATGTATCATGGAATCATGATAATGTATAGGTACCTTAGTGATAATTATTGAGGGGATAACATGAAAATGGTGATTGTAGACAACAATAAAATGGGTATGGTGTTTCAATAAATGAAGGCAGGGAGAAATATTTTTAGAGGGGTATGACAACCAACACCAATACCAGCATAGAAGTGGGATAATATCACTATGTATTTTGTCACTATTCTTCCAAAAACATCCAAATTAAATAATGTGATATGGGTTTTAGTGGAAAATCTCAAAAATACTTCCCATTTTATCTCTATTTGGAAATATTTTTCTTTTGAAAAACTTTTCATGATATATGTAAAGGTAGGGGTAAGGTTATATGAAGTGCCACTTTATATATAATCTAACCATGATCCAAGTTTCACATCAAAATAATGGCTAAGTCTTTAACATGCTTTGTATACCACATTGAATTTCAGTATGACCATTCACCCCCAAACTGATGGCCAATCTGAAAGGACTATTCAGATACTTGAGGACATGCTGAGAATATGCTCAATGAAATTTAAATGTTGACGGGATCAATATCTCCCATTAGTTTAGTTCTCATACAACAACAACATACATTCAAGTATTCAAATGTTATCATATGAATCTCTATATATGAAGGGATTAATAACTCCTAATTATTGGGAATAATCTTGTGAGAGAAAGATTATTGGGGATGGTATTCTGCAATACATGACAGAGAAGGTCCATGACTCCTAACAATACAGAAAGGATGCGTAGATTCTGAATAAGATCTATTCTGATAACCATTGAAGAGACATTTATTTTGATGTTCACGACAAACCCGTCCATTTAATTTTAACATGGAGAATATTCATGTGGTTTTTTGAGAAATAGAAGGCCATGATACATTGGACCCAACGAAATGTTTGTTCTTATATGAGCAGTGACTTATCCACTATCACTTCTACCAAATCTAACTAATGTTCATGTGGATTTCCACAAATCCTTGTTGATGAAGTACATCCCTAACCCATAACATGTACTGAATCCTAATGTGGTACAACTGGAGCATTACCTTTCTTATGGGGATCCTTCGGTTGATATCTTGAATAGTAGAGTTATAGTTCTACACAAAAGGGTACCTACCTCATTTAAGTGTTGTGGAGGAACCAAAAATAAGAATAATCCTTGTGGGAACCAGAGGAGAAACTGAGGCAAAAGAGCCTATTCCTTTTCTCAATAGAGGGAATGAGATGAAATTTTGGGGACAAAATTTTTTAATGGGGGAATAATGTAATGACCCAATCATTTGGAATGATAATTGTTTCTCGGAAGTGTGTCTTATATTATTTTGTACTCAAAAAAAGTTTATCTGTTTAATAATATACATAGTGGAATTGAAATTTTCGCATTTGGTTTTGATGGTTATATGGCTATTGGTCAGTTATGAACATTGGAAAATATGAACATTAGTGAATATGAATGTTGGAATTAGTACTTTATATTATAATATTATAGTTATAATTACTGTTATAAATAGAAATGATTATGGTTTATAAATGAAGAATGATGACTTTATGGCATCGTCAAGTATAATCATGTCATACGATGAAAATATTTTGAGCTTGGGAAGAAGTGATAATCACTAGGTTTCACTCTTGACCAAGCTCATGATAAACTTCATCATGTTAATATTGATAAAATTAACCTATGGGTGAAGTTCAAGATTGTGGTGATTACCACTCAGAAAATATTATCTAAGTGGCCCCATGAGTCTATCACTATAGAAAACCATACCTTTAGGTCATATGTGGGTGTTATAAGGGGTTATGTGTCGTGGCCCTAGTAACTTAAAATTTCATCCATTTTTTAAAATAAAAGTGTTATTTAATCAATTTTGTTTGAAGAATAGTTTTTCATAAAAATTGAGATGGAATTTGACAAATTAATTTTTCGGGAAGAAATTGTACTTTTCTACGAGAAATAAATTATTATATTAAACTATGGTTTTATTAATAATTTTTATTATAATAAAATATTGTTATAAAACACTATTTTTTATTCATAAATGATAAAATAATTTTTTATTATTTTTCAAATATATGAAATTTTTCTATGCATTCACTATGCATTTTCTATCCGATAGGCTTTATAAGAAATAAGTATTTTTAAAGTTAAAATTTAAATTTATCATATTTAAAAAACTATTCTGATAAAATAAAATAAATTTTTTATTTTTTGAGTATTCATATTAGGTTATGGTGATTTTATGTGACTTTTATCAAATACATTAATTTTGTGAATAGTAAAAATATAGTTTTAGTTTTCCAATATGTTTAAAGACATCATAACTATTTTTTACTGATCTAATGGGTGCAATAAAATTCTACTCTACTATTGTGGATTAAAATAATCTAACAGGTGTATAAGGACCCATACTTAATCACTATATAACAGAGGACGTTTCACCAGTCTAGGTTTAGGAGAATTAAATAAAACATTACATATTATGAGAGATGAAACAAAATAAAAAAATGAATAAAAATATGGTGCGTGCTAACTCTATAAGGTAATCGAACGCCTTCAGTAATTCTACTAGTCCTGTGAAAAATCATTTAAAACAAAGGGGTGAGCATTAAATATAATAGGTAAGAGGTTTTAAAACCTTTGCTAAAACCTTTTGAAATATTATTTTGAAAATTATATCTAGAAAATATAGTTGAATATAAATATATATATCCTTTGGAAACATAATTTGTAATTTATTATTTCTTAATAACAATGAAACGCTTTGAAAATTAATTACACTCAAAACTACATTAATTACAATCTACTATTTTTATTAAAACAATACGCAAGTTTCTATAAACAAGACATTGTTCTGAGGTCACTTGATTCGTAGAATGTTTTCTAGGCCTACCCACGTAGTGAAGGATGGTTTCACTCCCTAATGACCTTCCATATTTACAATGATCAAACATCGAGTTTTCTGAAAAACATTTTAAACATGCTTTTCCTACATTTATATATCATTTCACTAGAGTTTTCAATCTTGAAAACATGTTTCTCCTTCTGAAATGCACATTCATGATTTTATATATATGTGTGTGTGTTTATATATATATATATATTTATATAAATTCATGTATTTCAATTGTATCACTTACATGTTTGGTTATAACCAAAACATATACCTCTTAGGAATTACATGGATTATCTAGGTATTTAATCCTTTTCATGAGAAATACATTTGTCAAAAATGATCATGACAATTAATTATAAAATTAAAAAGTAAAACATTAAAATAAAATATATTCCATGTATTCCATGTATTCCATGTACTTGTTAATTACATAATTTAAACCTTAAAATTTGATACCATAAATTTATTTTTTTGGAATGACAGTCGACGATATGCATATTTGGATGACCATGACTGTATTCAGATGCAATGTTTAAAATAACACGTCGATATGGTATGCACATTTTTTTAGAAATATGATGATATATCGACTAAAAAAATCTAAACCCGATAATAACGTTTTCATCCATATAAATATATATCATGGGTTGAGTAATTTATTTTAAAACCCATCCAACTAAGTTTGAATTTAAAGAGGGGAATTATTTTCCAACATAAAATTGGAAATGCAGATTACGACATAAGAAACCCTTTATATATATAATGAAAATATAACCAATATATGTGTATATACACATGTATATACACATATATGTAAATTCTATTGTGAAATGACCATAAAAACATACCCTTACAAAGGAACGATTTTAGACCCATTGCCTTAAAATAAAATTTTCATGTATGAAAATTAAATTAGAAAAAAATGGTTTTACATGATTACATACATAGATATATATATTACTTATATATACATGTATATCAATTGAAAAATAATTAAATACCTTACATACAATTATTAAAAATGTTGATAGAAAATGAACAAACAATCTTTGAAAAACATTTTTATTGTTAATTAAAACAACCAATCAAATAACTACTAAAATTTAATTTCCCTTACGCAAACAAAAAAATAGAGAGTATAACATGAAATAAATATATTAATTTTTCTTATTTGATTTCAGAAACATAATAGGGAAAGAGAAAATACTACTTCCCTAATAACTCGTATGCAAATAATTTGTTTGGGTAGGGATTTCAAATCATGGAAGAAGCATTCTCCATGAGTCTCATTTATTTATAAAAAAATTAAGGTGGTGTAATATTCTTAGAGAATTTTAGTTATTTTTATTATTTTGTTTAAAATAATACTAAAGAATGATAATTATTCACAGGTCATCGATACTTCTATCATTATATTTATTATAATATATTATTTTTATAATTTCATGTTACTTGTTTTTTAATTAATTTCTTTAGCATGTTGTTTTTTTCATCCATTGACATGATATTTAATATTATTATTATTTAAGCCTTTTTTGTAGGTCTTGTTTTCTTATTTATTTAACTCTTTCTTTGTTTTATAATTTCTCCTCTCTTTTTCTTTTAGTATTTTCACATTCCTCATAGGGTCATTCTTTTCTTTCTAACACTTTAAAGAAAATTTGTATAATTGGCCACAATTATTTCATCATATTAAATATTGTTATAATTTTTTTAATATCAATTTATTCCCATTATTTTTTTTGGTGTGAGTCACGCTTCAACAAATAAAAAGCCATCATTTTTATTTTTTTTATTCTCTCACTTTTTGTCAAATCATTTTTCAATCTCTCGTGATTTTTTTATTTGATCCCCTAATAATTACTATTTTTATATTATATAGATTTTAACAATTATGATGTCTCTTAAAAAATTATATCATATATGTATCTATATATACATTTTTATTTTATATTAATAAAAATTTATTTATTACACTAAACATTTTATATTAATAAATTTGTATACATTAAACCAAATGTGTAATATATATATATATATATTCCTTTTTCTAAACAATTAGAAGCATTTTTTATTCAATAAAACAAAATATTTTAAAAAATGTATTTTAGCATTTTTTTATATATGTAGATATATATTTCTTTTTTTAATATATTAAAAACATTTTTTAGACATGTATATTAAATTCATTTTTTATTAATATAATTATATATATTTATAATTTTAAAATCTTTAAAAAACAAATATATATATATAATGTAATTTCCTATAGTTATAATATATATATAATATTAGTAATTTTCATTTGGAGTGGTAGTGTCAATGAAAGGAAGAGTGCAACGGTTCCTTGGAACTTTGTCTCTTATCGTTATGATGAAGGGGTTCTAGGCATCAAGATCATGAGATATTTCAATGATGCCATGCAGGCTAGTTTTATTTAGAGGCTCATGAACATAAAATCTAAGGCTCTTTCCTTTCTTAGATCCAAATTTTTTCATAGAATTAAAGCCAGGAACATAAGTTACGTAACCTATTCTGTTTGGCCTGCTTATAAGAACACTTTTTCTTGAATTGATGCTAATTCTCACTGGTTAGTCTCAAGGGATTCTCCGCTTCAATTTTGGAAATTCAATTGGACTGGAAATAAAATGGAGGACTTGGTTATTGAGGATAACTTGAATCTGGGTTTTGATTTTTCAATGAAGTTTCAATTGGGAAACATGTATGGTCTTCCGAATCAGATTGATTACACTGTAGAGAGGTACTTATTCACCTCCATGGGGGATTTTTGGGCTTGGGAACTGGCTACTAGTGGGATTCTTTCTTCTAATGGTTTTTATAAGCACATTTAAGGTAGTACATCCAGTTTTAAATGGATGGACTGCCTAAACAAAGGCTTCTTAAGGCCGTCTAGGGCCATATTTTCCTATAGGCTAGCGTAGAGGAGGCTTCCAACTGATAATTATCATCAAAATTGTGGAATATGCCTCTGTTCAATGTGTGTTCTATGTCATCAACACAGGGTATACATTGGTTATCTCTTTCTCATGTGTGTGGTAACTTCAGCAATGTGAGAGGCTATATACAATATCTTTGAATTTAACATACCTATTGCCAAATCAATGGATGGATTCATGAAATGCTGGCCTGAGCTGAATCTTTCACCACAGGTCTTCTCTATTTTTCTTGTTGTAACTGAGGAACTTGTTCATTTAATATGGGTTTTCTATAACAAATCCCTACATGAACAGTAGGTTTTTATTATGGGAGTGGCCTTGGATGGACTTCTCTCTACTACTCGTTTTGTCGCTGTTCTAGGAAAAAGATTTTGTGAAAATTGAGTTCATGATTGATTGGTCCTAAAATGGGTTAGAGACAACAAAAATTTCAGACCACCTCTTGGAACTCTTGAGGTGTTATGGATGCCTCCCTTATATGGATGGATCAAAATAAATTCAGATGGCACTTCAAAAGGTAATCCAGGTTCTTCAAGATTCAGTGTGGTTTTTAGGGACCATAAGGGGTGTGTTCTTGGTTTTCTATATGGTTCTTATGGTTTTGAATCCTCTCTTGAATTAGATATTCTTGGATTTATCAACGCGGTTGAGCGAGCTGAATGTCAGGGATGGAACAAATTATATATAGAATGTGACTCCACGTTTGTGGTTCTTTCTCTGTAGACATGTTCTCTTCATCTTTCCTAGAAGCATACTAATTGATGTTCAAGGTGTTTGGATATACTTTTTTTTAGGAGAATATTGTTACTCATGTCTATCGAGAGGTGAACACTTTGGCGGATGGTCTTACTAATAAAGGTGTGACTAGTATTTATTTTCATTGGGTGGATTAAATACTGGGTGATCTACTTCCTATTCTTTGGAAGGATCGATGTAAATGTCCAACTTTCAGACTGTTGTAATTTTTATTTTTGATAATAAAGGGATTTTTCTTTCTAGGCAAGGTATCAGTCTCTCACTCTAATATTTTACACACAAATAGTTTTACTTTAATTATTTTTAAAATTGTCATCAATAAAAAAATTAAAACAAATTATAATGGTTTGATTTTTTTTATTTCAACTTAATGCTAAAATTATTATCAGTATCAAATATATATATTTCACTATATATATGTAAAATATATTCATTTTAATTTTTCAAAAAAAAATAGTTATATAAAAAAATAATCGACTAAAAATATTTTTATAAAATACTACTTTAAATAAATTATTAACATATTTTAAAAATATTATTTGTGTATACTTTTAAAGAAAATATATTTGACACAAAATAATAATATAATCAAAACCTTATATATTAAAACATATTTTAAAATAAATAATAAAAAACACATTTTTTAATGAAAAGTGTATTTATTGAAAAGTAAAATTTTATAATATTGAAAAAAATATATATTTAATTACACAAAATAAATCAGTTTATTAAATGTATTAATAAAAAAACAAGACACAAATTTATTTAAAATAAAAGTACTATTTGAATTTCATGGGGTGTTACATTATTCCCCCCTTAAAATGAATTGCTTCCCCTAATTTTATTTTCCGAGAAAATAATTTCACATAGAAGATGTATTTAAAATTATTAATTTCATTATAATTTTCCAAAATTATCTAGACAATTACTCTGATACAAATTATAAGGACCCAGCCTTAATCACGATATAATAGAGGACCTTCCACCGATTTTGTTTCTCGATAATGAGATACAACTTTACAAATTATCAGAGTTTCAACAAAATAAAATAAAATGGATAAAGGCATGGTGTGTGCTAACTCTGTAAGAGAAGAGAATGCCTTCAGAAATTCTACTGGTCCTGTGAAAAATCATTTAAAACAAAGTGGTGATCATTAAATATGCTCTGTAAGAGGTATTAAAACCTTCGATAAATCCTTTTTGAAATATTATTTTGAAGATTCTATCTAAAAATACATTTTTATATAATTAAATATATATATATATATATATCCTTTGGAAACATCATTTATAATTTAGTACACCTTAATAATAATGCAATCCTTTGAAAATTTATTATGCTCAAAACTACTTTAATAATAATCTAGTGTTTTTATAAAAACAATATAAAATCTTTTGAATTAAAAAACTATTCTAAGTTCACTTGATTCGTTAAAGGTTGTCTGGGCCTACCCACATAGTGAATGTTGGGTTCACTATCCAATGAAATTCCATATTTACAATGATCAAACACCGAGTTTTCTAAAAAATATTTTAAGCTTACTTAACCTATGTATATATATCTTTTCACTAGTGTTTTCAATCATGAAAACATGTTGCTACTTTAAAATAAACATTAATGATTTTATATTTGTATATATATATATATGTGTGTATATAAATACATGTATTCCCATTGCATCACATACATGTTTGGTTACAACCAAAACATCTACTACTTAGGCTTTACATTGACTATCTTGGTATTTAATCCTTTTTCCATGATATACATTTGTCACAAATGATCATGAAAATTAATTATAAAATTAAAATAGAAACATTTAAAATAAAATATATTCAATGTATCCCATGTACTTTCTAATTACATAATTTAAACAATGAAATTTGATACCATAAATTTAATATTTTTTGATGCGAGTCGACGATATGCGTATTTTTCAGACCATGACTGTATGCAGATGCAATGTGTAAAATAACATATTGATATGTTATGAATTTTTTTTAGTAATATGATAATTAACATAACATATAAAAATAAACATGAAAATAACATTTTCATCCATATATATATATATATCAAGGGTTGAGTAATTTATTTTAAAACCCATCCAACTAAGTTTGAATTTAAAGAGGGGACTTCTTTGCGAACATAAAATTTGAAATGAGATTTAAGGCATATGAAACCCTTAATATATATAATGATAATATAAGCAATATATGTGTATATACGCTTGTATATAAACATATATGTAAATGCTATTGTGAAACAACCATAAAAATACACCCTTACATGAAGAGATTTCTGACCCATTGCGTCAAAATAAACATTTCATGTATACAAATCAAAATAGAAAAAAATTATTTTACATGATTATACATATATATATATCACATATATATAATTTTTAATCAATAGAAAAATAATGAAATCCCTTGAATACAATTATGAAAAATTTTGCTGGAAAATGAACAAACTATCTTTGAAAAACATTTTTGATGTTAATTAAAACACCCAATAAAATAACTACTAAAATTTAATTTACCTTATGTAAACCAGAAAATAGAGAGTATAACATGAAATAAATAAATAAATATTTCTTACATGATTTTGGAAACTGAATGGGGAAAGTGAAACTGATGGTTACCTAAGAACATGTGTGCAATGATTCAGTTTGGCTTGGGACTTCAAATAATAGAAGAATAATTATCCATGAGTCTCATTTATTTATAAAAAATTTAAGGTGGTGTAAGCTTCTTAGGGATGTTTATTTATGTTTATTAATTTATTTGAAATAATTCCAAATAAATATAATTATTCATAGGTCATTGATACTTCTTTCATTATATTTTTAATAATATATAAGATTTTCCATTTCATTTTACTTGTTTTTTTATTAATTTTTTTAGTGTGTTGTTTTTTTCAACCATTCATATGCAATTTATTATTATTATTATTTATTCCTTTTTTGTAGGTCTTGTTTTCTTATTTTTTATCTCTTTCTTTGTTTGACAATTTGTCCTCTCTTTTTATTAGCGTTTTCACTTTCTTTATTGGGCCACGTTTTTCTTTCATTCACTTTAAAGAAAATTTTTATAATTGGCCACAATTATTTCATCATATTAAATATTATTATAATTTTTTTAAAATAATTTTGCCCCCATTAATTTTTTTGGGTGTGATTTATGCTTCAATAAAGAAAAGGCCATCATTTTGATTTCTGTTTATTTTCTCACATTTTTTCAAATCATTTTTCTATCTCTCATGTTTTTTTTATTTGATCATATAATCATTACTATTATTATATTATATATATTTAAAAAATTATGAAATCTCGTAAAAAATTATATCATATATATATATTGATTTTATAGTAATAAATATTTATTTATTTAAACTGACATTTTATATTAATAAATATGTTTATGTAAAACCAAACATGTAAGACATATAATTATATATATATATATATATATATATATATATATATTCATTTTTTAACAATTATAATCAATTTGTTTTAATTCAATAAAACATAATATTTTATAAAAACATTTTATCATTTTTTAATATATGTAGATATATAATTCGGTTTTTGTAAATAAACTACTTTTTTTATTAAAACATGAATATTAAATTTATTTTTTATTAATATTATAATATATATATATATAATATTTAAATATTAAAAACAATATATATATATATACATATATAATGTAATTTTTTATATTTATAATATATATAATAATAAATAATTTTTTTAATAATAATATTTTCCCTTAATTAGTTTTAATTTTATAATAATTATTATTATCATAAAAAATATTAAAACAAATTATAAGGGTCTGATTTTTTTTATTTCAACATAATATTAAAATGATTATTAGTATTATAAATATATAAATTTCAATATAAATTTTTAAAATATAATTATTTTAAAATTTTAAAAAAAAATTGTTATCTTAACAAAATAATCAACTAAATATATTTTAATAAAATGCTACTTTAAATAAATATTTTAAAATAAAGAATATAAAAAACACATTTACTTTTCACACAAAATAAAATATTTTTCACAAAAAATAATAATATATTAAAAAACTGTATATATTAAATCATATTTTAAATTAAAGAATATAAAAACACATTTATTTAAGGAAAAGTGTACTTTGTGAAAACTATTATTTTATAATATTAAAAAAATTATTTTTATTACAGAAAATAATTCAGTTGAATTAATGTTTTAATTAAAAAAACAAGAAAAATATTTATTTAAAATAAAAGTACTATTTCAATTTCATGGGGTGTTACAAGGTGTCTCAAATTTCTAATACCACAGAAAAATTTAATCGGTAAGCCCATGGTTTTTTAAATACAGCAACAGCGGTGTTTAAGGAAATTGATATAAAACTCCCTATCATTTCTACATATACAAACTAATTTCTTCATTTCCATTAATTATAAATTCATCCTCCACAAATATCGAATTGTTTTACCTATCTTGGATTCCTCTCAAGGAGTCCTAAAGCCCCCAAGGCCCCGATCATTGAGTTTTAGGAGTCAGTATTAATTTTATGGGAAAGCTCAACCACTCTTTTCCTTTCATGTTCCCTCTTTATATGGTATTTATTGAAAATTTCTATACATAGTTCTTATGTCTATTTTAATCTATCCCTTTATTCATTTGAGAGTATTTTATGAGTTTGAGACCCTTTTCCCCCTCTCTTTTTAATTTTTTCTAGAACCATGTTTCAAACATCTTATGCTACTGGATTTTCTCCTAAAAATTTATCTATTTTTCTAAAGAATTAATTTTATATTATTTATAGAATACTCAATCCTATTTATTCTATATCGAGTGTTAAAAAAAATTAAAATTATCTATTTTATTCTTTTATTAACACAGATGAATCCCACATTCATTTTCTATGGGTTTAAAATGACAAAGGGATCTTTATAAGCACTTTTTAAAACACTATGATTTTGATATGAAACCCATTTCCTTTATTCTTCATGAGTTATTTATGAAATATTTTATTAAGATCTATGTGGCTCACGTTATTTAATAACTATGAAGGATGTTCCCTAATAGCGTTCCAATGCACTGGAAAAAGAATTTAATCACTAGATGACATTTTTTCGATGCCTTAGTAAATAACCTTTGTAATTTTTATGACACCTTATTGAAAAATCCTGTTTATATGATTACGAATGTGTAAAGTAAATTTTGTAGCCAAAATTCAATATTTTTTTCAGATTATTATTATTATACATATCTTTCTCATTATATTATTTAATTCACCATGTATTTATTCAAATTCCTCAGGATCACAAGTAAATTGTTCCCCTTGTTTACAATTATTGGGCCTTCTGATCACCCTTTCTATTGATATATATCCCCAAGATGTGAGATACATAAATTAAACTTAGGATGAACCTATGATGATTATATTCATGTAGATTAAGATAATGATTTCATATTTTGATTTGTTATTTACCTTATTTCCAAGAAAATAAACATTAAAATATCCTCTCTTAAGAAGATGTAATGAAATGTTATGTAATAAAAAAAGTGGGATGACATATCACATACATTTTACAAATTTAAATAAATAATTTTTTTAAAAAAAAAATCATATTTCATAAATAATTTCAAGAAAAACATTTCAATAAATTCAGAATACTAAATCAGTATTTAATTATTAAAATTATATAAATAATATTTCCTGAAAAAATAATCCATTATCTATTATAAGATCATTTATTTATCAAAAAATATTCCAATATAAAAAATATAATGAAAAAATATAAATTGTTTAACTAAAATAAAATTATTCTATTGTTAATAGTTATTTTCATGAAGAAATTACATAATCAATGTCAGTGGAAAATAAAAAATTTAAATGATTGAACACCATAATGCTAGAAATAATTAGTATATAATTTTTTTCTCATATAGAAACTGTCATGTTGAAAAATATATTTACCCCACTAAATTTAATGGTTTTAGTGCAAAATAAGGTTTTTCCATAATTATTTCTATTTAAAACTTTTAAAATATTTTACCAAGCATCCATTTGTATCCAAAAAGTACTTCCAAACTTCTATTTTCTTCTAGGTAAACCAGCACACTTATATAAATGGAATAATAATTATACAATCAATTTGGATGAGAATGTTTTAAAACTATAAAGAAGCATACATAACTCATCCAACAGCTTAAATATTTTTAGATTGAATAAATAAATGATCAACCTAGATTAGAAATTTTATTTCATAGACTATGTATATGTATATGATTATATTTTAATTCAAAAAAAGTGTATATCATATAATATATTTATAACATTCATCCAAAATTTTACAGATAACAATTTTGTTGTAATTTCCCCATTTTTTAGTCTGCACGTCAAAGAAAATATTTAGTAATTTTGGTTCAAAAAATATTCCCAACTCAGAAGTACAATTTTATTTTAATGGGTTGTAATTCAATTCAAATGAAACATTAAACAAAAACAAACACCTTTCCATAAATAATTTTAATTTTATATAACTTTATACATATTAAAAGAATGATTTTCATGTAAACTCAAACATGTGGAAAGTCAATTAGTAAAATCAAATCAAAAAAAGTATGATTCAAAAAAAATCAATAAAAATACTGGTTTATGTATTTTTAAATTATTTTCTAAAGGGAATATTAAAAAATTATTTCTCCTGACATTTTTAATAAGGCTAAGAATTTAAATTTCTAAAATAAAAAAAATTCCCTTAACATTTAATTAAAAATAAATTGAACAATAAAATTCAATTTCAAGGAATAAAAAATTTATTTCAAAAAATAAACCAATATATTTATATTAATTAACAAATTCAAATAGACAAAAAAATTATTTAATTTTTTCCACATAGATCAGATCAATTATAAAAACATTACTCAAGTAAAAGAATTAGTATTTTCCATATACATACAATCTGTGGGGAAATAGAAAAATATAATAAATCCATACATTAAAATTTAAATATATGGAACAATAGAATGTGATAATGTTCACCAGTTATAATTGGGACATCTAAGTAGAGAATGAGTCTGAAATTTGTCTAACAATATTGATAAAATGGAAGATTCTTTAAAATTAAAACAAAAAATGAAATAATCTATTTTTTTCATCCTATGCAACACTAGATTTATATTCCTTAGATGGGGATTACTAGAAAAAAAATCTTTATCAATTGGTGTATGTGGTTTCTTATCCATGAACCCCTAAATGTGATTTTTCTCATTTATGTCTACATATTAATTAATTCTGATGATTTACATAAAATTTAGGTAGAATCAAAATTCCCATAACTACTACCATAAAACTATTGAAGATCCATTTGAATGAAATTAATGGATTACCATCCATATTTTTATTGAAAATATGATCTTAGTCCACTCAAGAATTCTCGATTGAATTTTACCATTTTAGGTTATTTTAATATGGAAAAATAAAAAATGATATCTAAATATTTTTGAATAACAGTCAAAAATTTCTAATCCAAATTCACCCAAATTTTTCAATGAAACATAGATGACCACAATAGAGTTTTGGAATTCTGTTTTATGAATAACTACTTGAATTCCAATTTGAAAATTGTGTGATCCAAATGAAACAAATTGAAATTCTATTTCTAGGTTGTTCTCAACTTCTAAATAAATTATGAAAACTCATTTTCTAGTTCTAAAAACTATGTTATTTTCTAATTTATAAAATTAATCAATTATATTATTTTAAAAACCTATGATAATAAATTTCATAGTAAAATGGTTTGAAATTTCAAATTTAGGATTAAGGATGGTTTATTTTAAATTCAACACATTGGTATATAAATTATTATATTAAAATTTAATTTCATTAAAAAATAGATCATCTTCATTTTTGAAACATTATATTTAAATTTCATATTTTTGAATAATTTTATAATATTTGGCTAGAAATTAATTTCTTAATTTTTCATTTCGTTCAAAAATAATTATCACATTCAACTTTAATTCATGAAATTTATTAATTTAAACATTGATAAATTTGGAAAATGTGTATCTTTAATTTTTTCACTAGTTCTAAAAATTAATCATTAAATGACTCAAAATATAAAGACTCATCATTTGTTTTTTTTAGAGTATTTTCTATCTTAATACTCTATAATATCAAAAAATCACAATTTCTCATCACTAGGATACATAAGAAATCACCCTATGTGGTTGTGCAAATAACATTATTATTGATCATTAAACACATTAAATAAATACACTAAATATGTTCTTATTTGAATTTCACGAACAAGGAATTGACCAAGTAGTGAATTGAACCAATTTCATGCATCAAAAAATATCTCTTTATCAACATTAATAAAGCTGGTAATCATACATTGAATTTTCTTACATATTTGGATAGATACTCAATGAATTATTAATTTTATAAGAAATTATTATTATGTGACATGCAGTGTTAATTGGATTGACAATGGAATATGAAAATATTGTGTGACAAATTATGATGTGATGTGTAGTGTTAATTATAGGATATAATACACAATATTAATTTGAAGAGAGATGCATTGGGATTAACAGGTGGGATTTCAATAATGAATATTAAAAAATTTATGATGTTCAAGAATATAATAATCAAATCTATACAAAATTAAATCGATGAAAGTATTATAATAAACCACAATAAACATGACTATGTTCATAAAATTTAATGATCTTCCTCGTGATATGTGATCAAAAGAAATGAGTTTTCACTATGAATAAATAAAATCAACAAAAAAATTAACAAGATTCATCCAATAAATAAATCCCTAATCCTTTAATAAAAGTTCACTTTTAACCATATTGAAAGAAAAATAACACGATACTATGATAAAATATAAGGAATAGTTTAATATAGAATAAATATCACTGATCAACTTGAAATCAATCTAGTCTCACTTTTGCTTTGTTTTTTTTCTAACTGATGAAGCATCTTCTCATGCTCTTGATGAATATTTTCTTCTCTTTATCAATAGTTCTAGTCACGGAATTTTGCAATGAATCTCCCACTAAAATTGGTTTTTATTAATGTCCTTGAAATAAAATCATTGTTACTATAAAAATTACATAAATATTAGGAGATACAATAATTTTTTATGTTGGTGACCATCCAAAGAGATAGTTAAGTTCCTACACTTATATCTCTAATATCACAACTATTGTTTAATTCTTTAACATTATATTACATTTTCACAAATGACTTTAAAAACTAAATATTAACAATTGGTTACCTGTGGTTAAAATATACACACTCTTTAAATGTGGATGGTTATTCTTTATTGAAGTAAGCATCATCATGAACTCATCTGAAACATACATCTAAAAAAAATCATCAATTGTTAAGAAAAAAATCATCCAAAATAGAAAATTTTATATCAATTTAATTTCCCAAATTTTTTGTACAATTTATCATTATCAAATCTCAAATGAGGAATCTATACAAAAGAAACTAAATCATTCATACAATCCTAATGACTACAACATGATCAAATAATATACTTCATCCAGTTATCAAATGATCCACCATATACAAAATCCCAACCCACTTGAGAATTTAAATAAACAGATTGTGTGAACTTCTATAAAACAAATTATGATGGAATGATTTGAAGAACATTAGGCCCTCATATTCTTCTTAATTCTAAACCTATAATAATAATAAATTCAAGGGAAAAATATATCTCTATTCACTAAAATTTAGAATTAACTTATTTGTACATAAATTCTTTTTCATAGACCTACAAACATCATAAAAACTAAATAATATTTCAAACATATGAAAAAGACCCACAATGGAAAAATTTGGTCAATTTTGGACCTTATTATTATTTAATTCATATCCAATATTCTATTTGAAATCATTAATTAGTGTTTATTCCTTATTCAAATAATTAAATGTGAATTTTCTTAATATCTTCTATAGATTTCACCATATCTTTCTAATGAAAATATTTATCTTCATGTTGGATGACTCTCATCTTTGTGACATTGATCAAGATCTTGTATTTTCACTTCCATGATAATAGGATCATCATGATATCCATAGTGAGACACATCAATAGACTCATTATTTTTGGAATTGAGTATGAGGATCTCTATTTTATTCAACAGATATTGAATGAGTCTTGTTCGTCTTCATAAAATATATCAAAAGGTCTCATTTCTCAACCAATGGTGCCAAGGTATTCGTTCATCACATTAATGAGTAGCATAATGTCCTGAAATAATGATTATCCTTTGTTTCGATATTAATTGTAGTGTCGTCATTAAATTCAAGCTAAATATTCCCTTATAATCTTGATAACATCTCCCCATGATTGATAATAGCGAGTTGGACATATTGATTCTCCCATAATGTAGGGTTCTCCTATTTTGGATTTAGTAGAACCATTTATCTAGTTTATCGATATATAAATCATTACATAAGAATTTGGAATCCTATGTTTTGGAATTCCAATACATGGATGAAAAGAAAATTTGTTACAAGAAGAATTATTTTAAATTATTTATGTAGCTTTAAATGGATACTTGGAAGGTGTTGGTCATTGGCTATATAAGGCCAGAAAAGAATTTTGCAACAACATTATTTGAAAATTCCCAATTGTGTATTATCTTATAGAAAAAAGTATTTATGGAATAAAATTAATAAATTAATAAATTTTAAAAAATTACATATTGATAAAACTGTAAATTAAAATAAATAAAATTGATTTAAAAAATTATATTTTATAAATATACCAAAAAAATTAATATAATATTTGAATCACAAGATAAAAATTTATAATCACTAAGAATAAAACTAAACACATAAAATAGAAACTACATAATTATATTTAAAAATAAGGAATTCAATTAATTTAACATGTAATATTTAAAACATTAAAATAAAATAATTATTAAAAAATGCACAATTAAATATCCAAATAAAAATACAAAATAATACAATTCACCAATTTTCATCATATCTTTTCTTTAGGTAAAATTAGAAATTTTATATATTAAATTCATTTTAACCGAGAATTATAATTTCAGAAATCATTTCTGGTATTAAATTTTACTCATTTAAGAAAGAGACCATAATTTCAGCAATAATAACCCATTAATAGTAACTATTTGAAAAAATGATAAAAACTAATCAATTCTCTGTTATAAGATAATTTTGTTATAAAAAACTCATTAAATTCATAAAAATAATGTGGAAAATATTTAATTAAAGTGTGAAAAAATAGAATCTATATAAATAATATGTAAAAAAAATACATCAATTGATCTCCCAATCGGTCAATCACATGTATAAGGTATAGAACAAATAAATGTATAAGTGGATTTACAATTACAATCCTCGTTGCATCAAGATTTAGAGACTTGTAGAAAACTATCAAACTATATTATCAAACATAGTCATGAAACAATCTAATACATGCTCTATGTGAGGGATTCTCAGGTACTTAAGTGTTATCAAAATTAATGAAAGGTGAGAGTATAACATAATAGAGTACCACCAATATGGTCTAGTACCTAACTAATGAAATGTTATGTATATGAATGTGATCACTTCAGATGAAAGTAACTATAAAAAAATAACTATATAAGAGTAATATATTATCACCAATGGAAAAGAAAGTAATTGAACATGGATATGGTGATAAATTGTTCACCCACTATGATACTTCAAACCCAAGCCATACCCATGTCAACTCCATTCTAAAATTAATGTACACTAGTATCATAACACATCCTAGTCAAATTAATACTACAAATAACATTAGACACATCCCATGGAGGGATAATACAAATCAATCGGACCATTATTTCTGACACAAAACCCTCAAAGGTATAGCCTATGAGGATTTCACAGCATTTCCAACTACAATTATAAAAGAAAAAACATATATTATAAAAGATAAAAATGATACATCCAGAATCACATTATTTAGAGAAAGTATTCTAATAATTATAATCTATGTATACGAACCACAAGAATCTTTATTTTAGGGATAAACATGCATATATCATGTTATAAATTATAAAATATTAGTTTAATATGCTATACATGTATACACATATGATCAATGCGTCAATATAGTCTCAAAGGCTACCCACAAACACACAAGAGATCTAGGCATCAACATACTGTCATGGGGTCAACTTGCACATTCAATACATCCAATAAAATATATGACTTGCAGGGATACGTGAACCAAATGTCATAAAACATAAAAATTGGCATTATAATAAAATCATAGTCTATACATAGTCGTTCAAGCCTCTTTCATCATTGGTTATCAAAAAATCAAGCATTGAAGGGCCAATGTGGTCCTTGGAACAATGTTAAATTATTAGGTGTAATACATTTAATTAGTTAAAAAATGGAATTAATTATCTATTTAATAATGAAGTTAGGCGTATCATAATAATTGGTTTCGTCAATAAATTAAATTTTATCCCATTTTATAAATCCCATAAGTATGAAATAATGAATTTCCAACAACTTTGGAGGACTAAATATTTCATAACAGTAAACGAAATATAATACCACATGGTTGAGTATGTTGAAACAGAAGTCACAAAGTTTTCCAATTCCATAAAAGAAATTCATGAAATGATTTTTTTATTCATCAATTTCTATTATGCCCCTAATAATTGATCAATGGTTCTATTCACACATATCATTCCAAAATAAAAAATAATAACTAAATAATATTTTATTTAATGAATATAGTAAACCTATAACTAAAGATTAAAAGAATATATATATGAAGGATTCATCCAAATAAACTACCTAGATGGAAACTTGAAAAACAATCTATTTATGGTTATTTTTCATGCATCATACTTCACTCAAGGAAAAATCCCTACCCCATTACATCACAACAATGGCCAAGTCAATATATTTAAATTTGAACACCTTTGGGAAAACCATCAAAATAACTAAAATGAGCCATAAAATTACCCAATGGACTTTAATAAAATCCATTCACACTCTTGGTTCAATGGAGATAAATCCACAAATCAATTCCACATTTTAATGGTTGATTTGAAATAATAGAGTAAAAATATGGAATAAATTATCTTGGGATATACCATTTATAGTTTTCCAATAAATGTTATATGTTCATCATTACCTGAAATAACATATATATCACCCAAATTTGTTATTAATTATTATTTTATAAATAAAATAAATTTCTGTGATTTCATGAATTATATGTAACACTAAATTAATCATGTGTTACAAGAATCATTGGGTTATTCCCGTGTTACGCATGGAATTGTGTTTTAAAAAATTTATAATATATTATTTTAATTATAAAAACTCTAAATTTATATCCAATCCATTTAAAATATATATTAATGTTAATAAAATAAATTTACAATGTTTTTACAATTTTTAAATAAATAAATCCTATTGATAAATAATTACCTTTTCAATAATTTTTTATATGTTTTTAAAATTCTATTATCTAAATTTGTTTAATATTTAATTTTTTTAAATATAAAAAAATTTAATCTTTTTGAATTTTTTAAATATGGATACATTTTAAAAATAATCATATCAAAAATATCTTCAGGAAGATTTCTGATAATTTTATAAAATGACAAATTTTTTGATTATTCATGAAAAATACTAAATTTTATTTGGATATTAAAATTTTAAAACTATTTATAAAGTAAGGTATAATTTTAGTTAGATTTTAATGTAAAATAATTTTAATTATATATCAATTAATCTAATTTATTACCTTATAATCATTTTACTATTGAATTCAGATTAAAAAACCTTATAGAGTTTTAATCTTTTTTCTCTTTAAAATATGTTTTCTCATTCTGTTTATGGTATTACTTTTAAATTAAACTATTCCACATCAATTAACTGAATTTAAAAAAAAATTATTTCATGTTAAAAGTTGGAATAATCTTTATTATCTAATATGGTAAAATTAATTTTTTTAATTTGAATTTTGAAAAAAAATAAAATTTAATTTCCACTATTATGGTAAAAATGAGTTTATCGAGGAATTAAACTCAAATGATAAGGGTTTTAATGAACTAAAAAGATGTATAAAATAAATTTAATAGATATATTTTCACCTTATAATGTCTAAATATTTATTATAATTCATTTTTAGCCTTTTTTCTCATAAATAGGTACACCTTTTTCATTTAAAAAAATTACAACTGTTCCACTCATATCACTTATAAAAGGCCACCCACCATCATTTCTTCATCACACCTTAATGAATTTTTGAATATGAAAATACCTAACTATATAACTTCCTAAATTCCATAATATATTCCTAGATTCCTTATTTTGGTCATAAATTCCACCCTATAAGTATTTTTTTGAAATCACAAGGAGGATACCTAAGAAATGGGTAACGTTATTCGTCGAGATTTCTTATCTTATTAATTCATATAACTCCATGAATTATTATTTAAACATGATTATGTAATAAAATATGTTTCTTATATATAATTATTTATTTTTATGTTAATTTTAGGATATAAAACATCCTCTACATTCATCAAATTGGTTATAAAAAGATCATCCGTGTGTATGGTGGACTCCCAACTCACAAACCAATGTCATTCCTTTTTTAATAAAAAACTATCATGAATTATAATAAAAATGAATTAAATATTAATTTTTGATATTTATAAAATTATTATACTTATTTAATTATTCTATAAAAAACATGTTACATTATCTTTTTTGAAAACAAGCTAATGTTTCTTGTGTGTACAGTGGACTACCACCTCATAAAGTGTTGCGACTTATTCACAGTTTACATTGAAAGAAATAAATATGGGTTTAGTGAAAATATTTTAAATATATGACATAAAATTTTAATCATTGATTTTAATATATTTTACACATTCATTTCTCCCAATCTAATGTGAAAATAGAGTCAGCATCCAAAAAAAGTTGTGGCCTAACATCATCTGGAATGGAATATTCCAATATCTATATCTAAATTTAATGTATTATTATAAAAAAATTAAATATATATTAAAAATGTATAATGGTTAAAATTATATATATTATTTAACCTTAATAAATGTAAGTGACAAACATATCTATTCAAAACATACACAAAAAACCAAGTAGTTGTTGCATAAATCTCTTCCACACAGTTATTATCTAATATGGTAAAATATAATTATAATAATCTAATATTTTTCATAAATTAGTTTATAATTTGTTTTAAATAATTATATAAATAAGGTAAAGAATTTTTTTCTCTCATTCATCTTCTATGAGACACATTCCATATTCCCTACTTATGAATTGAATATAGTGTATATTCATCCAATTAATTTCTTTTATGATGCCACTCCTAAACATTATAGGTATTAAATTTTCTTTGTTAGGATATATCATTCAGGGGTAATGTATTTCAGATGTTACAAATGGGTAAATGGTTTTACATTAAAATCTCACCATTTCTCAGGATTTTTTATGATTATGTCTCCAATGTTAATATAATATTATCTACCTCCCAATAATTCTCATGAAATATATTATCCATTGGTTATTCATGATATTTTATGTAGAACTAATCTTTACAATATTTTTTACAAAAAATATTTATAATTGTTTTATATAAAATCATCTTTACTTCTCTCTTCTCTCAAAAAGACTTTTTCTTTAAAAACAATGTCTTAAAAAAATCAAAAACGTTTTCAAAACTAATTAAAAGGTTTAATAAATAAATGTTACACATGTTTTAATTTTTTCAAAAAATGTTCTTAATGTAATACCCATGTCATTTTCTAAATAAAATACATTTATATTTTACCAAAAATGTGAAAAGAATAATTCTTTTATTGTATATTACATGGATATAATTTCTCCCCATCCTAAACATTATTTTTTAAGGAAAAATTTATAAGTTTAAAATGTTATTTTTAATAGAAAATGTTTCCAATTTTTTGAAAAATACATATTTTAAAAAAAATTATTATAAATAAAATGTTATCTTCCTCCATAAATGTTCCTTATTATCTTTCAAAACAATTATCCATCTAATATTATATACTTTCAAGTAACTTATTATTTTCTTTGGTTATAAATAAAATATCATTATTATTCTAGATATAGATTTTTTGTTATGAAAATATTTTTTTTAAACCTATATCTCTTCCACGGGTCATACCGTAATAAAAATATTGAGAACCCGACATTTTTATAGGGTTTATATTATTATGAAATGATTAAATTATTATAAAAAATTTACTTTTTCCCACAATTTTTGATATAATGGAATGTTATTAAAACCATTTAATTCAATCAATTTTGATATGATAAATTTTTTATAATGTCATCACATATATATGAATGATTTTCATTATGTGATGGGTAAGAACTATATCTCCCTCCATTGAATTTGGTAATAATTTTAATCCCTTGAGATATAATGGGATGGAATGAGGAGTGAAACTGATTCAGTAAGCAACTATGTACGTTATGAAAGATGTGGAATTGAACATTGACTATTATAATGGTTTTGGGGGGTAAAACCTTTCCAATATGTTAGTCATGGTAATGAGACAATAATATAATGTAAATGATTATTTATACATATAAGTATACCATAAATATATATTTTTTCATAATCTTATGGACTCATATCTAATTTTCTTTGAATATCTTATTATTCATGTCTTATGAACTTTTAATTTGTATTTCATGAGTACTATATGATCTATGGTTTTAGGGGTATTGTTTTGATATTTAATTATCAAATTCTAAAACTATATGTTCACATTATTCTTATATATGTCCCTTGTTTACAGTTACTGATCATATGATCTCACACCTTTATTATATTAAATCTCGCATAGTTTTGAATAAATGTATTAGTTATGATTTGTTAACAAAGGGTGCTAGTTATAAATAATATCATGATAGATGATGTAATTTACTGATGAAATACTTTTTTACATTTCCAATATTCAAATTGTACTATTTTTTATAATCCTCATGAATGTGGTTGTGTGATTAAATTATTGTTAATAGAAATGATGTAATATCTATGTATGATAAGTATCGGTCTCTATATTTGGTATTGGATGACTAGTTTAGTAAATAAAGTTGAAACTAGTATAAGAAAAATTTAGTGAGACCCCTAATGAAATTTATAAGGATACATATATTCCCATGTCAATGTATTGTAAAATTTATGGGAATTTTGGTAAAGGATAGAGTGACTTGTTTCTAGGAAATTAAATTCATATTTGAAAACTACAAGTTGATGTGGATCAAAGATCAGGGTACCAAAGATATAATAAATCTCAAAATAGGACATTGTTATGGACTAAATTGTTACCTAGTTCTTGACAGTGGGGCTTTCTACAAACTTGGATTGACACTCATAGGCGTATTGTTTGGAAATTACAAGACTCTTTACACTCAATCATATGAGATTTGAATAATGACCATGAATGACCTAGGTTAAGACTTTAGAGTAATATTGGTTCATTATTTATATATCCTATATGTAATTTTTGATTATTAGGTGGTTACCAACTATGAATATTATTCCTTAAACTATGGTTTTTAGTAATAGTCACTGGATAGAACCCAAAGGAACTATGTTGAGATTCATTGTGATGGATAATGAAATGATGTTCATCATGAGCATCAAAATTTTAAGGAATATGGAATGAAAAATATATCTTCTATTAAGTTTCTCAAGATATGAAATAACATGGAAATCCAAATAAATAATGGAGGGAACAATATTATATTGATTCCTTCATAAGGAAATGTACACCTTATTTCAGTAGGTATTCTGATACACGAATTTCTGAACTACGAATTAGAACCACTGAAAATAAATATTCTATTATCTGGTCTTTAGAACATGAAAATTTCATTTAGGGTTTATACTATTCAAAAGGTGAACCAGATCAATAGTGTTCTCTTTTCATAAATATAAATAAATAGAATTAAATAGAATCCATTGATTAGGAAATATATAAGAACAAATTTATCAATAATTATTTTCCTTTCATTCATCAAAAAAATATGGAGAATAGGTTACTAGAGATAAATCAAAAGGATGATGAATCTTTTTCTATAAAAGATGAATATTTAATAGAACATGAGGGGTACACTTAAGGTATTATCATCCAACCCAAATAAATGATTCATCAATTACTTAGTGGCATAAAACCATGTTTCCAAAGGGATTTATCCATAATAGACATTAGTAGCTATGAATATATTTTTTGTGATAAATTAGGGTGGAAATAGAGGTAGTAGTATTGAATCAATCTTGTAGTTATGAAAATAAGAGAAAAATAAAATTTATTGAAAATTTATATACAATTAAATGAAGAATATGAGTGATCTTTTATTCTCAATATGTGAATATTACCATATAAGAAATTTTCTTAAGGGGAATTTTAATTGTTTTAAGTGTGGAAGGGATGTTTGTTAAAAAATTTATTGGGGATGTGATGGGAAGAAGTTATTTTATTATGTGAATAGAGATAATGTTACACATAATTTACCCCCCACACTCAAATGTTTAAAATACAGTGATTATGAACTTTTTGCATACTAGTGACCAAATATAATGGAAAACAATGTTGATATACATCATCAACATCTTAATTGATGATAAAAATGGAAGTCTTATGTGATCAATATTTATGATGAGATATGAAATAAGAACATGGTAAATGGTATAATCACCATCCACTCTAGAACCGTAATGTCTTATTTGACTCTAGATCTAGCCATTCATTAATATCTAATGAATTCTCTAATGGTATAAATGTTTAATGAAGATTATAATAAGTATAAGTAATAGTAAAAATCCTTATTGGTATGATGATTATATGTCTTGTTTATTAAACCTCTCTGGTTTATGTTTGTTAGAATGATCTACTAGGAAATATATTAACTCTTCTTCATGTTGGATTGGATGTTATCCTAGAAATGGAATGGATTTATCTACATAAAGTCCAAATGAATTGTATAGGAAAGGAAGTTGTTTTTTATAATCCAAACCAACCTATTATTTACTATAATTTTTGACAATAGATATATAATATTTATTAAAATCATATCCATTATATTATTTTTTATTCTAAATAAATATTGACATTAATCATGGATGGTTTAAGAGAAACTAAAAATTGATGATTCTACAATTGAGTGGGTTCTTTTTTATGTCTTTATATTATAGTTTCATATTCTCCCATGAAAATATGACCTTGACTTATCAATATTAATCATATATGGTTCCACAAAAATTTTAAAGTATCCTTATAGATTGGACCTGATTTGAGTTGTAGTAATTAATATTGGAACACCATGAGAACCTAGACAATAGATTCCTTCAACCATGTGTTTCACCTTGGGGTAAACATATTCAATTTTTTAAAAATATTTATGGATCTTTAAGACACAAAATTAATTTCTGAGGGAATATCAATATCATGACCAATGAAAAGTATCACCAACCTCATATAGATGACTAATTTGATCAAATTTGCTAATATCAATACCATTCTAATATTAAAATTTATTCTGGATATCATCATTTGATGTTAAAGTAAGAGGATATTAAAAATATAGAATTTTATACAATTATTGGACTCTATAAATATTTAGTGATGCCTTTTGGTCATAATAATTCTTCCACTATCATCATGGATTAATGAATAGTGTCTTTGTAGATTATGTTGATCAGTTTTTGGTTGTCTTTATAGAATATATTCTTATTTATTAAAATATTGTGTAATCTCATGAGTATCACAAGAAAATTGTACTAATTAACCTATAGAAGAAAAAAATATAATAAAAAATTACAAACCGTGAATTTTTGCTACAAAATGTTTCAATTTTGGGTCATATAATCGCAATATAGGGTATATTAGTAAAACTATCAGAGATGGATGATATTGAATTTTGGCCTAGAAGAACCATTACGGCTGCGATCTGTAGTTTTCCTGGATTTTCATGATATTATCATCTATTTAAAGATAACTTCTCATGATTTTATAATGCATTCCCCATGTTAACTCAGAATAGAGCATTGTTAATCTGGATAGATTAATGTGTGAAAAAATTCAATGAACTGAATAGATTATTTAGAATAACACTTATAATTACCTTTCCCAACAGTGGAGTAAGATTTGTAATCTACAGTGATGCATCCATTAGTATATATGAATAGTTTCTCATGAATATGACACAGTTAGAGCTTATACCTCATGATAATTTAGGGTTCAGGAGAATCATTACCCACCTCATGATTTCATGTTAACTATGGTAATTTTTTAATTAATGGCTTGGTCCGATTATATAGATATATAAAGGAGTGAAATATAAATCGATAATATATTTAAAATTTATAAATTCACATAGAGGGAGTTGAATATGAACAAGAGAAGATGGTTAGATATCATAAAAGATTATGGATACTAAATACAATACTACCTAGGAAAATAGAACAAGGTGGATGATGCCTTTAGTTGAAAGGATCGTGATATCTTATCTATGTTGTGGATAAAAAAAAAGAACAAATATTTCTATATATCGAATGGATGAATTTAGAAATCCCAAATAAAGGGTATAAATCATATATTGATCAATTGAATGTTTAATGATATATATCTGTGGAAGTTAAATAGAAAAAAAATAAAGAATTTGTGATGAAAAAGAAGGATAGAAATATTCCTGAGATTAGACATGATCATGATGAAATGATAAGGATAAGGAACTATAAATGTGTTGCATCCATACAATATTTTAAGATAGTGTTGTTTGAGGAAGCTCATTGTTCATCATTATATATCGATCATATATATTCAAATACATATATATTGATTTATAAGAATACTATTTGTTTGATCACATAAAGAGATAAATCATAGATTATGTATCTCAACTCATGGTTTGATATAAATTTTATGATGAGAGAAACTATTCTAAGGTAATATTACATCCATTAACATTACTAGACATGAAATGGGAAATCGTCACCCAGGATTTTGTCATTGTACTCCCAAAAATATCTATAGGGAATAATTCTATATGGGGTTTAGTCGATGTCCATATAAATTAAACACTCTTAATTTCTATTAGAGAATACATATCTCAAGATTAGATTTATATGGTATATATATAAGAATAAATAAGGTTTCATTGAATAAAAAATTATATTGTTTTGAATTAGAATATAACGATGACCATAATGTTCTTCTGAATTATTTTATATGTTATTAATTCAAAGTTGAGTTTCATTACCAAACATCATTGTAATACTGATGGTTAGCCTGATAAAATAATTTTTACCCTATAGTGTATGTTAACATATTTTAATTTGGAATTAGTTAGTGGTTGAGATCAAAACCTTCCTCTAGATCAGTTTTTTTTAAACAACAAATAACACTAATGAATTAATATGGCTCTTAATGATGAACTAAATAGAAAGAAAAATAGAGATCCAAAGTACTGAATGAATTTGGAAAAAGACAACTTTTTTAACAAAGATAGATAAAAAAGGAATAAAAATTTAAATCCATTCAGAAACTCATCGTGGTAACTCATATTCAATAGAAAATTTATAGTAACAATCCCAATTGTGATCTAGTATTTGAATTTGGTAAAAAAATGTTTTTATAAACTTCTCCATGGAAGAAGGTTATGAGATTTCTAAATAATGGGATATTATTCCCTAGATATATTGGTCTATTTTAAATTCTTGATCATATTATACTGGTAGACTATGATTTGTAACTTCAACCAAACCACTCTCAACTTCATGATGTGGTCTATGTTTCTCTCCAACAGAAGTACATACATGACCTTTCCCATCGACATAACTCATAAGTCGTAAAACTGGAGAAATAAAATTTTTATGAGGACTAGTTAGTGTAGATTCTAGGTCATATATAAAAATTTATAAAAAAACAATACCAACCACATGTTAAATGTTTTTTGGTGGAATCAATTGTTTGAGAAATCTATATTGGCCCCTGAGGAGACATTGAGTCATTAGTATCCTCATTTTTTGACAATGTGATTAATTTTGAGAGAGAAATTTATTTTAAGGGGAAGAATGTGAGACATTAAGTTTTTATAAATAATTATTATTATTATAAAATATATTTAATTATATAATATGTTACATGAAACATTATCTTAATCATATATTACATGAAACCATAAAATTTTATCGCGTTATATATCACCCTAAGTCTACTCAAAACCAAAATATATTATAAATATTATTCATACGCAATGATCATATCTTACCTCTGAATCAAAGGGATATGAATAATAATTAATACCCATAAAATATCTAGTATAATGTTTTCATAATAGGAAATATATTGATAATAAAATTGATTAATTTTTCAATAAATTCAATATATGTTTTGAAAATACTATTATCAAAAAAAATATTTTATCATTTGTATTGTAAATATAATATAATTAATTTTTGACACTTTAAGAAAATATGTATGAAAATAAAATTTTATTATTTTTAATAATAATATCAAAATTATATTAAGGTTATTTTTTTGTTAATTTTCTAGATAGATTATTTTTTTGATGAATAGTGAAAAATAATGAATTTTATTTCAAAACTTCATTACCATTTTAATTATTTATAAAGATAAATTAATGTTTATTTCAGTTTTATAATATCATTACATAAAATATATATCTATTAATACGGTTGACATAATTAGAATCATTTTAATATTTAATTTTGATATAAAAACCCTATACACGATTAAACTTTTTTTCTTTGGAATCCTTCATTCTAATATAGTATGCTGGATTAATTTTAATTTTAAATTTTCACTTATTTAAATTTAATTGGGATATTGGCTTTTAATCATATTCATTTATATTATCCTATAATTTCAAATTAATTTTTTCTCACAATGTGAAAATTGTGAAAATTAATTACCACGGTTGAAGAAAAAAATGGGTTTATCCAGGTTTTAAGAAATATTATATGACTATAAATAACATATAACTTTTCTAAAACATAAATTATTGACATATTTAGACCGCATATTTTTAAGTGTCTATAATACACTTTATTGGTGCCATATATCAGGATAAAAATGACAGAAAATCTTTTACATTTCAAAATATTATAGGTGTACCACTTTCCACACTTATAAAGGTCACCCCTCTCATTTATACATGACACCTTAAACCACTATTTCATCGGTCACTACCTGAACAAATCACATCTAAAATTATATTATCACATATTATATTACTTATTTATTCATAAATCTAACCTTTAATGTATTCTTTTGCAAACCTATGGAGGTTACCTGGGGAGGAGGTTAAAATTATCATTGGGCATTTTTTTTATTACTTCCTCCACCACTAATTTTAATTTAGTCATTATTATAAAATTCAAATGTATATGACATTTACTAAAATTTTTTAATGTTATGTTAAACACCTAAAACAATCTCCACTTCTATAATATAGTTTATGAAAATATGAATCATTTGTATGACGGACTACCAATAGGTGAACATGTGTCATTATTTCTTCCAACATCACCTCCCATGGATGGATATAATAAAAAATTAAATATTAATATGTTATATTTATAAATTTATTATTTTAATATAATTATTATATCACACATATCATCGTACAATCCTTTCCATGTGAATATAGCAGCGTTGCTTATTTGTATTTTGGGCAATCGCCTTTTGAAACGATTTGATTCATTCACACAAAAAATGAACTGTAATATGGATGAGGTTTATAAAAATATGTGATATTTATTACATAAAAAAATAAATGGTAATATATTATTTACTTGTCCTTATATAAATCCTTTTATAAAATGGAAAAAACATCCATGCATGCATATTGCCTACTGTCTCTATGAACAGTGTATTTCATTTTCTATCACTAAATTTTATACTTTATTATAAAAATATATATTTTTAGTAAATATTATATTTATATCTTGGATAATATTATGAATATTATTATACCGAGATCAACATAATTGGCCCAAAATATCAAAATCTATAGATATATGAAAAAAGTAGTTATTTCCCAAAACCTGATATAAACATGGAATTGTTAATAAACGGGTAATAAAAGATCATAAGTATATCATATATGGTATGATATATATATATTTGGGATTAAAATTGTTTTATTGAAAACATCAATATATTATATCATATTTTTTAATGCGTATGATGTAATTTGAGATATAAGGTAATGGATTTATATCTCATTTTTTATTTTCGTAAGGCACAAGTCTTATTCACCACCTATTTATTTTTATGTCATTTTTATAGTAACCATGAATGCATTTTATTATTAATATCATAAAACTTTTTTGGATTATATATCCATTTTTGGTTCCCTATTTCACATTTATTATATATCAAATGTTATGAAAGTCCTAATGTATATACACTACAATCTCATTATTTATCCGATTTTTTAGGATTAAGTCCCCAATGTTGAAATATTATGATCTACCTCTCAATAATTCCACTGAATTTTATTATAATATGATTATTAATGATATTTTTCAAGTCGTATCATAATTTTTTCTCTCCTTTATACTTAAATTAATTTATAAAATGTTTTAAGAGAAATATTACTTATTTGTCTCTTCGGTCGAAAACCATATCTCTTCAAAACCCATTTTTTCTAAGAATAACATCAAAAATATTTTTAATAATCAGAAACTGATTTATTAAAAACAATTTACCAATGTTTTCTTATTTATAAACATTAAAAAATTCTTTATGTATTTTCTAATCAATGTTCATTTGACTATTATCAAAAATGTGAAAACAATGTTTGTTTTAATATGCCCAGTATTAAAATAATTATCCTCTCATTTGATTTTTATTTTCATATCATATTAAATTATTTCTAATGGTTATTTTAATATAAATAATGGTATTTTTCAAAAAAAAATTGAAATTTTAGTTTTATGAAGTGTTTTCCAAAGAAAATTGATGTTACTCATGTAATTTTTAAATAGATATTTTAAATAAAGTTTTAATTTAAGTTGATATATATAAATATAACATTTAGTAATCTAGGTATATGAACAAATTACACTCTTCTCATTATATGTCTAAATTTGTTTGATGAATTTTTTTTGAAATTAGGCTCTCTTCTAAGGGTTATACCATGATATCATTCTTATGAATCCTTCTTATTATACAATAGGTTATGCAATGATGAAATGATGAAATAATTATGACACCTATTTATTTTTTAGTGGTTCTGATATGATTAAATTGTTATAAAACCGATTTCACTTCATGGGTTATGATATGAGTAATATTTTATGATATGGTGGGAAACATATGTATGGGTTTTATTATGTTATAGTTATGACCTATATATTCCTCTAATGAATTTTGTAATTATTAATATCTCATGAGATAAAAAAGATTAAAATGGGTAGTGAACCATGTATAGTAAAATAATTTTTCCATTATGATGGTCTTGGGAGAGAACCATGTATAATATGATGGTATATAGACTTAATTCATTCCACAATGATAGACTTGGTAGTGATCCCTGACTACTATATAAATAATTTTCTATGATTTTGTATAAGAAAAAAATCATTTTCTTATACCAGTGTCACATCACATGGATTACATTAATTTATGATTTTGTTAGCCATGTCTCATAAACATCAAATCATTATTTAATGACTCAATATTATTATATTTTATTTCCAGTTTTGGTTTTCATATTTTATTATCATTACCCTATACACTTATTATCATGTTATACTTATGCATCTAAATTTTTAATTTTTAATAAGCCTATAATCACTCCCATTTTATATGATTCCATTAAAAATGATAAGAATAAATTTATAACTTATGATATGTCTAATAAAAGAGTTATATATCAAGAACATTGTAGGAGAAGTTGTATTTTACCTATGAACTAATTTTTTTAGTTTCCATGTTTCAAATGAAATATATAATTATGATAATAAATAATGTTTTTATTTAATTTTCTAAATGTTCATAAAAATTATATATCATATATGTATGATTATTATGGGTCCCTATACCCTATCCATTTAGATCCAAATCCGCGTCATTCTTAGAAAATTTCTCCAAGATCAGGATTAATTGTTATTTAAATCTCTATCAATAATCTTTCAAATTAAAATCATTGAATAAGATCATCATGCGGAAGGATGGTTCATTGAGGACCAATAATTTAAAGGATATTAGGGGTAATAAAACACCACATGGACCATCCATGATTAATTTCAAAAAAATAACCACGTCAAATGGAATATAGAATCAATTTTAGACAAATAACGATTGATTTGACCTAGATTCAACAACGGTTTCCATCTAGATCCACCGCATATTAATTTGTTATCTTAAAGGTAGAAGTGAAATGATTCATAATTGATTTGTCCTACAACATTAACACTAACTTAGGTTTATTATAGGGTGACCCACTGGTCATATGACCAAACTAATCCTCCATAAACCCCCACTCAAGACACCCCAATGGCTAGTAGGTGGTCCACTAGCCACCCCATACAGGAACTCTGGATAGTTGTTCTGGCATTCTTAGAAACATGGGTATTTTATACCCAACCAATAAATCTAGTGGGGGATAAATTATAGATTGTGGTTATATAAGTAACCCAAACTACTCTAGGTCTCCTCTACTAATCGTATGATCTAAAACCACCCAATGATCCTTTCCTTCATGGGTATAAAGAGTTAATCAAGGAGATATAACAAGAAAAACCATATCTTGATAGTTGATTCTCTATAAAATTCATCAAACATATGAAAAAAAACATTTTCCCTATACGAATAATGTCTTCTGTCAAATAACATGTGTTCTTATCCCTTTCAATGATGTCTTGGTGTCATTATAAGTTGAAAAAAATTGTCTTACAAATTTTCATGAGCTCTGAACATCTAATTCCTTGGTATAACAAAACCATGTCCTGATATTTTGAATCATAATTATTTTAGTGGTTGATCGAGGAACCCTTAATATCATTGAGTTAATCTGTTAAAATGGTTATGAAATCATATTTCAAATATATAAATAATGGTTTCATGGGTCTCTGATCATATAAAATGTTGTTTTCAAAGTGGAATATCTTATGTAGTAATGTTATCACAAAGGGCATAGAATAATAATGATTAAATAAATTATTTAGGTTATCTCTAGATAAATAAATAAATTATAAAAAATATATTATGTATTAGTAAATATATTAAGTATATTTTTTAAATGATTGTGAAAAGACATTATAAATGAAATATATTTTACATATGAATATGTATTTTAAACATAAGCCTTTTTAGATAAGAAAAACACTAACTATATAAAGAATATATTATGTATAATTGAAGTATATCACATATTGGGATATATTGTTAAGGGAAACCCCTTATGTATGAAAATATGATGTCTAAAAGATATCATGTTTTATTTTGTTTTTCAGCCAAGGTACAAACCTATCATACTTAAATTATTTATTTCATATTAGAATATTATTTAATTTGTCGATATTTTTTAAATAAATATAATTTGTATTGAAAGTAATAAATTATTTAACAAGGTATAATATTTCAAATCTTAGTGTTAAACATAAATTTTTTAATTCTCTAATTTGGAAAAATATCTTACACATTTCATCCAAGGGGGCACATAAATGTTCATAATTTCCCAATTTTATATACATAACACTCATCATTGTAATACCTAGGTGTTAAAATTTATCATGCAATAGATATCTCATTTCATTAAAAGTGAAATTATTTATTTCTATATTGAATATTATTTTATAACTAGTAAGATTTTGATATGGATTTTAGTAATAATAATTAAAAAATATAGGAAACATTATTATATAAGGTACCCAAACATTAATTATTTAGTATAATCATAGAAGTTGATAACACTGTGTTTTAGAGGGGCTGTTATTTAAAGTTATTCCATTTTTAAAGTTAGTTAAACTATAATATTTCCTCTATTATAGATTAAAACCCTCATCATTTATCTACCACCCATTATATTTCCAGTCCTCTTATGGTCATTATTTTATCTCCCCCTACCACTTTGAATTTTCATTGATTTTTGTAATTCTTTGATAATCATTTCACATGATAAACTTCTCTAAACACTATTTTCGACATAATAATGATAATTGTTTTCTATTTTTTCCCATTATTAGTCGTGTTGACCTCGGTTTTAGGGTTTATTAGTTTTGAGTTGTTGAAATTATCCATTTATGGATTAAAATTGGCTTCTAAAACTCATTATTTACTCCATGATATGGAATAACACCATTGCTAGAAGGTTTTTCAATTTTAATTACAACTTTCTATGAAAAACAATTTCAATTAAAACCAAGGAATAAATTCATATCTCCAAACATTAATGTGAAACTTTAAAAGATATTAAATATATATATGAATATATTATTCAGAAAAATCAATGTACATTATCATGTTTCTCAAATAGAATAAAAGGTTCTTAATGATTTCACTATTTTTAATCCCTAAAAGGATTTATATTATAACATATGTTTCGTTAAAAATGATTTATATTTTCTTTTCATGGTCATTTATGATAAATATTGTTGTTCTGATATTAAATGATTTATTTTGGATGAATCTCAAGCTCTATGTATTATTTATAATCTAATTGTGCGATTAGATTCATCAAATATTTTCTCTTATTTGATTATTTGTTTTTAATATTTTTTTATTTGGTTACTTTTTCTTCTGAATAGGATTTTATAACTTAGCCTCTCCAATGATGTCCCTAAGTCATTTTTTGAAATGTATAAAAAGGGTTTCTTAATGCAATAAAACATATTAATTGAGTCCCTTTATATTTTTTTAAATGTTTTTGTTTTATTTATATTTTGTAAGGTATATGGTATTATACTAGTTAGGATACATTATTATTATATTATTGTTAATGATAAAATTAGATACTTCTAGTATGGGTGTTCATTGGGGAGGATTGATTGTGGTTTTGGTTAACATATGTTTTTATATGTCACATTCTGATTACTCACCTTGATTTATATGTCATGGGAGACCATGGGAGATTCTGTAGGGAACCATTGAAAATTATTTTTATGTAGAATAGTTCCACTCTACCTAGCCTATGCATGCATATTTAAGATTCCTCTCTACATATTAGAGGTACCACTAGTTTATTAAGATACTATGACTAGAATTTTGGGTGTTATTAACATGTTTGGAATGTATATATAATAGTTTTATTACCCTACAAATCAATTAACATAGTAATGCTTGGTTATATCCATGGTGATAATGACATCACACTTCCAACTATACTTAATTATTTATATTTCATATTTTTTTTCAATTTTATTGTTCACTATCCTTGTTTTTTACCGTATTTGTAAATTGGAATAAAAATTATCTGCAATAGTGTATAATTTATTTTAAAATAATTGACATAATTTTTAAATAAAAATATATATTATGTTCTAATTTTATGATATTAACTAATCATATGAATTTCATTCTAGACATGGGCTTATCAATGTATTATATCTAACAATGGTGTTTTTTATGTTAGATTTAGAAATATTTCTCCAATTTTCAAAAGTCGAGTTTTTGTAAAAATCCTCAATGTTTGTCATATTTTGAGGTGTGAAATTTAAATATCATAAATGCATTTTCCCCCTTATATTATGGATAGTAATTACTAATACCAAATGAAAATGATACTCATACATTCTTATTATAGTTTCAAAACCCTTAAATGGGATTCACATTTAATGGTTATATAATGGGTATGGGAATCATACCTGTTGAGAATTAATTTATATGTCCTATAATATAATAGGTATTTATAGTTTCCATATGAATATAATACTTGTTAATAGGAATTCTTGTTCATGTGTGGTAGAAGTTCCAAGAAATAGATCTTGTATCATGATATATTTTGATTAGTGTATAAGGCCATTATTTTTTTCTTATTCTTATAGAGTAAAAAATATAATTTTCTTCCATTATCATTATTTTTTCTATGTTATGTGATTATTTTAGTTAATATTATTCTCTGAAAAATTTCATTATGTCCTATATAAATTTATTGGTTTTGTTTTTGATTGGTTAGTCATATTTTATATGTTTTCTTTGTTTATTATATCATTATATTTTAATTGAAAATTTTATATAGGTTACCCTATAAATTATGAAGTGTGTATTCAAAATTTCTATGAGGAAATTCTATGTATATTCTTACTACAACAGGCCTCCAATATGTGTATCATTTGTTATCATTCTTTTGTTACCACCCCCTGGGGATTGAGAACTCACATCATTCATAGTATTGTATCTTTGATGCCCTTGAAATTGTTTCTATGCAATGTAATTTTCTCAATCATTGATTATATTCTTAACCAAGAGGATAAAATCATCATAGTAGAAACCATTTGAAATTTAAACATCATTAAATTATTATTTTAACTTTCACTAATTCTTTAATATTGGTTTATTATAATGAATTTGTCTATTTTATAATGACTTTAGTTTTATAATTATATTATTCATGTTAAAATATTATGCTGTATTTTATAGGGGATGAATTTATAAATTATTTAGGTGTTTTATCAAATAGAATAAATATATATTGAATATTGGACATATAATGTTAATAAATATAGTAAAAGGTGAAATTTATAAAATTATAAATTTTATTAAATGTATAGAAATTAAACTGAGGTTAATTCCATAAATATTATGTTAGATATGAAAATTTTGTTCATCAAAAAATAATATCAAGGGTTTCTTGTGGAGTTTTTAAAAAAAATTGACCATTTTGAATGATTTTGTATTTTAATTTTTTTCAAACTATAGTCATAATGTTTTCAATAATTTTTATATTTTCATATATGATTGATCTAATTTTCAATGGAATGAGTTACCTAACCTATTTTGGTAGTTTTAATGTGGTTTAAATAATATTATATAATCTAAAATTTGTTATCAAGAATTAATTTTTACAAAAAAATTAATTATGGTTATTTATAATATTAATTTGATGGTTCTATAATATTTTAAAATGTTTATAATTAAATAATTATGTGATACTCTATTGTAAGGGTTTTTTAGAATCAATTTTCATATTTTTCCAACTATTTGTATATTTTGGTTTATTTAGTTTAAATTTTTGATATTTATATGATTGAATTTTTGTATTCATAAACATTTTTAGTGCACCACAAACAAAAACATTATTAATTCACATGAAGTATCTATAGAAAATCATCCAAAAATGGTACCATCAATTGATCCAAAAAAATTTAAATTATTTGTTTTGATTTTAAAATATGTAAATCATTTTTTTTCATCCCCTACTAATTCAAAAAAAAATTAATAAATAGTTTTATAATTTAAGTCGATCACATATCCATGCGAAGAATGGTTTGTATGATGTGTCAGATTGCTTATAGAGAGCTGAGAATGTTTTAAATAATCTTGAGCTCTCAGAGTTTCTAAATTTCAGTGTTTCTTTCATTATTTCCTAGGGTCTTAGATATGTGTTGTGTTAGTACATTATTCATTAAAATATAAAATATGGACACTAATTGTAATATTTTATGGCATTAACCATACAACACTACTTCTATAAAACAATGAAAGTGTATAAGGACATAGAATTTTATTAGATTAAATATAGTGAATAGTCAGTTCTAGTATATGACAATTGTTTTTTGAGATAGTATGAAATTTATCTGAGTTATATTCTGATTAATATATTAAATTATGTAGTTAATATAACCTTTTAATGGTAATTCAATATCATTAGTGATAAATTTTGAGAATTATTAGTATTAATAGTTGATTCTCATCATGGTTATATGAGAATACAATTAGTTGATCTTTTTTTATCATCATTCTTGTATGGAAGCAATATATAATTTATTATGGAGTAATGTATTATTTTTCGAGAATAAATTCTCTAATGGAATTAAAAATATTATTAAGATAAAAAATATGAATAATTTCATTTAATTTGTATGATTATTGGTTTAAATATAGAATCAAGTGTGTAAGACTATTGGGTTGGGTATTTGAATATCCCCAACCCCAAAATATTATATGTTAATGGTTTATGATTATCAAAGGATTTTTTTCTTGTAATGTAGTCTGGATTTTATACTTATATTTCAAGAATACATTTTCTAATATTAAAATTATTAATTTCATCATTTAATTGATTATTCTTGATGGTATTGAATTTTTTTTCATTTTGGGAATTATTTAATGAATAATGGAAAACAATAAAAAAGACAAAATGTTTAAATGATTTTTGCTATAAGAATATTATCCATGAAATATGGTTTCTATTGGATCATTGTTGGTATTGAAACATAATAAGATAAAATAATGTGGTTGGAATAGCTATAAAAACACATTTCAGATCACAAAAAGATAATTCAGAATGTTGATATAAAGTGAAAACACAGGGTAATAATTAATAAATGCTATATTGTTATTAGGGAAATACCTTCAAATTCACTCCATTAAACTATGTATGAAGAACTATCATATTTCAGATTAACCTAGTATGTGTTGGGGAGGCATGGAATTTGAAAGTTACCCAGAATATTTGACCTGGAACCATCTTAAACTATCATGATTTACATAGTAATATTTAAAGACTATTTAATAGAAAATTAGAACCACCTCATTTTCTATTGATTCTTATAAATTAGTGAACATTGGTTCTTATACAGGTCTTTCATTGGGAGGCCAAAGCTAGGGTAAAGGTGATGCACTATCCCAAAGGGTTTCACCCTTTATTCTCTAAAATTTCTTTTTCAAATTTATTTTCTTCTCTATTTACCTCCAAATACAATTTCATTATCATAAGTATGTAACTATTGATATATATTTAGTAATATAGATAAAGGGGGAGGTTCTTTAAAATTTAATCCTACTATTTTCTACATGATTTTACATTACAATAATTTTATTATAGTGTTTATTTTTTGTTATCCTTAATTTCCATTGAATAATGAATATGGGGAAATATATTTTTCAACTACACAACTAATTAAACTAAATTAGGAATTACAATTAAATGGTTTAGGGTAATTATGTCTAAAAATAGTTTCATGACAATATATCCCATTAATGACCTAATGTACATGAACATGGGAAAGTCGAATTTCTATATTAAGAAGAGGATACCAAGACTAATTCTATTCCTTATGACAACTATGAAAATAGTCATGAAAAAATTATTCTATTTTTAAATTTATGTTCACCTAAACGTTTAATCTAGAATAAAATTCCATGTTTCATAAAAATTGATTTCAAAAACCCACTCTTCATTCTTCACCCACTTTCTCAAAAATACCTCTATCTATTATTTTCTAAAAATTCAAAATTATAGTCACCCTTTGACCCTTGGACTCAATATTGTATACATTTAATTATATTATATACGTTTTTTTATAATTTTATTAATTAATAAATTTTCATAGACATGTTAGAATATAACAATACCCTAGGAGCTATAAAATTCTATCCTACATTCCCAAGGATAGTGACCTCATGGGATTAGAAATTTTCTATTTTTTAATTAATTTCAATTTAATTCTGTATTATTATCATATTCTTTAATTGGTGTGATTATTCTGACAGAATATTTTCTTATACATGGCCACTCAACATTTTTAAATGTCTATGATGATTGCGAATATGACGCAAAGGTCGAGTGAGACCTATATCAAAAAATTATACCAACTATGAGCATGGATGGTGCATTACCAATCCAACATGATTCCTATGTACCATAAGGAGATGTAGGGTTATGTACACTCAGTAATTATGTGATATCATCCAACATAAGACTGCATCAAAGCATTTGTGACCTACACATAAATTTTAAAATTTTTCGTTCAAAACCATCTTTTTTTATGATCCTTTTATTTCCTATTAGGTATGAATATTTTCAATTATAATTTAACTACATAGTTTTGATATAATGTTAATGACTGATGAGGTCATGGGGGTTTTGATGGAATCATGTGGATTTTTATATCTTGGAGGCTCAACCTTTGTAAATGACCATTAGGTTGCACGTTAGTAGAAACGGTGGACCCAAGTCCCATAGTTTGAGTAAAAAAATCATTGTGTTTTAGATTCCGGTGTAGGGCCACAAAGTTTAAGGAAATTGTGAACGTAGGGTTATAGACAACTGTGATGTATTTTATTTTCATAGAATATGTGGAAATATTGTTCTATGCTTTAGTTTCCATATAATGAATATTATACATTTCAGATCCCTCTTATGGTAAATACGTAGTCATGGTTGGAACTCAATTTGGCCAACCAACCATCCAAACCATGCGATAAATTTTAATAGTGGAAAATTGTCATTTTTTCTAACCTATTTAATAAATCTTAATCTCTTATATCTAATTTAAAACTCTACATGACTTATACTCCTGTCAAAGCTTTATTCTATCCTTCTCCTTCAATTTGGTGTACTTTTTTCATTTGAATTAAGAATCAAACATTGTTCATCACATTGGATCTACACTGGGGAGATCTATGTTCATCTTGAGCATTTTTTAATTAATCATCATATAAATGGAGTTATTTTGGTGAAAATAATATTCTATATTATAAGGTTTTTCAATCATTCATCCATTTTCTGCTGATTAGGACCACATTATAGGTCGATACTATATGATATTTCTACCATAGGTAAATGTTAGGGGTTTTGATTCTTTCCCTTAAAGTGCAGTGTTCTTTATACCTTGTTGTTGTTGATTCTCACATTGATAGTTATGGAATTCCCCCTAAATTTTAATGAAAATGTTTATATGAGTTTACGGAACTTGATAGGTTCACCTTGAGTACTATTTTATTGTTTGATGTCATTCACCTCAACCTTAGCCACCCACTGGGGTTTTTTACAATTTTAAACCTAATTTTAACACCTGTGAGGTGTATGTACATAAATATTACCTATATTATACCACATAATTTGGTGTAATTGAGATACCAATTGATAGTGGAATCCTTATTGAATTAAATTATATATTAATAGAGAGATTATGTCTCCAATTACATGTCATTAGATGATGTTAATTAGTTAAATTGTTTAAGAGATATGTGGAAATGAGTTGGATGATCTCATAGATTTTTAATTGTTTATAAATGATTAATTAACTTATTGGTCCACTAATAATTTTATTGAATTAATTGTACATTTATTCTATTAGAATCCATATTCCATTTGATGTAATTGAAATTTCTTCTCTAAGGATCTGTATTGATTATGGTAGTGTACACATAAGAAAATTATACTCTTAGAACCCTAATTAGATTGGATTATATATAAATTTCCACTCCATTGATCCTTGTTGATTGTGTTTTTGGATTCCTTGGACATTTAAACTCTTTTTATCCTAATTCCAATGGTTTCCAAAGGATTTTATACTCCTTGAATCTATCCTGATTGGAGTAAAGTGGAATAGATCCATGGATTCTATGAAATTCTTCAACTATTTTCAAACGAGATTTTCCTTAGTCTCAAAGAGAATGTCATAGTCATTTATAACTTGACATTGTACATTTTAGTATAGAATCATGATTACTATGAATATTCAATAATCTATTTTTATCATGAATACAAATTTCCATATTAAGGGTATTTTATTTCTTCCCCTAGACTAGATAGTTTTAAACATTCTTTATCAAGATTTCTATTTGCTTATAGTTTATGGGTGCTTGATAATTTTTTCTTGGGATACATGTTTATCTAGACAAGATCAAATCATCTATAGAAACTAAATTTCTATAACCAGTATACCTATCATATACTAAACATGGTTTTATTTTTATTCATATACTAGGCTTGTTATATATATCATTGGTTGTGGACTTCTGAGTGTATTCTCACAACCTTTTCAGAATGTTGTTTGGTACTCCCACATACATCTTGAATATAGGTAGGGACAAGGTAAAATCCCTCAATTTGAATCTTGATTTTATTGTTTCATAGGTTCATGAAAGTATAGGATCGTGCTTTATAGTGATGCTATTTATATATGGTTATTTTTCTATTTTTTATTTTGATACATCTATTTCATTGGATGCTTATTTCCATGTATTGAATTTCATTTTGTATAGAGACATGGAATACAAACTATTATATATAATTTGGTTTTAAGTAATAATTGTTATTAATGTCAGCTATATGTATCTCTTATATATTTATTTATATTCTACTTCTATGTTGTGTAATGATTACATTGTTCCACTACACTGTGATTATGAGGATATTAAAGCTCCTAACATATATGCTTCGTGGAGAAGCTATGAATGGGTGGGGTTTTTTCAACCTGGATAATGATCGTTAAGATATGGTTTATTGATATATCTAATCTTGATTTTAGGATTATGTTTTTCTAGATATATTGAGTGCTGATCTGGCTAGTGACTATATGTGTCTGAAGAAGTTTGTGATTACAATTATGGAGTATTTTGAATGCATCATTGAGGTTCAGCATTTCTCATTTATTTATGTTTCAAATGACCCTTCAATGTTAATAAGATTTGAGTAAGGTCTCATACATGACATTTTATCCCATGTAAATAGGTTTCTGACTAACTAATATTACTGAGATAGTGAATCAGGTGCTTATTATGGAATGAGACTCGAGGGAAATTGGGCGCACTCACAAGGAATTCCACCATCACAACACAACAATTCAATGTCTAGTAGTATAAATCACCATTTTGAGGCTTCTCAAGAGGGGAATACCATCTATAGTTTATTTTATAGCAGTTATTTCTTTTTATATCTTGGTGTAGGATGATGACATGTGAGAAGTTGGTGCGATAGAGACAGAGTTGAGTTCCATGCATGTAGAATGATGGGCTTTGTACAACTATTTAATAGGTCCTTCATTCTAGTATTCAATTTAAGAGGACTTATTCTAAATCTAAATTTAAGAGAATAGTTCGCTACTATATAGTAGGCATGGAAATTTATTAGTGATGTCCATTCATTCTGAGGTAGTGGTCATGGAAAAGTCAGTTGAGCAGTAATTGTTTCGCGATAGCATAGTGCACCTACAGCTGGTAGTGAGTTTTTTTCATATGGTCATAGTTATGGGTAGATATATTATTTTCATCCTAAACATGGTGGGAAAGTGTAAGGCTATCTATGGTGAGAGGTACAATCATAGTATCCACTGATTAGATATTTTCTCTTTTTGATTTTGGTGCTTATAATTATTTAATAGTTTTTTTGATAGAATAGACAATAGGACTTGATGTATAATTATTTCACTACATTATAATTCTTGATAATCTTTTGGGAATTATATTAGAAGATATATGACAATTTACATGAATCACCATTCAGATAGGTGGGTGTCACTTTATATGGTATATTTCTCCTCCTCATGGTAGGTCGTGACATCATACTCGGGATGGATTCGCTGGTTACTTATAATTCCTTTACTAATTTTCATTAACAGAGGGTGAATTTCACAACTCCAAAGGGATATATTTTAATTGAAAATTTTGAATGGGATTTCCAAAACGAAGAGCTAGTCCAAATATTCTTATGTTGGACAGGATGATAACCCAAATTGGTAGTTTATATCTATTTGATCAGCAAATTTGACAAACTCAATCCCCTTCATTAATAGATCGTTTTTGCGATGTTTTCCCAGATTCCATTTCTGTGTTTTTATTTAACTATAGAGTTGGTTCTAGGATCTTTATTGGTATCCATTCCTTCATAAAGGATAGCTACAACCGATAATTAGCAGGTCAAGATATAGCTAGAGTACCTAAAAAAAGGGGTTTAGATGGACCATTACTTCTCTATAGGTTTATATTGTACTTTTTTTTAAAGGTTGGGGCCGAAGCCTCATTTTTATTATTAAATCAAAGAAAAGACCTCTTTTAACTGGGTAGAGAGAAACCCATTACATAGCCGGAAGGCCCTGTGGGCTTGTAGCCCATTACATAGCCCGTAGGCCCAAATTCTAAGGCAAATTCACATTTTGTGAATAGTAACCTGCTGCTACAGTACCGCACAGTATCGCTGCCGCTATAGTGCCCTGCCGCTGCTACAGTGCCCGCTGATGAACATTGCCTCCGCCGCTACAGTACTGCTACAGTACCTGCGCCCCATGGGTTTTGAACCCCCATTTTCCATGTAGCATTACGGGGTGCTTACCACTAAGCCAAAACAAATGTAGTTGAAAACCTCAGGATATGAATGTATTTCTAGAAGTTGAACTACTTGATTGTTATGAAGTAGTTTATCATTCTGAACTAGTATCCTTTCACTCAGATAGAAAATCTCTTCAACCAGTTTTGAGGAGCTCAGTTTTTCTTGAAGATTGACTATTGTTTGGGTTATCAATACGTAGATGTTCAGCATTCAGAAACACCACATATATATATTTTTATAAAATGCATCATCTATATGAATATTTGTTCATTCCATTACATCTCATGAATTCACTAGCAGTTTTAATGGTCTTGATGAATATGTTTTTCATCTTTATTTGGACTCTTTTAAGGTGGTATTTATGTACGATATATTAGTGTATTCTCATAGTCAACAAAATAATTCCAAAAATCATTAGATAAATTTTTATACACTGATATACCATATATTATATGATGATATTATAAAGTTACTCTTTTGTTTAGATAATATTGACTTACAATTTCATATTATCTTAGATACATTAGTAGAATTTGACATAGAAAAGGTTCAAGATATAGATTCTTGGGAGCCTCTCAAGAATTTATTTTACATATACTATTTGTTGTGGTTATCTAGGTATTACAAGCATTTCATACAAGACCTATCATGCTTTTCATCGCCAATTATTATCTTGGACTATGAAGGATGTTATGTTTTTATGGTCAGATACCTATGAGATAGACATTCAGGAGATAAAATGAATACTTACAAAAATTTTGGAACTAATTCTTCTAGAGTAGGGAATAATCTATATAGTATATTGTGATGGCTTAGGGATCGGTATGGGTGTAGTTCAAATGTTGGGAGATTGAGTCTTAGTGTACAAGTATCATTAGCTAAGGAAACATGAGAGGAATTACCTAAAACAAGATCTTTGGTAAGGCACTAATGTTTATATATTATGTTGTTAAAGGTATTATCTATATATAGAGAGTTTTGTAGGGTACATAGACTACAAAATCAATTGAAAAATGTTTATATATAATGACCATAATTTGAGGAATGATGGTGGGTTGAATAAATTCATACCACAGACTTCAAAATTTCCTACACACTAAGATAGGGAAATACTATCATTGATGAACTAAGATGGATGACATGGATACATGCAGTCCAAGAGGCCAGTAATAAGTGGTATCTTAAGGCCTTGTTTTTAGTGATTCCATTTTAGGTTTCGGATAGCCACTGATAAGGTTTTCTCTTATCTGTGGAAGTGACTTCCAGTATTCTAGATATGGTGAGGATGATGAACTTTTCAAATATTTAGGCCTTAGTCCTACATGAGAGTGTAAGAGGTGAGAACCCACCACCTCATTGGATCATTGGGGAGAATGAAGTTATACACATACATGTTTATTTTTGGGTTCCATTAGACATACAGAAAGAGCTAATGTGGGAATTTTAATACTTAGTATGGGAAGTACATCTCAACAATACCACGATGTATCATGAATTTCATCCCCAATACTAGTACCTAGGGATGAAATAATAGCTATATTGTTTTTTTATGAGGTGTTCCACCTGTCAGTATGTGAAGACCAAACACTAGTGACCAACTTGGATTTTACCACAATCTTCTATTTTCTAGTGGAAATGGGATGAATTTATGATGCATTTTGTGACCAGGTTTCCATGATCACCATTAGGTAGTGATAACATGTGGGTTTTTATAGAAAACTTCAAGAAGGGCTTCCATTTATTATAAATTTCTAATAAATTCATAGTATATTAAATTTTTGGCCATTATATCCTTGAGATAATTAACCTTCACGGGGTTCTTCAAACATTTTATTAGATAGGGATTCCCATTTTACTTCATGATTATTGAAAATATTACATTGGTAATTCTGAACACATGTGATTTTAAGGAAATCACACAACCATCGCAATGGTGGCCTACAATAGAAAAATATATATGTTTTTGAGTATATGATTAGAGAATAAATCATTGACTCTTTGGACTCTTGGGGGAGGCATATTGCCCTGGTTGAGTTCTCTAAAAACAATAGTTATCTTGACACTATACAGATGAAACCTTGTGGGGAGTTTTATAGAAGGCAATGACAACCACCATTCTTATAATTAGAGACATATGAGGATGGATTCTCAAGCCACATTTCATGAAATAGACTTTAAAGCAGCCCTGTTGACCAAGAAGTGGATGGATACTGCACAATCTATACAGAAATCTTGTGTTGATCATCTTCAATGTCCTCTAGAGTTTTAGGTTATAAATCATGTATTTTTATATATCTCCACAATGATTGAACATATATAGATTATGAAACAGGGTAATATTTCGTATGATATGTTGGGTCGATCAAGATTCTATAATGATTAAGGCTAGTTCCCTATCAGTTATAGTTACCTAAGAGGTATTAATCCATACATTACCTCTTCCATGTATCATTTTTGTGCCATTATCAATTAGACAAGATTTATATAAATTATACTGATGAAATTGATTTGGATTTAGATGAACCCTTTAGTAGATATTGTTGACAGGGTCATGAAGGTTTACTGATACTAGTCGGTTCTATTACTATAAGTGTTATGGAATCATAGTTATTTATGAGACATTATTTTCAGGTATCAGACCGATGGACATGCTATGTGGTCAGAGTTATTCTCATGAAATTATTGATGACCCATGGAAGGGAAGTTTCTATATTATTTATATTTAGGGGGAGTATTTACGATTTTGAGTTTTCTGTGAGGTAATAAATATTTTTAATTGAAAACAAATTGCTTATTTATTACATATTGTGACTGAATAATGAAGTCAATTGAGTGTTGGGGTGTCTGGGTATTGTTTGAATCTCATAGTCTTTGTTTTCAAAATATTTAGCTGGGAAGCATTCTATATAAAAAATTAGTGACCTAGGATACACGGTTAGAGTAAAATGTATACAGAATATTATAGGCCAGTTTAGGGTTACACGGTTTAAGGAAACCATGCAACCAAGGTCATATGCCCGTATAGGGGTTATTCAGATTTTTGTATAGGTGAACGCACTTTTTCGATGTATTGAATACCATATACATGAATCATGTGAGGTCCCTATTTAGAGAGAGAAGGGAATATATTTGGCCCGCATTTTGGTTAACCATATGGTTAAATTGTCTGCCCGAATAAAAATTATGATATTAACATTTTCCCCTAGATAATTAATAACTCCAACCCATATTTCTAGGTTCCATATCTAGTTTATTCATCCTCCTCCCATCAATTACATCAATATTTCTCCTAGTATTTGTTGTGTTTTTTTATCCATACATGTAATCAAACAAGGCCTATCACACTAGATCTATGGAGATGATTTCTTCATCCATCCTATGATTTTTTTCATATTTATTTGAATCAAAAGAGTTAATTTTCTACAAGATGATATTCCATATTTCATGTTTTTTCATCATTTATTCTTTTTTCTCATAATATATAATGAATCTAGGTCAATAATGGATTAGTGTTCAACCATAGTTATATGGTTGGTGGTCTATACCATTCCCTTATGGTTTGGTTTTCTATATACCCTTGTTTCATTATGTATCACTGAGGACCTTCCAATGTTTACCCTAAAATTGAATAAACGTATTTATATGATCATTTGGAAGCTATTAGGTTTTCCTTAAGTACAATTTTATGGATAAAGGTCATTCTACTCAACTTGATATACCTATTGGGTGCGTTCTACAATATTCTGATCATTTTTACCACCCATGTGTTGTGTAAATGGATTTGAAAAAGGTTATAAACCACCGTAGGGTGCGTGTGAGATCACAATTTATAGTGGTAGCCTAATTGAGTTAAATGAGTTTTTAAGATACAATTTCTTTCTCCTTTTTCATTTCATTACATTCTATTAACTGATTAAATTTTGGAAAGGAAAATGTGAAAATGGTTTGGATGAACTGATACATTTTGAATGGTTACTAAATGATTATTACATTAATAGATGAATTGATAATGGTAGTGGATGCCTTAGAAATTTTTACTCCTCATAAAATGGTTCATATGGACTCCTTGGAAATTATTACACTATGGATCCATATTGATTATTATAGTGGATGCCTCAGACATTTCTTGTCCCTGGATCCTGATTCCATTTTATTTTAGGGAAATTTGTACTCTATATATCATTATTAATTATGATAGTGGATTCGTTAGACATTCATACTCCTTGTAACCTGATTCCATAAGATTACAAGGAATACTCTACTCCTTGGATCCAGCATTATTGAAATTCCATGTACAAACTCCTTCGAATCCACCCAAGTCTTTACCTAGTTTTCATATTGTGCTCTATGGAGTCGATGAGGATGCCTTGGTCATTTATACCTTGGAAACATCACTTTATGTCCTAAAACATGGTTACTCATCATATGTAATAGTTATTTTTTATCGAGCTACAGATAGTCTTAATATGGTATTTGTTTTTAGTTGTTAGACAGGATTGTATTGCACCTTCTTTTTCATGATTTATAGATTCCCATAGTTTATGGGTTCTGGATTATTGTTCATAGAGATCCATGATTAGATGGACATATACATATATAATTTTTAAACATTTTTTCTATTATTTTTATCCATGCAACATACTTCACACTCCTTCAATATTTATAAAAAAATTGAACTTGTTATAGACATCATTGGTGGTGGCTTACGAAGTGTTATCTCACAGCCTATGTTAGAAGATATTGGGTACCTGGATACAGTTTTTGGATGTAAGTAGGGACTGAGGAATGTTTTCACTTTATGAATATTGATTTTATTATTTATTATGAGCATGGAGGAATAGGGCCGAGAATTTCTTATGCTTCTATCCAGTGATGGCTCTTTTTAGTTTTCTATATTTTTATACTTGTGTTTTACTGGAATCCTATTTCCTTGTATTGAATTCAATTCTTTATAGAGACATTACAAGTATAATATTGCATATATTGGTATTTTGGTGTTGTTTTTTATTATTTTCATCTAGATGAAATGTTTAATTAGTAATTTGTTTTCTTTTGAAATGGTTTTTTATGATTACATTATTGTGATACACTACAATGATGATGGTATACTCATTACATTATACTAAATTAAACATTGGAAACTAGTTAGAATCCTCAAGCATACGGGAAGAGAAAATGAGGCCATGTGACCCGCCAGCTTTTGGAACTATTTACTGGCTTTTAGTATGGAACATTACAATTATACGAATAATCTCCAACTGAATTCAATTCATCAAATTTCCACTGGAAGATATAAACTCTCAAATATTATGGTTTCTAAAAATTCGTGATAAATTTAAATTATAAAATGATTATAGTGAAGTTTCAATAATTTTAATCCATATATAATCATTATTTGTGGTTTATGATCAATAATTGATTTAGATCATTTAAAATTCTTCTATCACTACATGGGAAGATTTAGAAATGCAATTTTTAACCAATTTATTTCCTTCATTAAAATTTATTAACATATGTGTAATTTATATGAATTTTATGTAGTTTAATATATAATCACTTTATAATACTTGGGAACATTTCGATGGAGTGATTAGTAAATTTCATCATAATGATATTTAAATATGGTCTTTAATTCAATTATTTTATAACGGTTAGTATCAGTGTAATTGTTCTAAAATTTAATCATCCGAAGGAAGACCATTGATTAAAAAATCATTCAAGGATTTCTTCAACTTATTATATGATATGGATAACAACAACTTCTAGTAGTAGTCTGGAGGATCCCAATGGCGATGGGTAAACTAGTTAAATAACCACTTGATGGTTTCCCAAAAAAATTCCCTGGAAAAAATATTGTTTCAATGATGGATCCCCATAATCTCCAATGAAATTTCATATAATATGATAATTAAGTTTATTATAAAATAAAAAATATCAGGGTTTGAGACCACAAAAAAAACAATAAAAATTATTCCAACCAAGGCTAATGAGAAACAAACAATAACCACATCAAAGTACGATGCTTTAATGAATAATCCATTCCAAAAATGATACACTTGACACATTTATAATCCTAATTAGAGATGTTATCTATGAGATAATGAAAGAATTAATGAACCAAAAGTTGTCATTGAGAATCTAGAGTATTATTTTTTCCATATTACTGTACAACATAGAAAGATGATACGAGGATTTATTCAATAAACCCAAAACCCCGCCCAAATGAATATTTGGTATCTACAACCACAAATAGTTAAAGAGTTTCCACATATAACCCTAATTAAAGAAATAGATAATACGAAAAACTAGCCGGAAAAGATATTAATGATCTATAAATAAAGAGTTGGAGTAATGATGAAGAATGATAAGTAATGGATAAACTTCCACCAACATAAACGAGATTTATAATATATATACAAAAATTAAATATAGATATATTGGAATAATATAGATATAATTTACTCAAAATGTTTAAAAATATACATATTAATATTATATTTTAAAATTTCCTTTGAATCATGCCAGCATATTGAATGGTAACGAAATTTTAGATGGTAAAAAATAAAGAGATAATATATTGTTACTATACTATAATGCCCTAATATTTTATGATATATTTCTCTTCTAAAAAAATTATTTTTATCATTAGCTTACGATTCATGCATCACCATGTCTAAAAGAACCATAATACAGTATACCATAATCGTATATCTACTGAATTTTAGGAATGAATATAAATAAATATAAATAACTATTTTTGATAAAAAAATATTGATAAATTTGTACTCAATTTTTTTGAACTTTATTTAATGGTTTAAAGAAATATTTTTTCCTCAAAAATGATTTTTTTCAATTTTTGAGAAAAATATATATTTAATTTTACAAGGTTATAAAATTTTATATCATAATATGAACATAATTTTTTAAATAAAAAGTTCAATATTATCTTATAAATAATTTTTAATAATTTTCTCAGAGAATTAGTTTTTCTGACAAATAATGAAAATAATATTTTTTATTAACTTTATTTTCATTTATGAAATTTAAAATTTAAAATTATTATTTAAAATTATTTTAAAATTTAAATTATTTCTCTTGTATTGATAATAATCTCATTATGGTCATTTGAATTAATTTTATGTGAATTTTGGTTTAAAAATATTTTATAATTAACAAAACATTTAAAAATGTTTCTCAACACATTTGGTCGGTTTATTTTAAACGTAATTTCTTCCATATTTAGATATTTAATTTGATAAAATATATTCCATATTTATAACTATTAGGTAAAAAATTTGTAAATCTTCCACTTATTTTTGGTCAATATGAATAATAATAATTATAGTTTTTTTCACCCTAAAAAGGGTAAAATTAGTTAAATACGTTTAAATCATTTGGATAAGGGTTTAAAATTTATTTAAAACTTCACTATATCCTATTAGAGAAGTGAAATGTGTATATTTCAATATAATCATTAAATATAAGGTAAATCGGTTCCATATATCTTATATTAGGAACTTTATTTTTATTTAATAAAAGAATAAACACAAAATATCACTCTCTTGAATTTAATAACTCCTAAATTTTAAATTAAAGATTAAATGATAATATTTTCAGTTATAAAGTTTATTTTAATATGAATTAATTTCATATTTCATATTGTATTTTTTTTATCTTTTTTTATTTCATAATTACCTGAAATGTTTACACAACAATACAACAATATTTAATAATTTTACTGAAAAAAATGATTTTAAAATATTCAAATTAGTAGAACATAGATTAATTTTTATATTTAATTAATTTAGTATAAAAATATAACATATTAAGGATGTTACGAATAACTGTATTCTTCTTCTGTCTTTTTATTTCCATCCTTAATATAAAATTAAATGAATAGTTCGAATATTTACATTGATATAATTGTATAACAAATAATATTTTATTAAATGATTTAGAATTCATAAAATTCATATCATTATCCACAAGAATGGATAATTTATTAACATAAAAATAATTGTCTATTTTTGAATCACTTTTTAATCTATTGTATCATTCATGACCATTTAAATTTGAAATTTTTATTACCTGGGTAAAAATGATAAAAAAATTGTTAATAAAAAATATGTATATAAAATAATAGCATGAATCATATAAATAGTATTAAGTGGTTTTATATTTACCCTATAATAATTTTTATAAAATTAATTTCCATATCATAGTATTTTTTTGGGAATGACATTATTATATTATAATATTTTATGATATTCCATGTATTTCTTATCCCCCACTTAGAAATTTAAACCCATTGATTCTCTTATTTACCCCAATTTTATCCATATAGCATGACCATACAATGTAAAATTAATTTCTAAACTTTACTATAAATAGCATAAAGGTGTTGGTATCCACCAAAGTGAATCTCTAGGGTCCTAAAAAATAGATAGGGAGGATTTCATTCAAATAAGTTGTAATCACTGTAACTGGTCACTATATTGTAACATATTATTTTTTATCCATTAAATTACAAATATTTTTCATAAAATAATTAATTTATCACTCTAAATATATGGTAATGATATTAATGTTTTTAATCCACAAAAATTACCCAAGAAATTGTCAAATATGATGTGAAAGTGTCCCTCTTTCATACATGTGGCCTACTTCCTCAACATAAGGTCACAATCGATTTTATATCACCATATTTAATCAATGGTTATTATTATGGGTTTCATATATATAATATATTTATAACATAATTGTATTTAATGATTTAAAATATCACATCTACCTTCTTATCTTCTAATTCATTGGAAAACTATAACATCTCTTGTATGGATATTGGGACTACAACCTCCATGAAAGAATTTGATTTATTTTTATTTATACTATACATCTTTTTTAGTAAGGAGAGGTTTAATTAATATATATGAAATATACGATATAAATCTTTTTTAATGGTGAATTGTTAAAAACAATTCAATCATTATATCCATTAGAAATTGAAAACAACTTTAATGTGTACGTACAACTTAGGGCCACCATGAATGGTGTGAATATTTTTTTATCTCTACCTATTATGTTTGAATTAAATAATGTATATAATAAAAATATAAAATAATTAAAATATTATTAAATTTCAAGATAATAAGGATCTAATATCAATGAACAAGGATCAGAACTATTGATTTGTAATTCAAATGAAAAATAAAATAGTTAACACCCAGAAATAATGATTTTAATAAATATTTATTATGAAATAGGGTTTAAATGTTATAATTGGAACATATATTACATAATTTTTAGGTACATCGGAATGGTATATAATTAAAATTAATTTTAATTTTTTATATAGGGGGATATAATGGTTTTGAAGCATGTGGAACTTATGGTAATGGTTTATAGTCTCAAATTTCCTTATTTTATTCATATGTTGTATTAAGAACCTATAATATTTTTTATAGAGTATTTATGTCCTTATTTACATGATATATCATTAATATATTTATTATTCGGATATTTAAATCTTTTTCAGCTGATTTTATTATTTCATGGGTCTTACAGTTCAAAATTTATCATAGGAGTATGTTTTTTATATTACATTTTATTTGTTTATCATTACTATTTATGATTATGTTCTCATAAAAAAATTAATATACCTCTCAATAAACTCATTAATTTTCTCCTTCTCTAGTTATATATAGATATTTCATCTTATATGTTCATTTTACTCTATTTATGAAATCAACAGATGAGAAGAATGTTTTTAATGAAAACAATTTTGTTTATATCTCTGGTCAAAAATCATTTTTATTCCTTCACAATGTTTTCTACAAATATTTTTAAAAATGTTTTTATATTCATGTCTTATATTATAATACCAATTTTAATGATTTATTACATTAAAAAATTAAAAGTAATCTTTTTTTTTCATTTTTTGAAAGTGGTATTTTTAGTCATTTTAGAAAAATGTGAGATAAATTTTTTCTCTTAAATAGTATGGAATGAATAGAATTTCCCACCATCATGACCAATTAATTATATGAATATTACTTTATATTTTTCTAAGCTTCATTTCAAATTAAAATTTTTTCTTTAATATTTTGTAAATAATTATATTTTAAATATTTTTACTTCAAATTGAAAATGGTATTTTCATCAAGTTGTGTTTCAAGTGCTCTATTAAAGACAATTTTCTTTTATGATGACATAATTTAATATTAATTAAATCAATACTAATGATATGATCCAACTATGCTATTCTTATTATTTATTAAGAAGGTTTATTATTATTATACCTTGATAATTATGGAAAAACACTATTTTCCATGGGTTATGATATGATGAAATAATGAAATGTATATAAAATGGATTTATTTTCCATTGAATGATCTATAAGGAATATTTATGAATAAAGTTTCATTATCATTGGTTATAACATTATCCTTATTTTCATACCATGTTTCACACATACATATGATTTTTATTATATGATAGCCCCTCCTATAATTTTATTTTCCTCTTTACATTTGGTATATATAGATATCTCAAGAGAGAAATTGGATTGTAATTGGAAAAGAAGTCAATTTATTAAGTTAATCCTTCTACAATGATATTATAATGAGTAATCCTTGACTACTAATAAATAATGGGGTGTGAACCAAATCAACAATGATAGTCTACACATTGATCCTTGACTAAAAAGGAATGGATTTTCTGTACTTATTTGTATCCTAAAAATCAATGAGTTATGCCAATGCTATGATGAAATGGATTATGTACTTTGATTACTTTATGATTCATCTCTTATGAACATCAAATGGATTTTTCATGAATCATGATTAGGGTCATTGATATGCATGGTATGTTTTTGAAATGATAATATTATGTTCTCAAACCCTAACACTCATATTATTCTTAACTGATCACTCATATATCCATTTTTACTATTTTTATGAACTTGAGATCACCCATTCTTATGTTTCCATTTCACCAAGTTATGAATATAGTTTTTAATCATGATATGTTTAATAATTATTCTAGTAAAGATGAACATATAGGTAGATTGCATAGTTCAATGATGAATATGTTTTTTATGTATCCATGTTGGCAATGATAACAGGAATATATGGTTATAGCATGAATATTAATTTTATATATTAAATACTCTTCTAAATGATGTGATAATTATGTATTCAATGTGTTGGATAATATATTTGGTAATAGAGAAATTTTTTGATACCATTGGAAACATTCATGAGAAAACAATAATAGGAAAACTAATTATAATTATATATATATGATCACATAATTACATTTTTCTAATGGTAATGGATGACCTTGGTTAAACCTAATGTGTCATAGATTTAAAATATAGTGTATAAATTTATACATTCAACAATACTTTTCTAGGATTATTTGGCATCCCATTATGATTATTTTTTCTCAGACGATGATTTTTTTATTCAATCAATAGTTACAACCCAAGAGAATAATATTACTGAAATTGTGCGGGATAATTAATTGAATGTCTTCCTATAAAATTAAATTTTGTGGGATATTGAATGATAAAATTTCATTACAATTAAACAATAGTTTTATCATAATATTAATCACGATGATCTTCCAACCAACCAATGGAGGGAAAAACTTCTTTTTTATTTTTATTTTTGTGACCACACTCAGATTCATTTAGTGGGTCTTTTGATATAATAGTTATAAATAATGGATCAATTCCACCAAAAAGTAATTTTCTATTATACACTATTTTAAACATGAAAATTTTTAATGTCTATTTATCATTTGGAAGGGAAAACATATCTATAGTGGAATGTTTTCAAGAACATGGAGAAAAATGATAAAATTTACACCATATAGTTGGATAAGTTTAATAGAATATTTTTTATAAGTACATCACTTTTATTCATCATATAAAAGATAATAATAAATTAATTGGGAAAAATTCTAAGGTTGATGAATTAGTGTGTACATTTTAGGAAATATTTACATTACATGGGTTGTATGCATATTGTGTTATCATTCAACATGAAATTATGTTTTATTGATTATTTTGTGAACTAAAAATGGGATACCAAGGGGTGTTACCCATAATATAATTCAGTATCATGATTGAATATTTATATAATATGTCAATAAAGTAATGGATATTATAGTTACCCATCCATATCATTGTTTTGATAAGTAAGAATGATTGAATTCAATAGAACCTATAAAATTTTGTGGTCGAATAATATGAGTGTTCATTTTTATTATGTGTTTAAGGAAGAAAGTGTAAAGTTTCTTAAGGGGACTATAAATTTTATTTTTTATATATTTGGAGTGTATTAGGAAATAAAATATCATATTGATGATAACATGTTATATAATTATGGAGGAAAATAATAACATAATTCACTACACACACTCTAGTGTTTTTCGAATTTAATGAAAATGGGAATTATGAAGACTAGTACCCATACCTAGAGGTTAATAAAAATATAAAAATGATAGAAACCCCCAAATCCCATAGAAAACGTGAAATATCATGTGATCACTACCACCAATGTTGATAATGATAAAAATGTTGTAAAAGGAATACATACCATCCTATCCAGAACTATTAATATCATATTTGATTTAGTATTTATCTAATATTTATTAAATTATAAATATAATAAGGGTGTCATAGAACCACCTCAACTATTAGATATTTACTAATCATTGAAAACACAAATGGTATGATGGTCACATTAAATTTATATTATTCTTAATTAATTTATGTTTTTGGGAATATTCTTCTAATATATATCATTATTGTCAATCTAGTTGAATTATAATTAATTTTGGAAAGGGATTGGTTTTATTATAATAAATCAGACATCATATTTTAAGGATAAGAAGTAATTCTTGATATTTATTACCAACATACAATTCTATATGGGGACTTAATCCTTTCACCCATATGAATATATGATTTTAGATATAATTATCTATTAAATATAATAGGTGTATAATAAACTCTTTAGTCTTTAAAAGATAGGAACATAATTAGAAAATATGATACTAGAATTAAAAATATTTTAGTAATCACTATAATGATATCATAACTCCCTATGAACTCCTACATCATCATGGGATAACAAGGGGAATACCTAGATAAATGGGGTGAGTTAAAAATTCTAGTAAGGGAATAATCATGTCAATGAAAAACAAAACATGGGTCATAAGGAATAACTATATAAAAAATACATGGGCCATGAATAAACATATATAGACAAAATGTATAGTAAATTTAATCATATTATCATTTTATCATATTAATTTTGAAACAATACAGAACATTTTATAAACTGGAGTCAAGGAAAACTATTGAGATGATATCACGTGGTGGAGAAGGTCCCATAATGGATTAGGTTTACCCCTATTCCTATACATAACATCTCATTAGAAAACAAATTACACAATTAATTTTAGAGATATTAGGTAACACCCATAATAAAAATTTTATGTTTATGTGTGGCACAAAAAAAACAGGTATAATAAATAAACATAAGGGTTACTTATTGAAAAAAATGGTTCAACAATCATGTAATAAGTCACAAAAAAGGGAGCTTCATGATCGATCCCATTATAGATAGGATTAAATACTTAAAAAATTAATTAATTAAAAATAATAATATATCATGAAATAATATTTCCAACTAATGTGAAAACATGAAAAATATTTGTTATCTATCTTTTGAAATGTGCCTCTTTTGTACATTTTTAGTGAAAAGAATATAGTCTGTTAATAGAAAAAATGAATAATTATTTGAGTTAAACCCAAAATGAACAAAAACATTTTTTCATTATAATATGTGTGATTTTATAAAAATATTGAAGGATTAAAACACTATATGTAGTATACTTTCAAATGGGTAAGAAACCAAGAGGTTTCCTCTAATCAGGTTTGCATAATGAGAGGAACTGTGAATTGAACCATTAAAATATGTATTTCCCTATAGATGAAATATAAAATGAGTTAGATTTATGTAGGTAATATATAAAAATAAAATATTATAATTATATAATAATAAAGTATAGATAACTTTAGTCAATGAGAGATATAGCGTTACATAAATGAAATGTGGAGGATCAGAGACATCCCTTACCTTATTTCTGAATGTGTTATGCAAATTCACTTAATGTCTAGGATAATAAAATTAGACACACTAATTGTATAATTAGTAATTTTATAAATATATATTATATTTTTTATAGTTTTATTATGTTCATTTACAATGGTTTTGATGAGATATTATGTTTAATCTCCTCATTCTGGGAGCGTTTGTTTCACGGTTTTATGGTCAGATAATGTGTGTATATTTATAGATGTTCTTATACAATGGGAATAGTAATTTAAGAGTGACTATATATGGTATTAATTATCTTATATATTTTTAAATTATACATTATATAATTTTTATTTCTAGTATGAGAAGTATTCATTTTCTAAAACATTAATGATTATTGTTCAGTTTATTTTGGTGGTTTTTATGAGCATCATGAAGTAGTTTAATTATATTTAATATTGTATATATATATATATTAGCTATAGAAATTGAAATAAGTTATAATATAAATATTAAAATCTTAATTACCCATAATAATACTTTTATGACTATCCTTTATTGTATTAAGTGAAAATGAAAAATCATTATCCACGTAGACTGTTAACCGCAGTAATTTGGACAATAGTTTATTTTCATTGAATAAGAGGAGGTGATAAAATGGGTGGATTTAAGATATTAAATTACCAATACAACATTCCAGAATATACATGATCCTGATGTTATTTTTACTTGATGGATGAAAGAGGTGATGGCATGGTAGAAGACTGAATGAAATTAAGTGAGTTTATTTGAGAAAGTTACCTCTAGAATGTCACCTCCTTGAAAGACCCATTAAGGAACATGTAATTTTTAATTTTTGGAAATAAGAGCATCTACATGGAGAGTGTTTTGTTGAGAGTTTTTTTCATAAATTTTGAATGAATTGTGTATAATATTGTGTGAGGATAAGGGGCGAGGAGCGTGTTATTTATAAGGGGAGGAGAGGAGTGATTTAGATTATTATTATATTTTGATTACAATTTTGGCCCAATTGAATAGATAATATTTACTCTAATGCCTATTAAAAGTAAATGGTGCATGTGAGTTCAGGATAGTGGGTGAATACATTTTCACAGACAAAAATATTCATTTCTTTGTCTTATAATGTTAAATTCCTTAAATTAATGTATTTCACTGGTCAACATAATTTCAACTATTTTAGAAACATATAAAAATAATCACCACACAGATTTAACTACTCAAAAATTCAAATAATGGAATATAATTTATGGAAATAATTTTATATATATTGAAAATCAATTTTTAATTAAAATCAATTTTTTTCAGAAAATACGGATTTTAATATTATAATCGATTTTGTTGCCCTCTGAACTGTTAATTAAGGTCTTGTAAAATTATCTTCTAATTATAATAGAACATAATAAAAATTTATTTATATATTTTATGAAAATGTTTTAAAATATTTTTGTTTACAATACAGTTGAAAATAAAGTATTTATGTTTTACGAAAAAATAAAAAAAATTAATTTATCATTTATAAAACATTTATTTATTTATACCATTATATAAATATACCAAAATTTCTTTTAATGGATACCTGAATATTTCTTTATTCTATAATATGATTGGGTACTATTCTAAATTCTATATTCATATTACTAACCATTATATTACTTTTCTAATTTCTTGATTTATTAGGGTCATATAGGTCACTTAATTTATAAGACCTCTTATTTTTTCATTCATTACATACTTATCGTTTAGATTAGGATAATTTATATATCTTAAACTTAAATAAAATTTATTATTAACATTATGTGCTATTTCTACAAATTTATTTGTGAGTGTGGCCACTATAGTGAAGCAAGAATATCCAAATTTTCATATTCTTATTATCTTATTTCCTATTTACTACCCCAGAGTAATATGTGGAATTGTTATTGGTTTATTTAATGATACATGTATCATTATTAATTTATGATTTTAATGTTTTTTATAAGGTTATTATTTTTATTTATAATACATGACATATTTATAAGATGGTAAATCCCATTTATAATATTTTGGGTTGTAATCTTCTTCCCCCTTGAGAAAATTTCCCCTCAAAATGTTGTTTTGCAGACAAAGGGGAAAACATGTGAGGGTACTTCTCCATCATCACTTCCATTGGTTCCAATGTTACCTATTTATATTTATGGATACTCTATAGTACTTAAACCATGTTACTTGTCTTAATGTGTATAAATATTCTCTAGGGTCTAAGATCTTGACTGGTTGATCCTTATAAGGGAGATCATTTTCTAGATATACCATATTTAAATTTAGTACATTTGAGGTATCTGGTATTTACTTCCCTAATAGGTATAAAAAAAATATATCACCTAATTTAGGCATTATTCTTTTATATAGAAAGGACAAATCTTCTAATCAATCTTGAATATCAAAGGGGTCGATAAACTTGGGATTTGGTTTTCCCTTCTTCAAAAATAATATGACTACCCTCCATGGAGATATCTGCAGGAATGCATTATTAGAACCCTCAAACTCAAAGTATTATCGATTATTGACTACAAAACCCTTCTATAAAATTATTTAGAATTGTTGGGAAATATAATGGATTGATCCTTTTCTACCATTTTTGTGACCATTTCAAGTCTGAGCTTCTTAAATTCCCCAAATTCATCACCTCAAGAACGTTTTCTATATATTTTCCCAAAAACAGGTTGATATTGGTGGATTTTGATTCCTTAGTGGAAAAAATATTTGTAGGATAATTTCTTAGAGAAATATTTCGTCCCTATCAAGTGGAAACCCACCTTTTTATTACATAAATTTACATATCATTTTACAAACTGAGGATCAATTATGGATAATTGTACTTAGAAAAAGGTACATAATACATCAAAACATAAAACATTATTCTATTCTATGTGAAATTATTCTTAAAAGATCTTATTAAGAACATTTATTGAATCTCATAACCTGTGGAAATTCATTAATTGAAAGAGTAATCTTAAGGCCCTGTAAGGGATAACAGGAGAAATAGTTTTCTTGTGATCTTAAGGAATATCAATAAGACCAATAGGAATATCATAAGGGAATGATATAGAGTATTATCATAAATAACTTAACATTAATAATAACATGAAAATGTGGCTATAAAATTTAATTTATACATTCATAAGCATGTCATCATGTTCCATCCCTAAGGTGTCATAAAAATTACCATGGTTATTCACTAAGGTATGATAAAACATGTCATCTCTAGATATTAAATTATTTTCAAAATGTATTGGATCACTGAAAGGGTGAAAATTTAATAGGAATTTAATATAATGTAAAACACATAAATAATTATAAAAAATTTCACAAATAACATGTAGAGAATAAAATTTATAGGTTATATATCAAAATCAGGATGTTTTAAAAAGATCATTAAAACAAAATCTTCATGTCATTTTACGCCCATGGGAATGGAAAGAGGGATTCATATATGTTAACCACATAATAAAATTGATCATTTTTTAATCTATGTTAATACACCTAGAGAATAAAGATGTCTGGGTATTCACAAAATAATACAAAACAATTCATTAAGACAAAAAAGCTAAATTTTGAGAAGAAAATTTTACAGCATAATGGGTATGAAACATTATTTTAGAAAACATTAAAAAGGGAGGGTATAATATTACCACATTAATAAAATAAACCTAATAAGATATAGGGATATATATGAATAAATAAGAACATTTAATTGAAATTTAAAACACAAACCACATTAAAAAGGGAACTTGATAGGAAAAAAATGAAAAGTTTCTATTTCCCTTATGAAATTTTTGTTCCCTAAAAACATCACATAAAAATTATTAAATGTTTTTATTAATGAAAACTTGTAATATCATAATTTTTTAATAATTTATATATTAATAGGGATATGTAATTACTTATCACAATATTATAAACTAGAAATTAAAAAGTAAAAATATAAAAGGAATGGTTGAAAAAGACAATGGAGGTAGATTTGGTTTCATTGATGAGTGATTTATACAACTCAATGTTTAGAAACATAAAGGATTAAGGAAACCTTGGTTTGTAATACTATCATATATTTGATAATTTTTAATTGGTTATGAAATTTAATGTGGGAATGGGTGGGTATTTTTTGCAAAATTGATGGAGTTTTTTATTAATTTTTGAGGATATCTCAGTTGTGGTATTTTTCAAAACCAAGGGTTTTCCCATGGTATTGGCCACTTGGGACACCTAATATAATATAATAATGATTAATAGTCGACCAAAATTTTATATTATATTTTAAAAAATTATGATTTCATTAAGCACACTGAAAACTCAAACTGTATTTTTACTATTCACTAAAAAGGACAATATTTTTTAAATATCCCATAAATTCACTGTAACCGAATATAGACCTTCGTAATTCAAAAACTAAATTTATTTTTTAATACTAATTCTTTAAATATGATAAATTTAACTTTTAACTCTAAAAACCTAATTATTAAAAATAATTTCTGAGATAAAATACATAGTGAATTGCATAGTAAAATTTCTGACTTTTGAAAAAATAAAATTATTTTATCATTTGTAATGAAAAATTATTCTTTTAGTAACACTATTTTATTATAATCAACATTATTAATAAAACCATAGTTTCATATAATAATTTTTATCTCTATAAAAATTAAAAATATTACCTAAAAATCAATTCATTAAGGTCTATCTCAATTATTAGGAAATAATAATCTTAAAACAAGAATGGTGAAATAAAAGATTTATTTATAAAATGTATTAAATTTTAAGTATCTATGGACTTGAAACCTAACCCCTTAAAAACGCATATACTACGTAAGGGTAATGTGTGAGATGGTGAAAGACTCTTGTGACGGCATAGATAACATCACTTGAGTGGTAATCTCTACTAACTTGAACTTGTACTATAAGATTTTTATTCAAACATACAATGTTGAATATTGTCTTGGTCTTGATCAAGATAGAATCCCAGTAATGATACCTCCTCCGAAGCTATAAAAAATGGGCTTCGTGAGGCTTGATTCTACTAGATGAGTCCATCGAAACTTTTCTCTTCATTAACTAACTGTTATCATTTCTATTTACAAACAATAATCACAATGGTAATAGTATAGTTTCCAGTAGTCATATTGATTTAAAGTCATAATTGACCAATGGTCATATAATGGTAAAACCTGATGGTCACATTAAAATATACACACTATATTATTATTGAGATAAAGTGATATTGTGATATAATATAACACACATTTCTAGTAAATAATTGTCATTCGGAAAGTATAGGTTATTATATTTTTCCCCCATATGAAATTTTGTCCCCAAAATTTAAACTTGTTCTCTTAGTCAAAATGTGTGGGTACTTATGTGCTATAATTTCCTCAAGTTCCCACATCACAACTTCATATTTTTTTTTCCTACACAACTCCTTGACGTGGCGCGTTTTCTAATTGCTTTTAACATTATCTCTATGGTCCAAGATCTACACTAGTTGCTCCTCATAAGAGAGGTCATATTCTTGTTGTACCACCTCTGGATTTAGTACATGTTAAGGTTCAGGTATATACATTATGAAGTGATATATGTGGAAAACAAGATGAACATGTTCTATATTTGGAGGATGTGTCAGCTGATAGGCCACTACTCTTATGCGATCAAGGATTTCATAGGGTCCAATATACCTGGGTTTGATCATTCCTTCCCTCAAAAACAACATGACTCTATTCCATAGAGAAATTATAAGGAATTATTTATCACTAATACAAAACATCAACTGCCTTAGACGGTTTTCATTATACAATATCTGCCAACTATGAGCATCCATTATGAGTTGCTGGATAGAAGGAACTTTCTCTGTCATCTCCTTCACAAGATCAGGCCCAAGAAGCTTTCTTGCAGGAGCTTCATTCAAACAAGTAGGAGTTCTACATCACTTTCCATATAGAAATTCATATATTCACATTTGAATACTAGAATGGAAATATTATTCTGAAATAACTCAAAAAATGGGATATGTTGATCGCATCCCCCTATAAATTTCATTCAGTATGTTCTTAGAATGTCCTCGAGTGTCTAAATAGTCCTTTTAGATTGGTCATCAGTTTGGAGGTGATAAGTCATTCTGAAATTAAATTTGGTACCCAATGACTGTTGAATACTTCTCTAGAATTTAAATTTGAAACTTGGATTATGATTTTATATTATAGAAATTTGAACTTGATGAAGCCATACCACTTTATTTGATGTATATCTTTGTTAGTTAGTCAAGTGAGAAATATTCATGAATAGATATAAAATGGGCAGTCTTGGTGAAATGTTCTTTTATAACCCATAGCACATAGTTTCCTTTGGATGTTTTTGGGAGACTAGTGAAAAATTACACAGTGATATTTTTCCACTTCCATACTTGTATGGGTACTGGTTGTAATACCCCTTTAGAGAGTTTTCTCTATTACTTCACTTGTTGACAAAGAAAACACATTGTAATGTAGTTGGAACTCTCTCTTTTTATGGTATCACCCCAACAATGGTTACAAAGGTCCCAATTGATTTTCATGCTTCCAGTATTTATGGAGAAAGTAGATCAATGGGATTCATCCACCATATCCTTCTATATTTTTGAAATATATGGAACACATAGCCTTGTATAAAATTTCAAAACATATAATTGATCAATATTAAAGTTAGGATACATAATAATCTTTATAGCTTCAAATATATACTCTAGTAATGGAGAATCTCTTTGATATTTATTGACCTTCACTAGGAATGATGGTTGAGAAATCATTCGGGATTTGTTTGATGATGTCCCTTCCCTTATGATTCACATGTCCAATTTTACTAGGTCTTTGATCAATGGATTCCTTTGAATCCTCATCATTTACAACACAATAAGGTATTTCCTACCTAATGCATCAATGACATTATTTTCTTTTCTAGGATGATAATGAATTGATCAATCATTGTTATTAATAAATTCCAACTGTCTCATATGTCTGGTGTTCAATTATTTTTTCATGAAAGTGTACATAAATCTTCAGTGGTCTGTGTATATATTACATTTCTCCCCATAAAAAAATGCCTCTATATCTTCAATGAAAAAACAATAGGAACTAGATCTAGGTCATCCATAGTATAGTTTTTCTAATTAGGCTTCAACTCTCAAGATGCATAATGAATAACCTTATTATTTTTCATAAGGCCAAACCTAGGACCTTTAAGAGATGCATTGCTAAAAATACTGAATTCTTCACTAATAGAGGGTAGAGTTAACATGGGTGATGTAACTAATCTTTTATTCAGATCTTGGAAGCATTATTCACACACCTTTATTCAAATAAACATAATACCTTTTCAAGTTAACCATGTTAGTGGATTAGAATTTAGAGAAATGTTTTTCACAAACCTCGTATATTATCTTTCTAAAACAAGGTAACTATTAATTTTAATTATTGATGTAGGATGAGGCCACTCCTAAAAACCCTTTGTCTTTACATGGTCAATTGAGATTTCTTTATTAGAAATGATGTTCCATAAGAAACAAAAAAGTTCTAACCAAAATTCACATTTTTTGAACATTCCAAAAATGATTTCCTTCCACATAGTTTGAAAAATAACTGTTAGATGATCCTCATGCTCCTTACAAATTTTTCAATATATCAAAACATCATTAATAAAAACTTCCAAAAGGTTATCATAGTATTCCATAAACACTCTATTTATCAAATCCATAGACAAATAAAGAGAATTATTAAAGATAAAGGGAATGAAAAAAATCGTAATACCCATGTCTTGAATAGAATAAGGTATATGGAATGTCTTCTTTCTTCACCATCAATTGATGATGGCCAGATCGATGATCAATCTTAGAGAGGAACTGTTCCCCATGAAGCTAGTCAAATAAATCATAAATTCTTACAATATGGTTCCTTTTATTCATTGTTTTCCCATTAAGTTCTCTATAATAAATTCATAACTCCATTGATCCAGCCTTCTTCTTCTCAAAGAAAATAGGATCTCCCAAAATAGACACACTTGTCTAGATTAACCAATTCTCCAAAATATCTTGGATTTTCACTTTTAATTCCCCCATCTCTACATTTTCCATTATATATAGGTTTTCTGATGTCTTCTTGGAACCATGCATGAGATCAATATAGAACTCTACCTCTCTTTCTAGGGGAGGTCCAAAAAACTCTTTATAAAATACATCAATGTATTTTTGAATGATGGGGATTTTTTTATTCATATACATTCATTTCATTCTACATATTCACCAATCAACTCCCTATATAAGGCTAGGGGTGGTTCTTCTAGACAAAGATAATGTTGAGATATATCCCATTTAAAAAATTTGTAGGTTTTTCAATCAAGACAAAGGATATTTCCTTACTTATTCATTTGATAATAGCATTATACATTGATAGACAGTCTATACCTAGTATAATATCAAATTCTACCATGTGAATGACTACTAGATTTGTGATAATATTGTGCTCACTAAAGTAAATACAATAGTTTCTAATCACTATTGATGCTTGGATAATCCTACTGGGATTCTTTACTAATAACTCTACTTTTTGAAATTCAGGGGTTGATTCAAAATTCATTGAAAACATGGAGGAAACAAATAAATGAGTATAAATAGAATAAAACAATGATCATTCTAACTTGGAGAGAAAAGAAAGAGCACCTTCCACCACATCTTTTGAAGATTCAACATTAGATTTCATTATAGAAAAATAATGAACTTTTTCTATGTCCCTATGCTGAGGTTAATGGCGATTACCCTCTACTACCCTATGATTTGGATAGTGATTGCAAAAGTTCTCTAGAATTCCATACTTGACGTATTGGACTTCATGAAGGGAATTCATCATCTTCCCTTTGTCGTTAGTGTTGAGAATTTGTGGCTTCAAATCACTATAATAGTTTTGAGTGATATGGAAATCTCTTCCACAATTGTATCATTTACTGCACCAGATAAAACAATTTCCTTGAATGCTTCTTACCAAATTTGTTGCACATGAAATGTTTCACTTGATTTATTCATCCTCTTTGATCAATGATACTCCCTAATATTGGTTCCATTGATATTTTTTTCATTCGATTTGTAAAACCACTGCATCTCACCAAACTCTATTTTGACCATCATAGCTCTCTATATGTTTTCTTTATTGTTTTCTTAGTATCGGTTAGCTAAATTCATCCATATATGATGTCATTGTCCACTAAATAATATATCAACCTTCACAATAGGTTCCATAACAAAACATGATGTGTAATTGGAAAATATTGTGAATTTCGTCTCATAGATATTGATAGATTCATTCTCCTTATAATTTATCATGATGAATTCCTTCTCCAATTTCATTATCATAGAATGAGGAAAATACTTATTGAATAAGATTCCCTTGAACACTTCCCACACCATACATTCAATATCCACTCATGGACTCATGTTTTTAATCAGTGACCACCACTAATCAGCTTCTCCATCTATGAATTAAATATCCATGGTGACATTATTGTTTTTGGAACAACTTTTTACAAAAAAGATCTTTTTAATAGATCATATCCATTATTAATTAATCAATGGGTTGGGAGATCAACTGAACATTGGTGGTCGTTGAGTCATTGAGGACTCAACAGAAAGTAGTTCCCTTACATAGTGAAACTGATATCTTATCATGATTCATTTTATTTCCCATAATATGAGTTAGTTGATTCATCATTTTCTTAATTGTTTCCATTCTGGCTTCCATCAAAGGGCCCTTGGTGCATGGTCCTTTGCGCTCACGATTCTCAAAGTTCTTCGTATTTCCTACTAGTTTCAAAAATAAGAAAACCGTAATGAAAATTATTTTTCATTTAATAATATAATAATTATAAATTAATTTTATTTCCTAAAACTTCATTCCGAAATATCATATTATTTAACAAAAAATTCATTTAATAAAAATCATTCATAATGGTTAATAGAAAGCTTCTGTTTCACCGAACATATCCCCAAGGTGTTCGAAACAATAAGTGCATTAAGGCCCATTTTTGTGCACCACTTTTGGTTTGATTCTAGCTCAATGTGGTGTTTTTGGGTTTTGCACCCAAGATACATTTGTTCCAAATCCATATCCACTTGTCAGTATCCATACATGGATTTATATGTTCAGAAACCACTTACTTAATACTTTACCAAAATACCAGGATTTTTACTTATTTTTAAACTTTAATCTGGGGATTTCCTAATGTATTCAAATCATAATTTCCTCAAATTACTAATTCATACTTTGATACCGACTATGGAAACCCACATTTTTATTACATAACTTTTCAAAGAATTTTAAAAATATAATATCTTTTAAGGATTACTGTCTTGGAAAAAAGGTAGATAATACATGAATACATAAAAAATTATTCTATTACACATGAAAGGATTATTAAAGGATCATCCTTAGTATATTTATTGAAAATTATAACCTTGGGACATGAATCAATGTAAAGGTTTAACTTACGGCCTAGAAAGAGATAACAAGTTAATCAATTTACTTGTGATCTTGAGAAATATCAATAAGAACACGTGGAATATCATAAAATCATGATAAAGAGGCATATAATAAATAATATAACATGAATCATATATTTTTAATGTGGAAAATCTTTTAAAATACACATTAAAAAGAATATCATAGGTGTTCATCCTAAAGGTGTCATAAAAATTATCAAGGTAATTCACCAAGGTACCATAACAATTATCATCTCTAGAGATTAAATTATTTACCCAATGTATTAGAGAACTATCATGTCACACCCTTAATATGTATCTCATTTCATATGAGCCACATATATCATCATAAAATATTTCATAAATAACCTATGGATAATAAAATAAATTGGGTTCATTTCTAAATTCAGGCATTTTAAAAACTTCTATTAAAACAAGACCTTTATATCATTTTAAACCCAGAGAAAATCAAGAAAAATTTCATGTATATTAATCCCAGAATAAGATAGATAAATTTTTAATATATGTGAATACCCTTTTAGAAGAAATTGGTTTGTGAATTCATGATGTAAAAAAATAACTTCTTGAAATGTGCCTCTTTTGTACAGTTTTTGTGAAATGAATAGAGTCTTTTAATAGAAAAAATGAATAATTATTTGGGTAAAACCTAAAATGAACAAAAATATTTTTTAATGATTATATGATTGATTTTAGAAAAATATTGACGGATTAAAACACTTTTTGTAGTATAATTTCAATTTGGTAAGAAACTAAGAGGTTTCCTCTAATCGGGTTTGCATAATGAGAGGAACTGTGAATAGAACCATTAAATTATGTATTTCCCCAAACATGAAATATGAAATGAGTTAGATACATGTAGGTAACATATAAAAACAACATTTTATTATTATAGAAGAATAAAGTATAGATAACTTTATGCAATGAGAGATATAGAGTTACATAAATGAAATGTGGAGGATCAGAGAGATCCCTTACCATATTTCTGAGACTGTTATGCACTTTCACTTAATGTATAAGATAATAAAATTAGACCCACTAATTATATAATTTGTAATTTTTTATATATATTATATTGGTTATAATTTTATAATGTTCATTTACAATCGTTTTGATGAGATATTATGTTTAATCTCATCGTTCTGGCAGTGTTTGTTTCACGGTATCATGGTCAGATAACATGTGTATATTTATAGATGTTCTTATTAAATTGGAATATTAATTTAATAGTGACTATATATGGTATTAATTATCATATATATGTTTAAATGATACATTATATAATTTTTATTTCTACTATGAGAATGATTCATTTTATAAAACATTAATGACTATTGTTCAGTTTATTTTGGTGGTTTTTTGAGCATCATGACATAGTTTAATTTTATTTAATATTATATATATATATTATCAATAGAACTTGAAATAAATTATAATAAAAATATTAAAATCTAAATTAAACATAATAATACTTTTATGACTATCCTTTATAGTATTAAGTGAAAATGAAAAATCAGTATCCATGCAGACTGTTTACCACATTAATTTAAACAATAATTTCTTTTCATTGAATAATAGGAGGTGATAAAATGGGTGGATTTAAGATATTAAATTACCAATACTACATTCCAAAATATACATAATCCCAATTTTATTTTTACTTGATGGATGAAAGAGGTGAGGGGATGGTAGAAGACTGATTGAAATTAAGATAGGTTGTTTGAGAAAGTTACCTCTAGAATATCACCTCCTTAAAAGACCCATTAAGGAACATGTAATTTTTATTTTTTGGAAATAAGAACATAAACATGGAGAGTGTTTTGTTGAGATGTTTTTGCATAAATTTTGTATGATTTATGTATAAGAATGTGTGAGGAGAAGGGGTGAGGAGGTTGTTATTTATAAGGGGAGGAGAGGGGTGATTTAGATTATTATTATATTTTGATTACTATTTTGGCCCAATTGAATAGATAATATTTATTCTAATTACTTCTAAAATTAAATGGTCTATGTGAGTTCAGGATAATGGGTGCATACATTTTTATAGACAAAAAAAATCATCTCTTTGGCTTATAATGTTAAATACCTTAAATTAATGTATTTCACTGGTCAAGATAATTTCAACTATTTTCGAAAGATATAAAAACAATCACCATAAAGATTTAACTACTCAAAAATTTAAATATTGGAATCTAATATATTGAAATAATTTTATATATATTGGAAATTAATTTTTAATTAAAATGAATTTTTTTTTCAGAAAATATGGATTTTAATATTATAGTCGATTTTGTTGCCCTCTGAAATGTTAATGAAGGTCTCATAAAATAATCTTCTAATAATAATAGAACATAATAAAAATTTATTAATATATTTTATGGAAATGTTTTAAAATATTTTTGATTACAATATAGTTGAAAATAAAGTATTTATGTCTTACAGAAAAATAAAAACACTTAATTTATCATTTTTAAAACATTTATTTCTTTATACCATTATATAAATATACCAACATTTCATTTAATGAATAACTGAATATTATTTTATACTATAATATGATTGGGTACTGTTATAAATTCTATATTCATATTACTAACCATTATATTACTTTTATAATTTCATGATTTAAAAGGGTCATATAGGTCACTTAATTTATAATACCTCTTAGTTTTTCATTAATTACTTACTTATCTTTTCAAATAGGTTCATTTATATACCTTAAACATAAATAAAATTTATTATTAACATTATGTTATATTTTTACATATTTATTTGTGATTGTGGCCATTCTAGTGGAGCGAGAAGATCCAAATTTTCCTATTATTGTTTCTTATCTCCTATTTACTACCCCACAGTAATATGGGGAATTGTTATTGGATTATATAAAGACACATGTATCATTATTCATTTATGATATTAATGTTTTTTATAAGGTTATTATTTTTATTTATAATACATGACATATTTATAAGATGGTAAATTCCATTGATATGATTTTGGGTTGTCATCTTCTTCACCCTTGAGAAAATTTCCCCTCAAAATTTTGTTTTTCAATCTAAGGGGAAAATAGGTGAGGGTACTTCTCCTTCATCACTTCCAATGTTTCCTATGTTACCTATTTATATTTATGTTTCCTCTATAGTACTTAAACTATGTTTGTTTTTTTTAATGTGTATAAAGATTCTCAAGGGTCTAAGATCCTCACTGGTTGATCCTTATAAGAGAGATCAGTTTCTAGATATACCATATTTAAATTTAGTACATGTGAGGTATCTGGTATTTACTTACCTAATAGGTATACAAAAAATATATCACATAATTTAGGAATTATTCTTTTAAGTACATGTTGAAAGGTCAAATCCTCGATGTGATCTTGAATATCAAAGGGGTCGACATACTTGGGATTTGGTTTTACCTTCTTCAAAAATAATATGGCTATCCTCCATAGAGATATCTGCATGAATGCATTATTAGAACCCTCAAACTCATAGTATTATCGATTAATGACTACAAAACTCTACTATCAATTTTTTGAGAATGGTTGGGAAATAGAATGGTTAGAACCTTTTCTACCATTTCTGTGATCATTTCAAGTCTGAGCTTCTTAAATTCACTAAATTCATTACCTCAAGCAAGTTTTGTATATATTTTTCCAAAAAGAGATTCATATTGGTCGAATTTTATTCCTTAGTGGAAACAATTTTTATAGGATAATTTCCTGGGCAACGATTTCATCCCTATCATGTGGCAACCATCCTTTTTATTAAATAACTTTACATAGCATTTTACAAATTGAGTATCAATTATGGCTAATTGTACTTAAAAAAAGGTACATAATACATGAACACATAAAAAATTATTCTCTTCCATGTGAAAGGATTCTTAAACGATCATATTAAGAAGATTTATTGAATCTCATAACCTGGGGACTTTCATTAATTGAAATAGTAATCTTAAGGCCCTGTAAGGGATAACAGGGGAAATAGTTTGCTTGTGATCTTAAGGAATATCGATAAGACCGATAACAATATCATAATGGAATGATAAAGGGTAATATAATAAATAAATTAACATGAATAATAACATGTAAATGTGGCTATAACATTTAATTTATACATTCATAAGCATATCATCATGTTCCATCCCCAAGGTGTCATACAAATTACCAAGGTTATTCACTAAGGAATGATAAAACATGTCAATTCTAGAGATTAAATTATTTACCCAATGTATTCGACCACTACAGGGGTGAAAAATTAACATCTATTTATTATAATTTAATACAAATATATCATTATAAATAATTTCATAAATAACTTGTAGAGAATAAAGTTTATAAGTAATATATCAAAATCATGATTTTTTAAAAAGATCTTTAAAACAATATCTTTATGTCATTTTACGACCATGGGAATGGAATGGGGGATTCATGTATTTTAACCACAAAATAAAATTGATCCTTTTTAATCTATGTGAATACACCTAGAGAATAAAGATGTTTGGGTATTCACAAAATAATATAAAACAATTTATTTAGATAAAAAAGAGAAATTTTGAGAAAAACATTTTACAACATAATGGGTATGAAACATTATTTTAGAAAACATTATAAAGAGAGGGTACAAGATTATCACATTCATAAAATACACCTAATAAGTTATAAGGTTATAAATAAATACATAAGAACATATATTTGAAATTTAAAACACAAACCACATAAAAAGGCAACGTGATTGGAAAAAAAGAAAAGTTGATATTTCCCTTATGAAATTTATGTTACCTAACGACATCACATAAAACATCATTAAATGTTTTAATGAGAGAAAATTTGGTATATCATAATTTTTTCATAATTTTGACATTAAAAGAGATATGTAATTACATATCACAATATTATAAACTATAAATTAAAAAGTAAAAACATAAAAGGAGTGCTTGAAAAAGACTAGTGTGGTAGATTTTGATACATTGATGAGTGATATCTACAACTCAATGATTGGAAACATAAATGATTAAGGATAGGTTGGTTGGTAATACCATTATATATTTGAGATTATTTAATTGGTTATGAAATTTAATGGGGGAATGGGTGGGTATTTTTTGGAAAATTGACGGAGTTTTTTTTTTATTTTTTAGGACATCTCAGTTGTGGTATTTTCAAAACCAAGTGTTTTCCCATGGTATTTTCGCATGGTATTGGCCACTTGGGACACCTCACATCATATAATAACTAATAATCGTCGACCAAAATTTTATATTATATTTTACAAAATTATGATTTCATTAAGAACACTGAAAACTCAAACTATAATTTTAATATTCACCGAAAAGTACAATATTTTATAAAAATCCCATAAATTCGTTGTAATATAATATTGACCATAGTAATTCAAAAATTAAATTTCTTTTATAATAATAATTCCTTTAATAAGATAAATTTATGTTTTAACTCCAAAAAACGTAATTATTAAAAATAATTGCTGAGATAAAATGCATAGTGAATTGCATGGTAAAATTTTTGAAATTTGAAAAAAAAAATATTATCATTTATAATGAAAAATGATTCTTTATTTAACACGGTTTTATTATAACCAATATTATTAATAAAACCATAGTTTCATATAATAATTTATATCTCTCTAAAAATTACAAATATTACCTAAAAAATTCAATTTATCAAATTCCATCTCAATTATTAAGAAAAAACTATTCGTAAAACATAAATGATCAAATACAAATTTTATTTAAAAAATAGATTAAATATTAAGAAACTATAGCCTTGATACCTAACCCATTAAAACTCACATAAGACGTAAGGGTCATGTGTGAGATGGTGAAAGACTCTTGTGATTGCTCAGATAACATCAGCTGAGTGGTAATATCTACTAACATGAACTTCTCCCATAAGAATATTTTTTCAAACCTAAAAAGTAGAAGATTCACTTAGGCTGGATCAAGATAGAATCGCAGTGATGATACCTCCTCTAAATCTCTAAAAAATGGGCTTCGGAATGCCTGATTCTACTAGATGATTCCATTGAAACTTTTTTCTGTATTAACTAACCATTATCATATCTTTTTACAAACAATAATCACAATTATAAGAGTATAGTTTCCAGTAGTCATATTGATTTATAGTCATAATTGACCAATGTTCATATAATGGTAAAACCCGATGGTCATATTAAAATATACTCACTTCATTATTAATGAGATAAATTGTTATTGTGTTATAATATAAAACACATTTCTCGTAAATAATTGTCATTCAGAAAGTATAGGTTATTACATTATTCCCCCCATATGAAATTTTGTCCCCAAAATTTCAACTTGTTCTCTTAGTCAAAAAGGTGTGGGTACTTATGTGCTATAATTTCCTCAAGTTCCCACATCACTTCTTCATATTTTTTGTTCCTACACAACAGCTTCATGTGGCGGGTTGTCTTATTTCTTTTAACCTTATCTCTATTGTCTAAGATCTCCACTAGTTCTCCTCATAAAAGAGGCCATCTTCCCGTTGGACAACCTATGGATTTAGTTAATGTGAAGGTTCAGGTATATACATTATGAAGAGATATATGTAAAAAACAAGATGAACATGTTCTATATTTGGAGGATGTGTCAGCTGATAGGCCACTACTCCAATGCGATCAAGGACTTCATAGGGTCCAATATACCTGGGGTTGAGCTTTCCTTCCCTCAAAAACAGCGGGATTCTATTCCATAGAGAAATTCTAAGGAATGATTTATCACTAACATAAAACTTTAGGTACCTTATATGGATTTCATCATAGAATATTTACCGACTCTGAGAATCCATTATGAGTTGTTGGATGGTAGGAACCTTCTCTGTCATCTCTTGCACAAGATTGGGCCCAAGAAGCTTTCTCACACCAGCTTCATTTGATAAAGTAGAATTTATACATCACTTTCTATATAGAGATTCATAAGGTCACATTTGAATACTTTAATGGAAATATTATTGTGAAATAACTCAAAAAATGGGAGATATTGATCGCATACCCCTATAAATTTTATTCATTATGTTCTTAGCATGTCCTTTAGTGTTTGAATAGTCCTTAAATATTGGTCATTAGTTTGGAGGTGATAATACATTCTAAAATTAAATTTCGTACCCAAATACTGTTGAATACTTCTCTAGAATTTAAATCTGAAACTTGGATTATGATTTTATATTATAGAAATTGGAACTTGATGAAGCTATACCACTTTCTTTGATGTATATATTTGTTAGTTAGTTAAGAGATAAATATTCCTAAGTAGATATAAAATGTAAAGTCTTGTTGAAATGGTCCTTTATAACCCATAGGACATAGTTTCCTTTGTATGTTTTTGGGGGACTAGTGAAAATTTCCACAGTGATGTTTTCCCACTTACATACATGTATGGGTACTAGTTGTAATACCCCTTTAGGGAGTTTTCTCTATTCCTTCACTTGTTGAAATAGCAGGCACATTGTAGTGTAGTTGGAACTCTCTCTTTTCATGGTATCACCCCAAAAATGGTTAAAAATTTCGTAATTGATATTCATGCTTCTAATATTTAAGGAGAAAGTAGATCAATGGGATTCATCCACCATATCCTTCTTTAGTTTTGAAATATATGGAACACATATCCTTGTATGAAATTTTAAAACATATAATTGATCAATATTGAACTTAGGAAACATCGTACTCTTCATAGCTTCAAACATATACTATAACAAGGGAGAATCTCTTTGAAATATATTGATCTTCTCTAGTAATGATGGTTTAGGAATCATCTAGGATTGGTTTGATGATGTCCTTTCCCTCATGATTCACATCTCCAATTTTACTAGGTCTTTGATCAATGGATTCCTTTGAATCCTCATCATTTCCATCACAATAAGGTATTTCCTATATAATGCATCAGTGACTTTGTTTTCTCTTACAGGATGTCAATGAATTGATAAATCATTGTTATTAATAAATTCCAACCATCTCATATGTCTGTTGTTCAATTATTTTTTCATGAAATTATACTTCAATCTTTAGTGATCTGTGCATAAATCACATTTCCCCCCATAAAAATAATTCCTCTATATCTTCAATGAAAAAACAATTGGAACTAGATCTAGGTCATCCATAGTATAGTTTTTCTAATGAGGCTTCAAATTTCAAGATGCATAAGAACTAACCTTGTCATTATGCATGAGGCCAAACCTAGGACCTTTAAGAGATGCATTACTAAAAATAATGAATCCTTCTCTAATAGAGGGTATAGTAAACATGGGTGATGTAACTGATCTTTTATTCAGATATTGAAAGCATTCTTCACACACTTTTATTCAAATGAACTTGAAACCTTTTCGAGTTAACCATGTTAGTGGATTAGAATTTACTGAAATGTTTTTTCACAAACCTCGTATATTATCTTGCAAAAACAAGGTAAATATGAATCTCAGTTACTGATGTAGGATGAGGCCACTCCTCAAAAACCTTTGTCTTTACATAGTCAATTGATATTTCTTTATTAGAAATGTTTTTCCACAAGAAACCAACTAGTTCTAACCAAAATTAACATTTTTTGAGCATTCCAAAAAGGCTTTCCTTCCACTGAGTTTGAAAAAAAAAACTTTAGATGATCCTCATACTCCTAAAAAAAATTCAATATATCAAAACATCATAAATAAAAGCTACCACAAATTTATCATGTTATTCAATAAAGACTCTATATATCAAATCCATAAAAAATAAAGAGAATTAGTAAAGATAAATGGCATGAAAAAAAACTCATAATACCCATATCATGAATATAATGAGTTATTTAGAATGTCTTCTTTCTTCACCATCAATTGATGATGACCATATCGATAATCAATCTTAGAGAAGAACTATGCCCCATGAAGCTAGTCAAATAAGTCATCAATTCTTACAAGATGATTATTTTTATTCACTATTGTCCCATTAAGTTCTCTATAATCAATTCATACCTCCATTGATCCAGCATTCTTCTTCACAAAGAAAATAGGATCTCCCAAAATAGACACACTTGTATAGATAAACCTATTCTCCAATAGATATTGGAGTTGCGTTTTTAATTCCCCCATCTCAACATTTTTCATTATATATAGGTTTTATGATGTCTTCTTGGAACCATGCATGAGATAAATATATAACTCTACCTCTCTTTCTAGGGGAGGTCCAAAAAACACTCTATTAAATACTTCAATGTATTCCTGAATGATGGGGATATTCTTATTCATATAATTTTATTTCCTTCTACCTATTCACTGATCAACTCCCTAAATATGGCTAGGGGAGGTTCTTCTAGACAAAGATAATGTTGAGATATATCCCATTTGACAAAATTTGTAGGTTTTTTCAATAATGACTAAGGATATTTCCTTAGTTATTCATTTGATAATAATATTAGACATTTATAGCCAGTCCATACCTTGTATAATGTCAAATTCTACCATGTGAACGAATACTTGATTTGTGATAATATTGTGCTCACTAAAGTAAATACTATAGTTTCTAAACACAATTGATACTTGGATAATCCAACTGAGAGTATTTTCTAATAACTATACTTTTTGAAATTTATGGATTGATTCAAAATTCATTGAAAACATGGAGGAAAAAAACCATGTGAATAAATAGAATCAAACAATGATCATTCTAGCTTGGAGAGAAAAAAAAAGTACCTACCGCCACATCTTTTGGAGATTCAACTTTAGATGTCATGATAGAAAAAGAATGAACTTTCTCCATTTCCCTATACTGAGGTTTATGGAAATTACCCTCCACTACCCTCAGATTTGGATACTGATTGGAAAAGTTCCCTAGAATTCTATAATTAACGTATTGGACTTTATGAAGGGAATGCACCATATTCCCATTGTAGTTAGTGTTGAGAATTTGTGGCTTCAAATCACTATAATAGATCTGAGCGATATGATCATATCTTCCACAATTGTATCATTTACTACACCTGATATAAAATTTCATTGAATTCTTCTTACCAAATTTGTTGCACAAGGAAAGTTTCACTTGATTTAATCATCTTCTCTGATAAATGATACTCCCCAATATTTTCTCCATTGATATTTTCTTTTCATTTGATTTATAAGACCACTGCATCTCACCAAACACTAGTTCTACCATCATAGCTCTCTCTATGATTTACTTATAGTTTTCATAGTCTCAGTTAGATAAATTCATCCATATAAGATTTCATTTTCCACTAAAGAATATATCAACCTTCCCATTATGATCCATAACAAAACTAGAGGTGTAATAAGAAAATATTGTGAATTTCCTCTCATAGATATTGATAGATTAATTCTCATTCTAATTTATCTTGATTAATTCCTTCTCCACATTCATTCTCATTGAATGAGGGAAATACTTATTGAAGAATATTCCCATGAATTCTTCCAACACCATAGCTTCAATATCCACTCGTGGCCTCGTGTTTTTAATTAGTGACCACCACTGATCAGCTTCTCCATCTAAGAATTAAATACCCATGGTCACATTCTTTTTTTTAAACAATGGTTTATAAAAAAGATATTTTCAATAGAGCATATCCATTATTCCGTAATCAATGGGTTGGGAGATCAACTGAACATTGGTGGTCGTTGAGTCATGAAGGACCCAATATAAAGTAGCTCCCTTCATAGTGAAACTGAAATCTAATATTGATTCATGTTATTTCCAATAACATGAGTTTGTTGATTCATCATTCTCTTAATTGTTTCCATTCTGGCTTCCATCAGTGGGCCCTTAGTCTATGGTCCATTGCACTCACCATTCTCACAGTTCCTCATATTTCCTACTAGTTTAAAAAATAAGAAAACCATAATGAAAAACATTTTTCCTTTAATAATATTATAATAATAAATTAATTTCTTTTCCTAAAACTGCATTCCTAAATATTATATTCTTTAACCACAATTACATTTAATAAAAATCATTCATAATGGTTAATATAAAGCTTCTGTTTAACCGAACATATCCCCCAGGAGTCTGAAACCAAAAGTGCATCAAGGCCCATTTTCGTGCACCAGTTTTAATTTGAGTCTAGATCTATGTGGTGTTTTTGGGTTTTACACACAAGATACATCTATTCCAAATCCATATCCACTTGTCAATATCCATACATGGACTTCTATGTTCGAAAACCACTTACTTAATACTTTACCAAAATACCAGGATTTCTACTTATTTTTAAACTTTTATCTAGGGATTTCATAATGTTTTAAAATCATAATTTCCTCAAATAACTAATTTATCCTTTGATACCGACTATGGACACCCACCTTTTTATTAAATAACTTTTCATAGAATTTTAAAAATATAATATCTTTTAAGGATTAGTGTCTTGGAAAAAAGGTAGATAATACATGAATACATAAAAACATTATTCTGTTACACATGAAAGGATTCTTAAAGGATCATCCTAAGTATATTTATTGAATATCATAACATGGGGACATGAATCAAATTAAAGGTTTAACTTAAGCCCTAGTAAGGGATAACAAGGTAATCAATTTAATTGTGATCTTGAGAAATATCAATAAGAACATGAGGAATATCATAAAATCATGATAAAGAGCCATATAATGAATAATATAACATGAATAATATATTTTTAATGTGGAAAAACATTTAAAATACACATTAATTAGTATATCACAGCATGTTAATCCTAAAGGTTTCGTAAAAAGTATCAAGGTAATTCACCAAGGTTCCATAACATTTGTCATCTCTAGAGATTAAATTCTATACCCATTGTATTAGAGAACTGTCATGACACACCCTTAATATGTATCACTTTTCATATGAGACACATATATCATCATAAAACATTTCATAAATATCCTATGGAGAATAAAATAAATTGTGTTCATTCCTAAATCCAGGAATTTTAAAAACATCTATTAAAACAAGAGCTTTATGTCATTTAAAACCCACAAAAAATGAATGAATATTTCATGTATATTAATCCCAGAATAAGACAGAATTTTTTTTAATATATTTGAATACCCTTTTATAAGAATTTTTTTTGTGTATTCATGCAATAAAATAAAAAAACTTCTTGGAAAAATATATAATTTTTTAGAAGAAAATTATGCATCATAACATGAATGAAACATGGTTTTAGAAAACATTAGAAAGATAGGAGATAAAGGAATCCCATTAATAAAATAATATTAATAAATCAAAGGGATAGAAAAAAATTGACAGAAAAAACATATTATAGAAATTGGAAATACAACCCACCTAAAAAGAGAAGTTCAAAGGAAAAGAAAAGTTGAGATTTCCATTACATTACTTTGACAGCCTAACAACAACACATAAAAATTCTAAAAATGTGTCGATGATAAAAAGGGGTATCTCATAAATTTTATATAATATGGATAGTAAGGGGTATATTTAATTACATATCTCAAGATAAAAAATTGAAATTTTAAAGGCATAACATAAAAGGAGTTCTTGAAAATAGACGGGTAGTAGATTCTCTTAATTTAAAGAGTGACTTCTAAAACATGAATATCAGGACCTTGGGGGATTTAGAAACCCTTGGGAGGACTCATTGGGAGGTTATAATATCATAGATTCTAGGATATTGAATTGGTAATGAAATAAAATCGAGGAATTGTTGTGTATTTATAGAAAAAGTGATGGATCTTTTTATTAATTTCTGAGAGCACCTCAATAGTGGTATTTGCAAAACCATGGTCTTTCCCATGGTATTTTCCCATGGTATAGGCCACTTGGGACACCTCATGTCATATTGTAATGAAAAAGAGTCCAAAATCATTTAAATGTATATATTACATCATTTTGATGTCATTAAACAAACTGAAAACTATATTTTAATTGTTCACTGAAAAAACATAATATTTTATAAAAATATCATAAAATCACTATAACAGAATATTGATATTTGTAATTAAAAAATTAATCTTATTTTATCCTAATAATTTTCAAAATATGATAAATTTAAATTTTAACTCTAAATATTTTTTACTATTAAAAATAATAATTGAAATAAAATTCATAGTAATCTACATAGTAAACTTTTCAGCACATGAAAAAATACAATTATTTTATAATTTTTAATTAAAATAAGTGTTTTTATAAAACTATTTCTTGATAAAAAAAATTTCTAATAAAACATATTTTAATATATTAATTTATATCTCTCTGAAAAGTACAATTTTTACGAGAAAAATAAATTTATCAAATTCCATCTTAATTTTTAATGAAGACTGTTATTAAAACCGCAATTATGAAATAATAATTTCATTTAAACAAAGGGTTGAAATTTTATGTAACTAGGGCCCTAAAACATATCCCCTTGAAACATTCACATAATACCCAAGGGTATGGTGTGTGATGGTGATGGACTCTTGGGGTGGGTCAGATAACATCATCTGAGTGGTAATGTCCACTAACTTGAACATCTCTGGTATGTGATTTCATTTACGATTAACATGTTGAAGTATAGCCTGGTATTGGTCAATAAATAATCCCAATGACACTAAATCCTTTCTAAGATCCAATAAAATAGGATTTGAATGGAATGATTCTACTAGATAAGGCCATCAACTCTACTTTCTGCATTAACTAAACATTATCATTTCTATTTATAATGAATAATCATGATTTTAATAGTATTGTTTCCAAAGGTCATATTGACCAACAGTCTTAATTTACCAATGGTCATAATTGACCAACGATCATATAACGGTAGAAACTCAGTGGTCTCATTATAATATACTCATTTCATTATTAATGAGATATAGTTTTTTGTAATAATATAACACATATTTCAAAGAAACAATTATCATACATAAATTTAAGGATGTTATATATCCTCCATTAAAATCTGTTTGGTATGATCTAAGTATATATTCCATTGTATAAGTATTCTTCCCAAACTAGCCCTCAATGTGGTGTTGATAAGTCATACTGAAGTTTATCTGAGTGATTTTAGCATGTTAGATGCTTTTTCAGCACATTAAGGTAATTCTCATATCTCGACTCAATATAATTGATAGTGATACTCTAAAAATACTTACTACTTATTTTATGTATATCCATAAAATTTGATCGATTAAGAAGTGATATAGAATTGTAATAAAGTGTATAGTATTGTTAAAATGATCCAAAATCACCCATATATCATTATTTCATCTATATGTCTTCATATGTTCAATGAAAACAATTATTGGTGATGTTAACTCATTTTATTATAGGTATTGGTAATTATTTCATCATCCACCTATAATTTTTCCTTACATTATTCACATGCTGACATACTAGTCATAATTATTCAAATTTAGTAATATCCTTCTTCATATTGAACAAATAATAGTGGCCTATGACATCTTGATACATCATTGCGCTCCATGGGTCGACGGATATGTTTGAGAAAAGTGAATAATTAATAATATATTTCTTTATATTTGGATTTTATAATACACATTGTCATGAACCAAATCATACAACTCCTTCATCATCAATTTTTGACAATGGGGATTTCCCATTTTTGATAGCTTCCACCTTCTTCTTGAATTTCATCATCATCTCTTTGAGAGTAATTTTTATTTTATAAAAGGTGTGGTTGATCAATCATTTTTTAATGTAATGACGATATTCCTTCCTATATGATTCATAGTTACGTCCTTTTCAAGTACAAGAATATTGGTTCATTCTAAATTCTCTTATTTCATAAAGATGAAGGGTCATTTCTACATATAGAATCTGCCACATTATTATCATTACTAGGATGGTAGTAGATTGAGTAGTCACAATCCTTGATTATATAGAACCATAATTTTTGGAGCATACTGACCACCTTCTATGTCAATATATATTTTACACTATTATAATAAGTGTATATCTCACACTTCTCCCTATAAAGATAATGCTCCCTTATTTCCAACATGAAGATCACATCTACCACCTCCAAGTCATACATACGATTGTTTTTCTCATGAACACTAATCTAACTTGAGGAGTAGGTTATCAATTTGTCATTTTTCTAAAACATCATATACTAATCTGTTTTAAAAGCATCACAGTATACCTTGTCAAGTTCCCTGCTTGCAGGTAGTGTGTGTATTTGTGCAGGGATAAGACACTTTTTTCTTCTCTTTAAAGTATACTTGAAATTCAATGTTCTAAGAAAACATTATTCTCATCAAAGTTATCTTGGTTAGTGGGTTTGAAACCCATGAATAGTTCCTCACATATCATTGATAATACCCCTCTATACCATGAAAACTGTAAGAACCCGGATCTTCGTTTCAGGTGTGTCCTTATTTTTTCTGGTGTTTTTGAGAAAAATGAAGTTTCTGGAATTTTTTGATGTACACGCCATGTACTTTTTGAGTATAGGATGTGTACTCTTTTCCTACTCGAATCTGTGTTCTGGCCATGTCTAGGTCACACACATGGTGTGTAAGGGTGACGTGGAGGCCGCTTTTGGTGGAGTACGGAAGGACCTATTACATGCCGTGTACTCTAAAAGTACACGCCGTGTACTTTCTTTCTTTTTCATTAAACGGACTAGGGTCGCGCCTAACACACAAAAATGTATTCTTCTAGGTTTCACTCATCCGATAGTTCCAAGGATCCGAAAATCTTCGACGAGCCCACGCCTCTCTGTCTGTTCTCTGATTCGGGCACCATTGATTATGTTCGAATACTAGCAGTAAGTTCTCCCTTCTGCTTGAGCCTTTATTTCCAATCCCTCCACTTTCTCAAGTTATCGTGGTTTCTGTGTTTCGTACATTTTATCAGATCTACGACATTCTAAATAGAATATGGTGTCGTTGTTCATGTAAATCGATCTCCAAGGATCGAGGTAGGTGGTTTGTGCGTTTCTATCGAAAGTCTTTGAATATTTTGTTTAATTTAGCCAATTCCCTTGAACGAGAACTATTCATTTTCCTGTTTTCCCCGTGACTGATTGCCTGCTTACTTGATTGTTGTAGTAGAGGTTTACCCTTTTGAATAGAGTTGTTTTTTCTGTACTCTGGATGTAGTCATACTTGCTTTGCCTATTAGGAGTTATGCTAGTTTCCATGCCTAGTTGTAGGATAGTGGAACTATTGTGATGTTTTTCTATTGAGCCCTAGAATGATAAACAAGTAGTTCTTGAGGTTTATTTGGGTGATACACATGCGTTATACATATTTTTTTCACACAAGACTGTGAGAACCTAGTGTAGTAGACCATAGAGATAATGGACGTAAGGGCTTCTCCAGAGTGTCTTTTAATACGATGCGAGACCACAGGGGGAATTGACGATGACTTCTTCCTCAGAGAGTATGTAGTTCCTCGACATGGGCCACAGGGGTAATGAGATGTTGAGTGCTTCCCTAGAGAGCCTTTAGTACGATACCAGACTATAGAAGGAATTGACGGTGAGTGCTTCCTCAGAAAGTCTACTCATAGTTGAACCAGAGGGGTGAGACTATGTGTGCCTCCTAGAGGGTTCCTAGTACATGTAGGTTGCACCATATGGGTTAGGATGTGAGAGATACCTAGTGGATTACCTGTTTTCTACTTGTTTTTGGTTGTTTACTTGTATACATTATGTGCTAAACTAGGGATTGTATCTGCAGTGTATTTCATGTTTACTATTCATGTACTGTACTTTCCATGTATTCATTTACTGTCAGGTACAGATATTTGGGTGGTTTCCTACTAGGACCTTGTCTCACACCCTGTTCGGGCCATGCTTTTGGGCCCAAGCAGACTATGTTGTTACAGGTATAGATAAGGGCAAGCGCCCTTATACTTCAGGTTTTTTGACTTGTTGTGGAGCTGGAGTGCATGGGATCAAGTTATGGCTTGCGATGCTGTTAGAGTTGATGTTGCTTTAGTACTTTATGTTCAGTTGTATTTCAGCACATTGTTGTTTTTGCTTCTTTCTTAGACACTTGTACCTGCTGCATCATTATCATCATTGCTACATATTTATTCTTCCGTTGTTTGGTTATAGTTATGTATATTGTTACTGCTTCCGCTATTGACTGTTGTTTTCCTTACCTTGTATACCTTACCAAATGAGAGCATAGTTTTCCCAATGACTTACCAAGGCCCACGCTGTTAGTCGGCAGCCTCTGGCATTTAGGGAAATGCACTTGAGGTCATGTGGCGAACCGGGTACGGGGCACTAGTGGAGAGGCTCCGGATTTGGGTCGTTACAAAGTGGTATCAGAGGATGTTCTTTTCTCTTAACTTACTATTTGGAGCCTTTAGTAAGGGATAGGATGGACTCGGTAATTGGTTTTAAACTGTGCCCGGGAGTAGATAACCCGTGTATAGGGAAAAGCCATACTACCTCGTTTATTGCAATTTTCTGGTTTTCAGATTTACGGTTGATATGATTTCACCTATAGTGACTTAGATGTCCTGTTTTTTTGTTGTTTTTCTATTGTGTTTCTATTTCTGTCACAAATCGATCTGATGAGGGTATGCCATCCCATGCATCATATTGACACTTGTTAGAAATCAAATTCCATGAATTCTTTCCAGGCCATCTAGGGTGCATTAGAGATTTCATGTTGTTGTGATAGAATTGTGTATATTCTGATTGCTATTATGATAGATGCTTTGATAGAATCTATGCTTCATGATAGAGGATTGTTTGTATTGTACTTTTCTTGAATGAACACCAAATTCTGGTTCTTGAGGTGTTATGGGCCCTCTTGAATAAGAAATTGGTGGATCATTGACATGTTTTTCTTTGTATATGACTTTATTGGATGCCAAACTTTGATTTGCGTGGAGTATGGGCCCTCACGGATCAGAATTTGGCACTATCATGCGTAATTTTAATTGTTTTCTGGGCTTCGGTGCAGTTTCAGAGCTACTACCTGGAAAAACCCAGAGTACACGATGTTTACTTTATATATACATGTTGTGTAGTTTTAAACCGTGTTCTTGACTGTTTGACCAGAAACACGGGTTGTGAAAATCGCCATGAACACGTTGTGTATGGTAGGAACATGTTGTGTAGTAGTGAGCGTGTACCCAGCCATGTAACTAATAATACGGGTCGGGGATGCTCGAGTAGAACACGCTGTGTTGGATATCAACACGTCGTGTAGTCTCATTCCAGGTACCCAGACGTGTCACGGGCCACACAGGTCAGTGTTATCTTCTTCCATTCATGTCTTTTTTGTTAGGAACACGCCATTTTACAGGTTAGCTGTGTACTTGGTCATGTCTCTAACAACACAGGTTGGGAAAAATATTCAAGTACACACCGTGTTTGTTCAGAACAAGACATATAGTCTCATCCGTGTAGCCGGCCGTGTAGCTAGAAACACGGGTCATTGAAACCGTGTCTACTATACGTCGTGTCCACCAGGCACACTCCGTGTAGTCTCTGTTTAAGATGATCGTGTGGGTTAGTCATGTAAGGAGACACGGGCAGGGAAATAGAGTTAAGTACACGCCGTGTAGATTTTATACACGCCGTGTAGTCTTGTTTTGTAAATTTTGTGTGTTTCCTTCTCCTGTTTTCATTTTTTACAACTTTATTATATGTCCTGGTTTTTCTAATCTAAGGTATTTTTTTGACCTTTCAGAGTTATGCCTCCGAGATGTCCTCCGGTTGTACGGCAGTTGTCAGGCGGTGATCAGATGCCAGATATGGTTGATCAGGGACTTCCTGCCAATCCTCCGGTTGGGCCAGCCTTGGCACCTGCTGTCATACCAGTTTCAGGCACTGATGCGCAGTTCAGGGAAGGTTTTATGAGGACGATGCAGACCTTCCAGGGATCACCGCCTCCGGCCCCATCTATGGTAGACTTGACATGGGGTTTTCAGCAGCAGCATCCTCCTACTTTCTTGGGGGAAGGAGGGCCACAGGCTGCAGAGTCATGGATGGAAGCCATACTATATAGTGACCCAGCCTTTTCTTATATTAATATTACATCATTTCATATATAAACAACAAAATAGTATTACACATAGAGGATCCAAAGGTTTAGTGTCTTGGGAAAACTAGGACCAAATACAACATCAACCATAAACATTTATTTAATTTCTTCTTCTCTAACTTCTTATTGGTACTTGTACTCTCCTTAGTACATATAGCCACCTGAGGATAAACATAAAATGGGGTGATCTAGAATCCCAGTAAGAGGATAGATAAGAACAATATATCATGGGGTGATCATAATCATAACATAGGCAAAAGATCATGAACATGAGAGGAGCATAAATAAAAGACTAGAAATGTGGGAATGCATAAAAATGAAACATTATGTCTTAGTGATTAACTATCATGCATACTTTTGATCCAAGCTAGAATATTGTTAAACACATCATTTCACATTTACTCATGAGATTCATCACTTTAACTAATGCATTGGAGTGCTATATAATTTCTGGCGCACCCGTCACATTTAAACATTTATATTGCACTATATAATTCTGGGTGCACCCGTCACATCATAACATTATCATTTATCATGCATGCCAAAATGAACATATGAAATATATGAACATAACTAACCCATGAAAAGTAATGGGTTTCATATCATAATAAAACATTCATAAACATTGGGTTCCCAAAAGAAATAGGGAATGACATACTTGATACAAGAACCATCAACCTTGAATGAGAGGTAAAACACGAGTTCTTGGGAGAATAGTTCATTCGGAAAACATTTGGATTGAAATAAACTTCATTAGAAAACATTTATATCCTAGAAATGGAATGAAAATGATGAACAAATGATCTTTAAAGAGTGACCATATCAAAAATAGAGTGAAAGAGGTAGAACCAGAAGGATGAAAGTTGGGTTCAAGAATTTCCCCTTACCTTGTACCTGAATGCTTCCTTCTCTTTAATGTCCTCTATTATGAAATTATATTAATTAATTAGAAATTACAGAACCATTTATACATTAATTGGGTTCATTATGGTTTCATTATTTCATATTATGTTCCTTTTTATAACTCATATAGTTTAAAAACATTGTTTGGGGATGTCTGTTTTTATGGTTTTCTTGGGTGGTTCACTTGTATTCTTAAATTGAAGTTTGGGTAGAACATGGATAAACACCCAGAACTGATATTACATGTTATTAATGCTATTTCAGGAGTTTGGATGATCTTATAATGAATCAATTTATATCCATGTGGATGAATCATTATATAATAATTAAATGATGGTTATTTGGGTTAATTTGAGTGGTTTTTGGATCACAACGAACTTGTTATAACTTTTCACTTAGTAATATGGACATAGGCTATTTATCGAACCTTAAATAGAACATAATACACATAAATTATTCTGCTTCAACAATAAAAATGGTTTTATGACCAGATCTGAAGGTATAAATGGAAGAAGAAAGTATGTCGTTCTTGAAGGTGATAAATTAACACCTCACAAACAACGTTATTTTTAATAAAATAAAACGTAGAGAGAAAGGGGTTTGGATGATATAATATACCATTAGAATCATAAAATTATATTATTTGTATAATAATGGAGTTATAATACAATTTGGATGGTGATAGGTGGGAAGAGATAAAGAAATGAACTTGAACATGAAAGGAAATTAAAGGAGAAGAGGGAGGAAAATTACCTCTTGAATCCTTCTCTTGAGAACCTCCTTAAGGGCCTAAGATTGGTATTTTTATGATACCAGAAGCTCTTGGACGTGGGTGAGGGTATAGAGAAGGTTTTTAGGCAGAGTTTAGATATGGCTTGGAGCTTGAGAGGTGTGAGGAAATGAGGGTGTGAAGGTTGGCTTTTATAGTGGAGGGGAGAGGGGTTTCCTTAATATAAAATTCATTAGTTTATTAATTTCTCCTAAGACAAGGAATAGTGAGTCTTGACTGACCAATTATAGTAATTTTACAATTTAATCCCTAACCAAGTGGGCTTAAATCAACATAACATCATCGATGACTCAATTAATACATTATTTAGCATTTATTGTGAATTATCGGATTCTACTATTCGTCAAAAATTCAAGTATTTCAGAAAAATCCCAAAAATTTACCCCTACCATTTCTCGACCTGTAGAATCCAAAAATTAATTCCATTTTTCAATAATAATTTTCTAAATATTATTAATTTAATATATAACTAAATTAATAATTTACTTTAAAAAATAGTTTTTATGATTAAAATCGATTTTATATTACTTTCAAAAACTACGTAGGGTCTTATTAAAATTATATAAAAACAATAATACATTGATTCAATAATTTATGAATAAATTTTAGAGAAATAAATATTAATTATTTATTTATAATTAATTATTTATGACTTACAAAATACCAAAATGTTTACTAAGGTCAAATTATCACTTTCTAAGATGTCTAAATTTTATTTAATTATTCATAGGTAATATTACTCTTACATTGGATGATTTACTATTCATAAGGGTCATAATACTATTCATAAGGGTATGTAACTATTCATAGGGGTAGTTAACTATTCACTAAAAATTATTTTTATTTCATTAAACTCCAAAAATCATCTTGAACACAACCGTGTGTGTCAGATTTTCGAAATTCCAAACATAAGAGTGAGAAAATTATGATTAAAGGTCACTTATCACTTAGTAGTTTATTATCTTGTGTTTTCATGTTATTTTATGAGATAAATATAATAAGGTAATTTCCATTGAAAATCATTGTGTCGTTACTTTATTCCCCCCTTAAGAAATTTCACCCCTAAAATTTCACTTTACTCAAATAGGTGAGGGTAATTCTCTTTCATTGCCTCTTCTGGTTCCAAAGTTTCATACACAAACTTATGGTTCCTCCAAAACACTTTGAAAATATGGGATGTCTTGTTGCGTAGAAGATTATCACTCCGATCCAGAATCTATATTGGCTGCTCCTCATAAGATATATCATCTTCCAGCTACACCGCCTCTGATTTTAGTACATGTGAGGGGTCTAGTATGTACTTCCTCAGTAGTGATACATGAAACACATCATGAACTTGAGCCATATTCGGTAGAAGTTCTAAATGATAGGCAACAGATCCTATGCGGTCAAGGATATCATAGGGGCCAATATACCTTGGGCTTAGCTTCGCTTTCTTCTCGAATCGCATTCCTCTATTCTATAGAGATATTTGAAGGAAGACTTTATCTACAATGTCAAACTCCATGTCCCTTCGACGTTTGTCAACATAGCTCTTTTGCCGACATTGAGCAGCTTTGATGTGTTTCTGGATGACTTGAACCTTCTCTATCATCTATTGAAAAAGATAGCATCCAAGTAGCATTCTTTCTCCAACTTCATCCCAACAGGTTGGAGTTCTACATCTCTTTCCATACAGAGCTTCATACGGAGCCATCTGAATACTTGAGTGGAAGATATAGTTTAATGAGAACTCAACCAATGGGAGATGTTGTTCCCAACCACCTTTGAATTCAAGAGAGCAGTCTCTTAGCATATCTGTAAGCGTCTGAATAGTCCTTTCAGACTGGACATTAGTTTGGGGGTGATAGGCCATGCTGAAATTTAATTCAGTACTCAAAGCATGTTGAAGGCTCCTATAGAATTTAGATATGAACCTTGGTTCATGGTCAGAGACAATTTAGAGTGGGACACCGTGCAATCTCACCACTTCCTTCACATATATCTTTGCATGTTGATCCAGTGATAGATCTTCCCAAATAGTGATAAAATGGGCAGTCTTGGTGAGTCATTCAACCACAACCCATATCGTATTATTTCCCCCTGATGTATTCAGGAGACCCGTGACAGAGTCCATAGTAACATTTTCCCATTTCCAAAGGGGTATAGGCAGTGGCTGCATCATACCCTTGGACTTTTGTTTCTCAGCTTTAACTTGCTGTCATACTAAGCACCTTGATATATATTTCACAATCTCCATCTTCATGTTATCCCACCAGAGGTGTTCTCAGAGATCATAGTACATCTTGGTACTCCTAGGATGTATAGAGAATGTTGAGCTATGTGAATTATCTAATAGCTCCTTCTTTATCCTAGGTGATGAAGGCACACAAAGACGTGTTACAAACCGAATCACACTATCATCATCGATATGGAACTCTTGCAGCTTCCCTTCCCTTACAACATTCACCCTCTTTTGTATCTCCACATCATCCCTTTGTGCTTCCTTAATCTTCTCTTGGATGGATGGTTGCGCAATCACTTGGGAAAGATATGATGTATCCCCTACCCTTATGATTTCAAAATACATCCTTTTCATATCTAAGAAGATAGTTTCTATCTCAATCTGCAACATGGCTATAGAAGCAGGTTCTTTTCTACATAGAGCATCATCTACCTTGTTCTCCTTTCCAGGATGATAGAGAATAGAGAAATCGTAATCCTTGATTATCTCTAACCATCTCTGTTGATGCATGTTGAGCTCCTTTTGTGTGAATATATACGTTAAGCTCTTGTGGTCGGTGTATATGTCACACTTCTCACCATAAAGGTAGTGTTTCCAGATTTTCAAGGAAAAAATCACGGCTGCCAACTTTAGATCATGTGTCGGGTAGTTCTGCTCATGGATCCTCAAATGTCGTGAGGTGTAGTCTAACACATTATCATTTTTCATGAGTATACAACCCAATCATTTCTTTAAATAATCACTGTATATCACAAAACATTCTCCACTTTTCGGTAGTGTGAGTACAGGTGTAGTGATCAGCCTTCTCTTTAGCTCCTTTATGCTTCCCTCACAGTCATCCATACAGACATACTTTACCCCATTCCCTGTTAACATAGTTAGCAGGATTGACAATTGTGAGATGTTTCTCACAAAACGTTGGTAGTAACCAGCTAATCCAAGAAAACTACGGATTTCTGTGAAACTAGAGTTCCTGGGACAATCCACAATCAGCTTTGTCTTTAAAGGATCGACATAAATTCCCACACTTGTGATCACATATCCCATTAACGTGACTTGATTCATCCAAAAGTCACTTACTGAACTTGGTGTACAACTTCTCCTTTCTTAATGTCACCAACACAAGTCTTAGATATTCTTCAGGTTCCTCCTTACTCTTGGAGTATAAGAGAATATCATTAATAAACACTACCAAAAATTTGTCGAGGTAATGTCTAATGACTCTATTCATCAAATCCATGAAGATTGAAGGGCCATTAGTAAGTCCAAAGGGCATTACCAAATACTCATAGTGCCAATACCTTGTACGGAAGGTAGTCTTCTGAATATCTTCCTTCTTCACCTTTAACTGATGATATCCAGAATGATTATCCACCTTTGAGAAGTATTGATCTCCTCTTAACTGGTCGAACAAGTCATCAATCCTTGGGAGAGGATACTTTTTCTTTATGGTGATCTTGTTGAGTTCGTTATAATCGATACACAGCCGCATTGTTCCATCCTTCTTCTTCACAAAGAGAACTGGAGCACCCCAATGAAATACACTAGGATGTATGAACCCTTTGTCCAAATGGTCTTGCAGCTGCTTCTTTAACTCCTCCAGTTCGATAGGAGCCATCCTATAGAGACATTTCGAGATAGGAGTAGCTCCAGGTATGAGTTCAATTGAGAACTCTACCTCATGACTCGGGAGAATTCCGGGTAACTCTTTGGGAAATACATCACTATATTCCCTTACGATAGGAATTTCCTCAAGGTTGAAACTTTCCTTCGACTCAACCATTTGGGAGAGGTATGCTACTTTATAGGGAATCAACACCCACACCATTGAATGGTTTTTCAAAGGAGATTCATGATCTTCCTTGCATTTGTATTGGAGCATGGGATGGTTCAGAATATAAAAAGATATTTCCTTTTCCCGACATTTTATATGCGCTCTATATAATGAGATCCAGTCTATTCCCATTATAATGTTGAATTCCACCAATGGAAGTATTACGAGATTTTCCAGAAGAATCATCCCACATACACTAATGGGAGAATAGTCAATCACTTGGGTTTCAATTATTACACCACTTGGTATTTTTACATATATCACTACTTCAAGGTTTCGGGGCTTCGATTCTATAGTTCTATCAAACTTGAAAGATATAATGGAATGCGTAGAACCATAATCAAATAAGACTTTTTCCATTATTGAGTGAATAGGAAGTGTACCTTGTACGGCTTCATTATCATGATCCACCTCCGCAGTAATGATGGAATAATCCTTCCCTTGTTCTTTTGGCTTTGGTGGCTACTAACACTGATTACCCTCGAGAGCTCAAGGTTTAGTGCACTGGTTTTCATAGTGCCCTATCTCCTTACAGTTGTAGCATTGAACCATGAGTGGTTCTCTCCTTTCATCGGCTAAATTTTCCTTCCTTTTCGTGTCTTTTAAACACTCTTGTGCATGGTTTTCTTCTTTCCCACACTTGAAGCATTTCCCCGTCACTTTGATGTTGTTCCCATTATGCATCTTCCCACGTTTTTGGCATGTGGGTCATTGATTTTTCTTCCCACCTTTATCATTAGATCCACCAACTTGAAACTCCATGTTTCTCTTATTATCACCATATCCATGAGACCATTCTCCAAACTCAATATCCAATTTGAGAGCACACCGAACAACTTTTTCATAACTCCCAAATTCTCGAATTTCAAGAGCCTTTCGAAGGTGTGGTTTTAATCCATTAAGAAATCTATCAATTTTGTTATCATTATTGATAACAATACCCGAAGCATACCTTGCAAGCCTTGTGAAATTTGCTTCATTGGTTCTGACAGATTCTCTTTCTTTTTTCTTGAGCTCTATGAATTCTCTCTCCATCTTCATGAGAAGAGTTCGTGGGAAATACATATTAAGAATCATTATCATAACGTCTTCCCATTCCATCTCTTCAATTTCCTCCCTTGGCTTGGTGTTCTTAATCAAAGCCCACCATTGATCAGCTTCTCCATCTAGATGATAAACGGCTAGAGTCACCTTCTATGTCTCAAAATAGTGAAGAAAAAAAAAGATCTTCTCCATGGAGTTGACCCACTCTTCCTCAACAAGTGGATCAGAAGATCCACTAAACGTCGGTGGTCATTGCCGCATAAAACATTCGATAGCTAGTTGCTCTCTCATTGGTGGAGGAAATTCCCCATTATTATGGTTATTATTCATTACCTGAGATAATTGGGTAAGCATTTCCATGAAGTTTTGAACTCCACCACCCAAATCATTAGGGATGTCATTTGGGTAATCCTTTCATTGGCCCTTGCATGAGTTGTTGGCCTGATTTCTCCTGGTTCCCACCATTTTCTAAAATAGAAAAGGTTAGAACAAAACATAAGTAAACAAGTCATGAATAACTTATTCATTTAAACAATTTTACCAAAAACATAACATATGGGATCCCTAGGTAAATATTCTTTTGTGCATATTTTTACTTAGTCTCTTACTAGAGGTTTTCTCTAGGGTTCACTAATCCTAATTCCCAAATTAACTGAACCGTGCCTCTGATACCAACTATAACGACCCAGCCTTTTCTTTCATTACTATTACATCATTTCAAATATAGAAAACATAATAGCATAGATGATCCAAAGATTTAGTGTCTTGGGAAAACAAGGACCAAATACAACATCAACTATAAACATTTATTTAATTTCATCTTCTCTAGATTCTTATTGGAAGTTGTCCTATCCTTAGTAAATGTAGCCACCTGATAATATACATAAAAAGGGGTGATATAGAAGCCCAGTAAGGGTATAGATAAGAACAATATATCCTGGGGTGAGCATAAGCATAACATAGGAAAAATATCAGGAACATGAGAGGAGCATAAATAAAATACTTGAAATGTGGCAATGCATAAAAATGAAACATTATGTCTTAGTGGTTAACTACCACACATACCTATGAACTATGATATCATCTTGTTCACACATCATTTCAAATTTAATCATGGGAATCATCACTTTACCCAATACATTGGAGATCTATATAATTCCGGGCGCACCCATCACATTTAAACATTCATATTGCGCTATATAATTCCGAGCGCACTCGTCACATCATAACATTATCATTTACCATGCATGACACACTGAACATATAAAATAAATTAACATAACTAACCCATGAAAAGGAATGAGTTTCATCTCATAAGAACACATTCATAAAATTTGGGTTCCCAAAAGAAAGAGGGAATAACATACTTGATACAAGAACCATCAACCTTGAATGAGAGGTAAAACTTGAGTTCTTAAGAGAAGAGTTCTATCGGAAAACATTTGGATTGACATGAACTTCATTATAAAACATGTATATCCCTGAAAATGAAAGAAAATGATGAAAAAATGATCTTTAAGGAGTTACCATATCAAAAATAGAGTGAAAGAGGTAGAACCCGAAGGATGAAAGTTGGGTTCGAGAATTTCCCCTTACCTTGTACGCAAATGCTTCCTTCTCTTTAATGTCATGTATAATGATATTATATTCATTTATTAGAAATTAAAAAACCTTTTATACATTAATAGGGTTCATTCTGTTTTCATTATGTCATTTTATGTTTATTTGGATGCCTTATATTGTTTAAAAACATTGTTCAGGGATGTTCGTTTTTATGGTTATCCTTAGTGGTTCACTTGTATTCTTAAAGTCCAATTTGGGTAGAACATGGGTAAACGCCCGAAACTGATATTACATGTTATTAATGATATTTCCGGAGTTTTTATTATCTTATAATGAATCAAATTAGATCCATGTCGACGAATCACTATATAAGAATTAAATGATGGTTATTCGGGTTAATTTGAGCGGTTTTTTTATCACAACGAACTTTTTTTAACTTTTCACTTAGTAATATGGCCATAGGTTATTTACAGAACTTTAAAATAGAACATAATACACATAAAATATTCTGGTTCAACTATAAAAATGGTTTCATGACCATATCTGATGGTATAAATGGAAGAAGAAAGTATGTCGTTCTTGAAGGTGATAAATTAACACCTCACGAACAACGTTCTCTTTAATAAAATAAAAGGAAGAGGGAAAAGGGATTGGATGATATAATATCCCATTAGAATCATAAAATTATAGTATTTTTATAATACTGGAGTTACAATATAATTTGGATGAAGATAGGTGGAGAGATATCAAGAAATGAACTTGAACTTGAAAGAAAATTGAAGGAGAAGAGGGAAGAAAATTACCTCTTGAATCCTTCTCTTGAGAACCTCCTTAAGGGCATAAGCTTGGTCATTTAATGAGACCATATACTCTTGGACGTGGGGGAGGGAATAGAGAAGGTTTTTGGGCAGAGTGTAGAGAGGGCTTGGATCTTGAGAGGTGTGAGGAAATGAGGGTGTGAAGGGTGGCTTTTATAGTGGAGGGGAGAGGGGTTTCCTTAATATAAAATTCATTAGTATATTAATTTCACCTAAGACAAGGAATAGTGAGTATTGAATGACCAAGAATAGTAATTTCATAATGTAATCCCGAACCAAGTAGGCTTACATCAGCACAACATCATCGATGACTCAATTAATACATTATTTAGCATTTATTGTGAATTATACTATTCATAAAAAATTCAAGTATTTCAGAAAAATCCCAAAAATTAACCCCAACCATTTTTCGACATGTATAATCAAAAACTGAAGTCTATTTTTCAAAAATAATTTTCTAAATATTATAAATTTAATATTTAATTAAAATTAAAATTTACTTAAAAAACAGTTTTTAAGATTAAAACTGATTTTATAGTGCATTCAACAAATACATAGGGTCTTATTAAAATTATATTAAAACTATAAGACATTGAATCAATAATTTATGAATACATTTTATGGAAATAAATATTAATTAATTAATTATAATTATTTATTTATGAATTACAAAATACCAAAACATTTACTAAGGTCAAATTGCCACTTTCTAAGATGTCTAAATTTTATTTAATTACTCATAGGTAATGTTACTCTTATATTGGATGATTTTCTATTCATAAGGGTCATATTAGTATTCATAAGGGTATGTTACTATTCATAAGGGTAGGTCATTATTCACTAAAAAATATTTTTGTTTAATTAGACTCCAAAAATCATCTTGAACACAACCGTGTGTGTCGGATTTTCGAAATTCCAAACATAGGGGTGACAAAATTATGTTTAATGGTCAATTATCACTTAGTAGTTTATTATGTTTATTTCATGTTATTTTATAACATAAATATAAGAAGGGAATTTCCATTGAAAAACTTTGGGTCGTTACATGCTGACTATCTTTGAACATATGGAAACACCTCCAGAGAGGCGAGTCAAGCTCGCTACCTACATGCAATGAGACTTCCAAGTGGTGGTGGGATGTGATCTCACAGGTGGTTCAATATTTCTACCTACATGATATGAGACTTCCAAGAGGTGGTGGGATGTGATCTCACAGGTGGGACATCAGTAGGTTATGGCTTGGGAGGAGTTCCAGCATGTATTTTACGACTACTTCTACCCGAAGACTCTGAGGGCCGACCGAGCCCGGGATTTCATGAGCTTAGAGTAGGGTACTCTTTTTTTTATGGAGTAATCCTCTCGTTTCACCAATATGTAGAGTTTCACACCCGTCCGGGGTGGGGATGGGATGTTTTTAGTGAGGAAGTTTCTGGATGGTCTCGGGTGGGAGATCCGCTCGCAGGTGAATCTCTTCCAGTTGACTTCCATCACTTCCATCATCAACTAGGCACTCATTGCGGAGCACAATCTGAGAGACTCCGGAGCTACGAGCCAGGTTGGTTCTGCTTCCAGAGCTAGTATTCCTCCAGATGACAGCAAGAAGTGATGTAGGGCGTCTACGCGTGGTGATTCGAGGAAGCGAGATGCATCATCAGGTAGCCAGGTGATATGCTACCAGTGTGGTCAGTCAGGGTACAAAAGGCTGCAATGCTAGAGAGACCTAGTGGAGTGCTGATCCTGTGGAAATATGGGTCACCTTCAGCATTTTTTCCAGGTTTTCCCACTAGAGGCTAGTGACAGGAGTTCTTCTATGACTGCTCATTCAGGAGCAGCAGCACCAGTTTCTCACCAATCGGGGAACTGGAGTTCTTCTGTCCATTCGGGCCGAGGTGGAGGCTAAGGTCGTGGCAGTCATCCACAGGTCTTTCAGCGTTAGCAGGGTGGATCAGCTCAGAGTGGTCAGGTAGTGTCATAGGGTTGTGGTGCAGGCCAGTTTTTCACCATGGAACAGACCCATCAGGTGCAGTATCTCGGACCTTCTACAGTTCGAGATACGATTTTAGTAGCCTCAGTTTTATCTTCATCTCTTTTCAATATTGGTGCTACGCATATCTTTATCTCTTTTGATGTCGTGGAGAGCCTCGAGCTCTGCATCTTTTATTCAGGTGACTTGTTGACACTAGACACACCTTTGGGGACAAGGCCATCTAGTGTACGCCAGTGTAGAGAGTTCCCTCTCAAGGTTGTAGGGTATCGTTTCTTATGGGATCTCTACATCCTAGAGATGACAGGATATGATATCATTCTTCGGATGGACGGTTTGGTTCCCTTTCTAGAATTCATCGACTGTTATCACCGTAGGGTGAGTTTCATCTCACCAGAGGGTGAATCTTTTCTTTATAGAGGCGAATAGTATGTCCGAGCGAGTCGGGCTGGACTCGAGAATCATGGGCTAGGAAGGGTGATGGCCCAGATTGCTAGTCTTTATCTGGATGACCAGGGGACATCATAGTTGGACTTTTCTCCAGTGTTGGATCATTTCAGGGATGTCTTTCGAGAGGACTTTTCAGGTTTGCCTCCGGAGTGTGAGGTAGACTTCTCGATTGAGCTCGTTCTAGGAGTGGAACCAGTGTCCATTCCTCCTTATAGGATGGCTACACCTGAGTTGCAGGAGCTCAATAAGAAGTCGGAGGAGTTTCAAGAAAAGGGTTTCATCTGACCCAGTACTTATCCTTGGGGTTTGCCTATCCTATTTGCGAAGAAGGCATATTGTACCCTTAGGCTATGTGTGGATTATCGGAAGCTGAACAAGTTGACCGTCAAGAACCAATATCCCTTGCTGAGGATCGATGACCTATTTGATCAGATTCGAGGAGCCCGGGTGTTCTCAAAGATTGATTTGAGGTCTCGTTAGCATCAGTTGCATGTTAGACCATCAGATATACCTTTCACAGCCTTCAGGAGTAGGTATGATCTCTATGAGTATAGGGTCATGCTGTTCGGTCTCACCAATGTGCCAGAAGTATTCATGGCACTAATGAACCGAGTGTTCCATCATTACTTTGACTCCTATTTTGTGGTATTCATGGACGATATCTTTGTGTAATCTCACACTCAGCACGACTAAGCCACACATCTTGAGATCGTTCTTAGTACACCAATAGAGCATCGGCTTTCTGATAAACTCTCAAAGTGCCACTTTTGGATGGATCAGATTCACTTCTTGGGTCACGTCATCTCAGAGGTAGGAGTATCTGTGGACCCAGATAAAGTGAGATTTGTAGTTTCCTAAAAGCAACCGAAGAACATTTTTGTGGTATGGAGTTTCCTAAGGATGGCTGGGTACTACAGATTCTTTATTTGGGACTTTTCCCGCCTAGTAGTACCTTTGATAGGTCTGACCAAGAATTTGGCGATGTCCTCATGGTCAGATTCTTTTGAATCAGCCTTCCAGGGGCTAAAGGGGAAGTTGGTGTCACCACTAATACTAGTCTTTCTAGAGCTAGGAAGGAGCTACACTATTTATTGTGATGCTTCAGGTATCGGGCTAGGAGTTGTCCTTATGCATGGAGATGGAGTCGTTGTGTATGGGTCTCGGCTGTTGAGGCCATATGAGAGGAACTACCCGAAACACGATCTGGATATGGCAGATGTTGTTCATGCCTTACGATGTTGTAAACATTACCTTCAGGGAGATCACTTTGTGGTTTTCACCGACCAAAAGAGTCTCAAGTACATATTCACTCAGCATGATCTGAATCTGAGACAATGCAGGTGGGTTGAGTATCTTTAGCCTTTTGATTTTGAGCATGCTTATACGCTGGGAAAGGTCAACGTAGTGGTAGATTCATTGAGAAAGAGAACTCAATTTCAGGTAGTTCCGGAGGCCAGTAGTGAGTGGCAGCTTATAGATCTGTTCTCTGAGATGCATCTGGAGGTGCATGACAGACAGGGATAGACTTTTCTATCTTCTGTAGTTGTTACCTCTACATTACTTGATTGGGTATCGATGAGGCATTTAACAGACTCAGAAGTCTTAGTCATGTGGGAGAGTGTGTCAGGAGAGAACCCTCTTCTTGGGCTGCCAGTGGATGAGGATGAGATCTTGTGTTTCCAGTGATGCGTATGGGTGCCTGCAGACGTACGCGAGGATCTGATGTGGGATTTTCATTCCTCAGTTTGGGCAGTTCATCCTGACGTCACCAAGATGTATCAGGATCTACACCACCAGTACTGGTGGCCAGGTATAAAGAAATATGTTGCTGGTTTTGTCCTTATATGTTCTACTTGTCAGCAGGTGAAGGCAGAGCATCAGCGATAAGCAGGGATTTTACAGTAGTTACCCATTCCCGAGTGGAAGTGAAACGATGTTGTGATGGACTTTGTGACCGGGTTGCCGAGGTCGCCTCGTGGGAAAGATTCTCTTTGGGTTGTCGTTGATAGACTCACGAAGGTCACACACTTCTTTCCAATCAAGGATACCTTCAGTGTTGTTGATCTGGGACGGTTTTACATCCGAGAGATTGTACGTATGCATGGAGTTCCACACTCCATTGTTTCGGATAGGGATACGCGCTTTACTTCTTGGTTTTAGTAGGGACTTCATAAGGCTTTGGGTACACAGGTACTTTTGGGTACATCATACCATCCCAAGACTATTGGATAGTCTGAGCGCATGATCCAGGTGCTTGAGGATATGCTCCATGCTTGAATTCTAGACTTTGGCGGTTCCCGGGAGAAGAATATACCTCTTGTGGAGTTCACCTACAATAACATCTTTCAGGTGACCATTCAGATGGAACCATATGAGGCTCTGTACGGTAGGCCATGCCGATCAACCTTATGCTGGCTGGAGGTAGGAGAGGCAGCTTTGCTGGGAGCTCGTCCTGTTCAGGAGACATCTGAGCAGATAGTGTTGATTCAGAAGAGTATGGATACAACAAAGTCTCGACATAAGTCTTATACTGATCAGCGGAGATGACCTTTGGAGTTCTAGATCGGGGATCAGGTTTTCCTGCGTGTCGCACTGAGGTTGGGACACAAGAGGATTCAGAGACAGGGTATGCTTTCACCGCGGTACGTCGGGCCGTTTGAGGAGTTGGATATAGTTGGCTTGGTTGCCTATAGGCTGCAGTTAACTTAGAGGAACTAGGCCATACACAATGTCTTCCACGTCTCTCAGCTCCGACGTTAATTTTCAGACCCATCTCATGCCTTTCATCTCAAGGAGGTTGAGCTCGAAGCGGATGCATTGTTTGAGGAGCATCCTATCCAGATTGTCAATCACAGTATGAAGGTTCTCCATGGGAAGTTTGTTCCTTTAGTATAGGTGCTTTGGCCGAATGTGCGAGTACAGGACGAGACCTTGGAGAGGGAGGCCGATGTACAATCGTAGTGGCTGGAACTGTTCGTGGTTTCTTCTTCTACGCCTTGCTAGGGAAATTCGGGGATGAATTTCATTAAGGGGGGATGTTTGTAATAACCCGGATCTTAGTTTTAGGTATGTCATTCTTTTATTTAGTGTTTTTGAGAAAAATGAAGTTTCTGGAATTTTTTAAGTACACGCCATGTACTTTCTGAGTACACACCGTGTACTCTTTTCCCGCTTGAAGCCGTGTTTTGGACATGTCCGGGCCACACACATGGTGTGTTAGGGTGACGTGGAGGAAAATTTTAGTGGAGTACGGAAAGACCTAGTACACACTGTGTACTCTAAAAGTACACACCATGTACTATCTTGTTTTTCATTAAACGGACTGGGGTCACGCCTGACGCACAGAAAGGGCTTCTTCTAGGTTCCGTTCATCCAATAGCATCGAGGATCCGTGAATCGTTGATGAGCCCTTACCTCTCTGTATGTTCTCTGATTCGAACACCGTTGATTGCGTTGGAATCGCAGCAGTATGTTCTCCCATCTCCTTGAGCCTTTTTTTCCAATACATTCTCTTTCTCAAGTTATCATGGTTTCTTTGTTTCGGACATTTTCTCAGATCTACGACATTCTTAGGAGAATATGTCATCGTTTTTCACATATATCGTTCTCCTAGGATCGAGGTAGGTTGTTTGTGCCTTCTTATAGAAAGTATTTGAATATTTTGTGCAATTTCTCCAATTCCCTTGAACGAGAATTGTGCATTTTCCTATTTTTAACTTAATTGATTGCATGCATTATTGATTGCTATAGTAGAGGTTTACCCTTGTGAATAGAGTAGTTTTTGATGTACTCTGGATGTTTCTGTACTTTCTTTTCCTATTAGGCGTTATAGCAGTTTCAATGCCTGGTTTTAGGATAGTGGAACTATTGTGTTGTTTTGCTACTGAGCCGTAGAATTATAGCCAAGTATTTCTTGAGGTTTATTTGGGCGATACACACGTGTTATGCATGTTTTTTCACACAGGACTGTGAGAACCTAGTGTAGTAGACCATATGGAGAATGGACGTAAGGGATTCTCCATAGTTTCATTTAATAGGATGCGAGACCACATGGGGAATTGACGATGAGTTCTTCCTCAAAGATTCTGTAGTTCCTCAACACGGGCCACAGGGGGAATGAGATGTTGAGGGCTTCCCCAGAGAGCCTTTCGTACAATACAAGACTATAGGGGGAATTGATGGTGAGTGCTTCCTTAGAAAGTCTACTCTTAGCTGAACCAGAGGGGTGAGACTGTGTGTGCCTCCTAGAGGGTTGATAGTACTTGTAGGTTGAACCATAGGGGTTAGGCTGTGAGAGCTACGCATAGGATTACCTGTTTTCTACTTATTGTTGGTTGTTTACTTGTGTACTTTATTTTCTAGAACTGTGGATTGTAGCTGCTGTGTATTTCTTGTTTACTGTTCCTATCCTTTACATGACATGTATTCATTGACTATTAGGCACAGATCTTTGGGTGGTTGCCTGCTGGGACCTTGTCTCACACCCTGTTTGGGCCATGATTTTGGAACCAAGCAGACTATGTTGTTGCAGGTATAGATAAGGGAAAGCGCCCTTCTACTTCAAGTGTTTGACTTTCTGTAGAGCTGGAGAGCATGGGACCAAGCTAAAGCTTGTGATACTGCTGGAGTTGTTGTTGCTTTAGTACTTTGTGTTCAGTTGTATTTCAGAACATTGTTATGCTTGTTGCTTTCCTTAGATACTTGTACATACTACATCATTATCATCATTGCTAAATATTTATTCTTCCATTGTTTGCTTACGGTTATGTATGTTGTTACTACTTCCGCTATTGAATGTTGTTTTCCTTACCTTGTATACCTTACCAAATGAGGGCATAGTTTCCCCAATAACTTACCAAGGGCCTCGCTGCTAGTCGGCAGCCTCTGGCATTAGGGGAAATGCGCTTGAGGTCATGTGGTGAACTGGGTATGGGGCACCAGTGGAGGGGATCCGGATTCGGGTCGTTAAAAAACTATAAATATTCATTATAGATATTGTCTGGGGAAACTCCTCTATTGCCTTTGTTATACAACGGACCATAGATATTCATTTTTTTGATGGTAATATGAACCCATAATGATACTTCTTCCATTTATAACTCACATTTACTATACTTTTTAGATATTTTCTCCCTTAAAAATAACTTTAGAACAGTATGTAAATTCTCTACATGCTCCTCCTTACACTTGAAGTATATCCAAAATGTCATCTATAATGGCTACAAAATTCTTTTCAATTTAATATCAAAAGAAACTACTCATTTTTTCTCAAAATACTTTATTGATAATTTTTGATCTGGAATTCCATAACAATGAACTAACAGTTTATATACCTTTTTCAAAGTTTAGTCTTGGGAATATCCTCCTTCTTCAACTTTAAATGGTGATATACTCCTTGAAGGTCCACCGTAGATAAACAATTTTCCTCATATATTTTATCAAAAAAAGATATATCCCTCGTAGGGTATTATTTTTATTTATCATGATTTTTTAGATCATGATAATCAATGTAGAGTCAAACTCTTACAACCTTATTCTTGAAGAAGAGGACATGTGCACCCCACGGTGAAGCAATCAGCTTTATAAATCCCTTATAAGGATTCTATTGTAATTGAAACATTAATTCATCCCACACAATGGTTACCATACTCCTTAGAGTCTTCTTTTTGGACAACTAGTTATGATTTTAATTGAGAAATAAACATCTCATTTAAGAGGATAACAAGAAAATATTTAGGGAACAGAACAGTGTAGTCCCTTAGAATGGAAATGACTTCAAGAATGATTCTATTCTTTAACTAAATAATTTGACAAATATATTATTTCTCAAAGTGAAATATTTTCCATGACTTAGTGGAATAATCTAAATGTTTTTAATCATTATCCTTTAATTTGTAAGGAATTCACGATTTCTTTTGGATGTTAAGACTGATCTCCATTTCCATAAAATTTATGTTGGATTTATATAATGAAATCAAATACATGCCCAATATATAATCAAACCTAACTATAGGATGTGAGATGAGATTTTATGGGAGGTTCAATCTAAAAAAATTGACATGGGATGAGTTATATAGTTTAGATACAATATTTCCACATTCGATGATCTTATAGATAACTCAACTTATATATTTTGTGGTTGTGTTTAAATAGTACTACTAAACATGAAATATATTAAAGAATGTGTCGATCAAGAATTAATTAGTAAATTTAATGTTTTTAATGGATAACTAACATACAATGCACCAAATTATTTTTGGGATCCACCTTAGAGGTAGTGATAGAATATGACCTTCCTTTTTTTATTGGAAGTCGTTTTAATTTATTTTCTCCATCAATCCTTAGCCTAGGGAATTGGATCTCATATTTTCCTTGTTCCATGAAGTTGAAACAATTTATTTTAGGTTGAGTTCTGATTGATACTATAATTTATTCTATGGCATAAGTTGGAATCTTCATATCCCTTCAGAGTTTATTGGCCTATTTCCCCTCTTTTCCACATCTTAAGAATCTCTTGATTTATATTTATTAGTTCCCAGGATTCCTTTTCCCATGATATTTACACATGGGATGATGCATTTTTTCTCATGGGATTTACCTATTTATATTCCCATATTAAACTCTTTTTTCTTATTTTTATCTATATTCCCATGGGACCACTAAGACTCTCCATTCTCCATCTCAACCTTAAGGGAATAATTTAAGATCTTCTCATAGCATTCAATGTATCAAATCACCAACACTTTTTATAGAATTGGATTTAATCAAATAAATAAATGATCCCCATTGAATTCAATTTTCATGAAAAAATCATAAGATTCTTATATGGTCATTATAACGTTTTCCTCAATCTCTTTGATAAACATGCAATCCTTCTTCGTCAGTTCAATAAACTCCAACTACATATTTAGATAAAGCATTTAGGATAATATTCCATGAAAAATGTTTTTTTGATTCTATATCATTCTATATAGTACATTTAGACTTTATAATTCATGATATTTATTATTTTACCCAATTAATAATATTACCCATAAAAATTATAGATAACTTGTATGAATTTCCCTTCTTATAAGAATTAAAGAACATAGAAATGCTTCACAATATAGTTAAAACATTGTTTTGTGACAATGGGATCAAAATAACCACTAAATATAAGAGTCCTTTATCTTATAAAGGATTCAACCAAAAATTTATATGTCTTAAGAGAAGTAGGGAATTCCCCATGATTAATGTTATTATTCATAAAGTGATCAACTTGATCCAATACAATATTAAATTTTTGAGCACCTATTTCCATCAGGTTTGGTACATCTTAACGGAAATAATCACACTGCCTATAACATTGTTTGTTAGCACGAGTTTTAATATTTATATGTAATAACAAAATAATAATAAAATAAAATTATGGGGGGATTTATTGATTACACAAAGAGAATTGAAATAAATGAAATAATAAACAAAGAATGAATATCTTATAAATGAAGAGTATATCCAAGGTCATGATTACCTAAGTGTCAATCTAGTTTATCTGTTATTCTATAATTATCACTAGGTTTCCCAAAAAATATCTAATCACAATTCCTAAATATAAATATATGATTCTCTGCTACAAGCCTGTTACATAAATGAGTAAAAGATTTCTATAATAATTATTCATTATATAAAAACAATGGATTAAAAATTCTAAAATCTTTATAATAATAGGTAAATAATTATAAACCAAGAAATACGATAAACACACCTTTATTAATATCAAATATGATATCTTAAATCCTAATGAGAATATTAAATTAAATAGGATAACCTAGGGAATGCACTTGTAAAAGGGGGAGCTAAAACCCCAGTAATGAAATAAACATAAAAATCAAGCAAGGCATCTGAGTTGGAAGGCCTCACCAAATACCCTAAAAGGAATGAAATGTTAATAAAAATACTTAGTAATAAATCATATGTTCATGTAATAATAGTAATGTGTAGAAAATATACAAAATGACATAAAAATGAGTTAAGGATAACTACCAAGACTATATCTCATGGTGGAGAAATTCTAATAATGGATTAGGTTTACACCAAAATCACATATATAACATGTCATTAGTCTAAAAATTAGTGAATTAATTTGAGTTCTGTCTATTTGCACCCATCATAACATGTTTATTCATATGTATTCCACATAAATAAATCAAACATAAGGCAAAACATAACAGTTTCCTATTGAGAGAAATGGGTTTTACAGTCATGTTATAAGGCTTAAAATGCGCATGTCATGATGGTATCCACATAAAAAGTTATTAAATCATTATTTGAAATTTAATAATGGATAAATAATAATATATAATGAATAAATACACTTGACTTATGCGAAAAAAAAACTAAAAATAATGGTTAATAATCTTTACAAATGTGCCACATCAGTGTCGTTTTAGTGAAAAGAATAAAGATTAATTAAAGGGGATATAAGAATAATTATTTATAAAAATCCAAAAAATCTAATCAATTATTTTTTTCGTGACAAAATTAGTGATTTTAAAAAATTATTTTTTTCTTAAAACAATTTATTGAGTTAATTTTAAAATGGGTATGAAACATAGAAGTTCTTTTTGATCAGGTCTTCTTACTAAGAGGAATTGAGAAGGGAAACTATTAAAATATATATTTACAAGGGGTTATTATATTATCCGTGACTCAAAATTTCATGTATTTGGATTATAGTAGTAAATATAGTAAATTATTGTATTTCAATATTCACAAAAAATTCTACTACTTTTGAGTCATGGATACCATCATGAGAATGGGTTATTATATTATCCATGACTCAAAAAATTCAGAGAGATATTGTACCTTCTGTCTGAATGTGTTATGCACTTATAGCTAATGTCCAAGATAATAAAATTATATTCATTAATTATATCAAAATATAATTTTGATTATATATATTATTTATTATAATTTTATTAATTTTATTTATGACCATTTTGATAGGTTGAATTTTTAATTTCATCGTTACAAGAGTATTCATTTCTTGGTATCCTTGTTAGTTAACTTGTGTATATTTGTAGATGTATTTTTCATATTTAAATAGTAATATTAATGTGATTTTATATGGTACTCATGAACTAAGAAAATCTTAAATAGTCCCAAATAATATTTGTCTTTCTTTTATGATGATGATTCTATTGATAAAATGTAGATGGTAATTGTTTAATTTATGTTTCGGTTTTTGAAACATCTTGAACTATATTCATTTTAATCAATATTATATCTATATATATTAGTTATATAACATGAAAATTTTTATAAAATTCCTATTAAATATTATATAGTAGGAATGATACATTATAATTATCCTTGAAGACAATAATGGAAAATAAAAATTCATTTTCCACAGAGACGGTTAACCACAAAAATTTGGAAAATGGTTTTGTTACTTTAAAAAAGAGGAGATGTTAAATGTGGAGGATATATGATATTCGATTTGAAATATAAAATTACATTATATACGTTATCTTGGGGTTATTATACCTTTATGGATGAAGTAGGTGATGATAAGTTTGGATAATAAAATAAATTAAGTGAAGTTGTTTGAGAAAATTACCTTAAGAATATCTCCTCTTTGAGAGACCCATTGCAGAAGCTGGAATTAGTATTTAGGTGGTACAAGGATCACTTATATATTGGGGAGTGGTTAATAGAGTTTTATTGATATATTTTTAATGTATCAGGGATTATATTTTTTGACATTAAGGGGTCCCAAAGGGTGGTATCTATATAGGGAGGAGAGGGGTTATTTTTATGATTTTATTCATTAGTGTATTATTTTGGAAAAAGGCTATCAAAATTATTGATTATTATGATAATAAAATGGAAATGGGGCATTATAATTATTTACAATGGGTTCTTATATTATCCATGACCCAAAAATTCATGTATTTGTACTATAAAAGTAAATATCATAAATTATTTTATTTCAATATTCAAAAAAATTTCTACTAGTTTGGAAAATACTATAAATTCACTCTAACCATTTCTCGATGTGTATATTTTAATAATATAATAAATTTCATGAACATTATATTCCAAATATGATACATTAAATTTCTAAATAAATCATCATTTATTAAAAAAAATATAGTTTTAATATTATATTCAATTTTATGACCCTTTCAAAAATTAATTAAGATCTCATAAAATTATATTATAATTATAATACAACGTAATATTAAATTATGAATCTATTTTATGAAAATCAAATATATTTTAAACTATTATATTAATTATAAAACTACGAATAATGAATTTACATTTTATAAAAATACCAACATTTAATTAATCATTTGTATAACATCTTTACTAATTCCATGACCTAAATATATCATATTTTAATTTATATGATACAAAAAAAATATTTTAAACATTCATATGTGAGGTAAATATTCTAAATGCTATAGAACTATTCCTAACATTTTGGTTATGATTCCAATGGTAATATTTATAATGGAACTTTAGGTTTCCTAATTTCTATAAATACCTCTTACTTCCCTCATTATTTGTGAATTCTATTTCTCCCAAGGTTATTTATATTCCATTATCTTAAAAATTATTTTTTATTATTAACATTATTTTTTATTTTTATACCAGTGTTCATCTATATGGTCATTCTAGTGGATTAAGGAGATCAAAATTTTCATATTCTTATTATATTATTCTCTTATACTCCTATTCTATTATTCTATATTTAATTTCCTATTGTAATTTTTTAAAATTTTATTGGATTAATTTTTTTACTAATTTATCATTCTTCATCTATGAGAATAATATTGTTTTTGGTTTCACTTTGAGATGTTTTCTATTTATACTAAAATACATAATTATAAGAAGGGTAATTATATTGATAAGATTATTTGATACATTTTCTATAAGTTTTAATGTAATTATAAACATATAATGGATATTTAATTCATTTTATGGGTCCTAAATCTAATTCAATTCAAAAGAAGAATTTTTCTCATATGGTTGTGTAGAAACTCAATATCAACAATATGGATATTAAGTTGGAGTGTATTGATTTCTTATTGGAAGAGCTTAATAATATTCTATTGAAACACAATATTTAGTTCTGAAAATAAATAACAGTTTCTGATATAACAATATCAAATAAATCATATAGAATTTTCTCTATTGAGTTTTATAAATTAAAGAATAAACTATTATAGAATCTTAACATGGTATTTCTTCAGATAAGTACATCACATTGGAGAGCACTTGATATTTATTATAATGAAGTATATATCATTGAGACACTACATTGACTATTAATAACATAAATATATCAAAATAAAGGATTGGTATCAAATCCCTTATATTGATTACTTGATTGATGAACTGTTCATATCTTAATATTATTCATCAATTGACCTTCATTCTATATGACATGAATTGATTCTCAAGAAGGAGGATATAACCAAGAAAAAATTCCACAAATTGTATGGGAAATATAAATATATAGTGATTCTAGTTTTTCTAATGAATTACCCACTATCTTTATTTATTTAATGAAAACATTCTTTAATGATTACCTTGATCAGTTTTTTATTGCCTTTATATAATATTTTTTTTATTTATTCTAAGTTAAAGGAAGTGCATGAAGGTATATTTTAGAATATACTAAAGAAAATATGATTGTATATGATGTATCAAATTTTTACAAAGTTTTTTATTTTTTCGATAAAAAGTTTTAATTTTTGGTAACATAATCTCAAGAGGAGGAATATGGGTGGATACATAAATAACCCAACTTATTGAACACTCGACTAGAAAAAAATATATGACTCAGATATTTAGATTTCATTGTTTGTAAAGATATTATCTATGAGTTCTTAAAAATATCCCATGACATTCTTTTCCACTAACCAAATTACTATGTAAAAGATCCATATTCCATTACAAATATGAATCTGTGTAAAATATCAAGGAACAAATGTGATGGATTGAAAGAGAACCCTATCTTACATTAACCTATAGAGTAGTTGGGTTTATAGTTTTTATTGATTTGTAAAACAATGTACATGGTTGGGTTCTCATGTAGAATGATATTCCTATAGCTTAAGCCTCAAGGAAATTGAGGTTTCATCTAAAAATTCCCCAAATCAATATTTGGATTTAACTACAATAATTTTTTCATTAATGACAGGGATGAATTACCATTATGGGGAAACATATGATATATATGTTAATTATTAAATTTTAAATTTTGTATTAACTCAAAATGATTGTAATATAATCTAGATAAGAAGGTTAGAGTTTAGAAATGATGATGACTCATCAATACATTACCATCATGGGAAAGAAACTAAGGTGGTAAATTTTATGATCCAATATGATAGTGTTAGTATATATGATAAGGATAAAAAGGATCAATTTGAATATATTGGTAAAGGATGAATCTAGACATATTTATGGACATTCATAAATAATATCCTTCTCAAATTAGTGTTCAATCATTGATCCATGTGCATATTTAAGAGGTGTAGAAGGGGATTTCAAACTATATAAAAGGTTATAAATGATTCTGAGCTCATCTTTGATTGTAATGGAATGATAGGGTTGAGGAACCATGTATATATCTTATTAATAACATACATGAAAAATAATTGTTGGATGAATATCATAGGTCATCATTCTCTATTAATTATAGATGTAAGATTATATAATGGGGACTAATAGATTATCTTTGGGGGATAATATGAATAGATATTTTCATTTTATGCATCTCAATGTTTGTAATATTAGTAACATTTGAATGATAGAAAAAATTCTATAGTGAAGTTATATTCAATACCCATACTAGTATTTAAATAGGAATATGTCACCATGGATTTTTTTCATTCAACTCCATAGTATTTATAAATTTCATAATGTTATTTATGTTATATTCAAACACCATAAATATTCAACATAGTTCATTTCTATTAGTGTTTTTTTATATCTTGATGAACTTGTAACACTATATATTAAATAAGTGGTTAGGGTGCATCAGAAATTGTATTCTATTGTATCATATTTGGATCTAATTTATACCTCAATGTTTTGGGGAAATATTCATAAAGATATGAATATAGAGTTTATTTTCATTTCTATATATCATACATAGATATATGATCATTTTGAAAGAACCATTCAAACCCAGGATAATATAGTATGATATTTTTTTACTATTTTGAAATGTGGATTAGATCAACATCATCATGTAGGTGCGTTTTCATAAAAAAATGCCTTCTAATTAATCATTTAGATGGATCTTTATGAATTAATCGGTGGAAATACGTGTATATATCCAATTTTCTAGGATGGTATTCTAGACATAAATTTATTAGCATGTGAACTAGATGAGGAAATTATAGAAGAAGTATCATCCATCTAACATCACATATAATTAACTTAGAGTCATCTGAAAAGTTATGTTGATAATCATCATAGAGATATAGAGTTTGAAGATATTTAGATGGTGTCTAGGTGAATTTATCCACTAATAAAGGCTATGATATTCAGACATAATGTAATGATGTGACATAGATATATTATTTCCCTTTTGAGATTCTTAATCCTGACAGGATGGTACATTATCACATGGTGCTTCTACTGAACCTCTCTCATGTTAACAATATATCCCATGTGTCACTCCAAAGGAAGTACATTCCTGAAATATTACATATACTCAAATTAGATTTTCTTCCATTAGAGTGTGATATTTCAAATAATTAATAACATTTAGAAGTCTTAGACTATTGAGTTAAAGTGTTACAGAATAATAATATCCATATAGTTAATGTTCTCTACAGGTATCATAAATACGATGAAGCAACATGGGAACCCATTAATTTAATAAATCATAGATATTATCATTTTACTATTTCATATTAATTTAATTTTGATGCTGAAATTATTTTTATTGGGTCTAGAGTTTAACACCAAAAACATTTATAAAATACATCTATTCATATGAATTGTGTTTGTAGATTGTGATAATGAAACCCCAAATCTAAATGAACTGTAATAATGTATACTAATATAATCAATCCATTAATTTTTTTGTGGGGAGGAATAAAAATAAATTTATTTTATATATATTTATTTAGGTTTTAGATAAATCAAATATAATGATTGATAATATATCAGCCTTTAATTAAGTATTTAAATGTTTCAAAAAATAAATTTTTCATAAAAAATGATTTGTAATAATTTTTTAAGGATATAATTGACTGTTTTACTAATTTTATAACATTTATTTTTATAATTAACATAATTTATAGGAAAAACCCTTTCTAATTTATAAGTGTGAATTTCATAGAATTTTATAAATGCTTAATTTTTCTAGTGGAAAATATTAATTATTTTATCAGTATTTTCATTTAACAAATTTAAATAATTACATTGAGTTTTTTAAAGTGAAATTAGTTCCTATGTATTTTTAATTGTATATTTATTGTAATTGTAATTAATTTAATGATAATTTTCAAATAGAAACATCATATAATTAATAAAATTTTTAAAAAAAATATTTTCTCAACACCTTTTATGAGATTATTTGAAAAAATATATATTTTAATTATAGAGAAATAATTTCATAAAATTGATTCAATATTTGAAATCATTATTCCAAAAAAAATTTAAAAAAAATGACCTTTTATTTTCTACCAATAAAAATTTTGACCTTTTATTTTTATCACCCATGTAGATGTAAAACATTTAAAAAAGGTTAAAACATTTTTATACATCTTTACAATTTATCAAAAATATTCCTTTATTTTATTAGATGAGTTTATATTATCCATTTATATCTATGTATCAAATATTTTTTAGACATTGTGCCTTATTTATTGGTTTTGATTTTTATAATAATTTATGAAATCAATAAATATAAAATTTTACTCTCTTGAATTTAGTATATATAAATTTTTTCCATAATTGAAGTTGAGTTTTATTTAAATTTTAAAATTTTAAATGAAATAATAATTATATTTTTTATTATATTAATTTCTTTCTAATTTTTAAAAATCGAATAATTATCATAAATTCTTACCCAACATTTATAAGAATAATAAAATAAATGAATCTAAAGATATTTATAGTAATACAGTTTGGATGAATTATTATGTCACATGACATTAGTAGTTAAAGGAAACTTATTAGTGCTTTATAAAGGTATTATATTCTTAATTCATCTTTTTATTGATTTCATTATTATAAAATTTAATGAAAGAATCCAAAATTTACATTAATAGTATTTTATAATAAATAATATTTTATAAAATGATTTATTATTAATAAAAAAATTATATTCATCCAAGTGAAAGGAGCATGGTTGACCACAGAAACCATATTCCTTTGAAGAGTCGCAGTTTAATTTATTCCATCATTTGTAACCCTTTAATATACAAATAGATGTTACAATAGTTATTCAGAAAAATGATCAACAAGGGGGTTAATATAAAATGTATTTTATAAAATGAAATCAAAATCAAGATTAATTTTATTCTATGTAGTTATTTGAAATGTAGCCTATTTTTTCAAAATCAGAGCCATTTTAAATTAATTTTTCTTAATAATAACTCTATTATATCTCAATATTTTCTGAAATTACATGTGTGACCCCACTCTCATATATAATAGGAAACACCTATCTTCTATTCATCACACCACATTTATACATATTGATCAACCGTAACCAAACAATTATCTTAATAAATTCCTTATAAATAATATAGTGTTTTTATTCTCCTCATAATACCAACCCTATAAGTGTCAATGTATATCCATATTACATATTTCAATGAAGAGTGAATATCCCTAACTGATTAAATTATTTCTAATTCTTTTACATATTTGAAATATGTGGTTTTTAACCTAAAATAATACATTAAGTATCCTAAATATAAAATAATGTTATTATTATTATTGAACCACCAACATCAACCATCTATTTCATTAAATGTGAAGAGAATGTTTTCCTCCTGCATATATGTGGACTACCGCCTCCACGTAATGATAAAATTCATTTTCCAATAGCATAGTTCATGGATATTTATTATGTTATTTTTGGTGTTTATATTTCATATTTATGATACTTCTGAAATTATATTACTACATCTAACATGTTTCCTTAAAATGTGTTGGAAAACAGTAATTTTACTCATCTGCATGTGTGGACTACCACCACTACTAAGAAATGTGATTAGTTTTTCATTTAATATTTACAAGGTTTGTAATTAGAATAAGTTTTGTAAATATATATGATATAGTTGTGATATTATAAATGGTAATTATTATTTTACTTTCTTTCATTTCCTCCATCAAATAGTGAAAACATTGTTCATGTGTATGTGTATCCTACCGTGTACATGAATGGGGTAATTAATTTTTGTGTCTAATCCATTAATTGTTCAATATAAATATTTATATAATAAATATAAATGAATATTATATAATTATTAATATTCTGGTGATGATTTAATAATTTTGAAAGATCAATTACTCGATCTAACGTATAGAAATTATCATGAAAAATGAAATTGTTAACACCAAGAATCGATGATTTTAATAAGTTATTGGTAAATTAGTGTTGAAGTAATATAGTTGGATCATGTATGATATTATAATTATGTTAATTTATTATATGTGTATAATAATAATAAATTTACTATACTTTTCTATAGAGTGATTTTGATGCACAAGGAATGAAAGATAATGATTTATTGTCACAAATTGTCTTTATTGGTACATATATTATGATAAAACCAAATTTTATTTTATAATTGGTATATAAATCATCATCCCCATTATATCATTGATTTTTAAATTTTCCTGATATGTTCAGTCACACTAGAATCTATTCTTTCTTGTGTTCTATAATTCCAATATGAGCAAACTCGTAAAGGATTTATGTTACAATCTCATTTTTTATTGGTATTGTTAATGATTAGGCTCAAAATAAGTTTCCTATTGTATTTATAAAATAGTGTGAAATAATAATTACATTCATCTTATATAGAATTAATATAATTTATAGTTATCAAGACTACTGAATTATTTAAGTATTCCTTTATAAGTTCTGAAGGTTCTTTTAAAATAAAAAATTTCAAAATATTTGTGAACATTTTAGATTTTATATAAGTGATTTAAAAGTGAAGGGGTTATTTTTCTCATGACATTCATTAAGTTATATTTTAATTTTACTTCTAATTTACGATGAAATCCTTTGTTATTAAATTAATTTAAATTGTATATATGATCAAATATTCCATGCTTATTCTTTCTCCAAGCAGTTTGTAATTATAATTAGAACCTATTTATTGAACATATTATCATTCAATGATTAATGAAAATATGAAATAATTAATTTATTATGAAACCCATTTATTTTATATGTATTATTCAATGATATATTTTTTATGAAACTCATTTAATTTCCATTGGTAATGGTACGTTGTTTGTTTTATGTTCTTATTGAAAATATTTATATGATTTTCATTGTGTGAGGGGTGGGACTAAAATTACATATCCATCAAAATAAATAGATAAATGTGGATATATCATGATACAATAAGGAATAAAATTTTGATTGAACTATGTTTAGAAAGGGAAACATAACACTATTATAGTCTTAGGTGATATAATTGACTACTATGATGGAATGAAGAGAGAATTTAATCTACAATGGTAGTCTGGAATATGAGCCTTGACTAATATAGAAATAATTATATATTATTTTGTGTATTCCACCTATATATAACATATGAATGTGTTACGAAATCATGGATTATTTTCATTTATTTCTTAATGATCTATATATTATGAATTCTATATCATTTTTCCATTATTCAATACTATTATCTAGGATATGCCCGATATGTTTTCAAATTTTAATCCCATGATCTCAAAAACATATTCTCAAGTTATTCTTATATGAATATTGGTATATCTATATATTACCCTTATGGGATATATGATTTCACTCATTCATCTATTTCCTTTTACAATGGTTATAATGAAACTTATAAAATATTATATGCTTATATAGAATGTTAATTTTAAAGAACATAATGAGAGATGATGTAGCGTAAAAATGAAAAAGTTTCTTATATATTCAATATTCCAAATATACAAGAGCTATAAGATTCTATAATGGATTAAAATTTTATTTATTGAATATTCATCTAATAATATTTGGTACTTATCTTCGAAATGTATGGTGGATTTAAATATATCTCATGATAGAGTGGTCAATTATAATGTCAAACGATGTACCAAAAAAATAAGATAAAAATGTTTTTTCTCAATTCCTAATTTTATTTGTACTACAAATTTTGTAAACTCATTATGTTATTTATAGGAAAGTGTCTACCTCATTTCATAAACCACCTTCAAAAACATGATACAGGAGGGCTAAAAGCATTGAATATTTTACTCAAACTAAAAGATTCAATAATGAAATAAATTTTTGGATTGATAAAAAATATTATATTCAAATTTATCCTTATTATCTTCCCATTATATTTTTTACTACTTGATATGGAAAAAAAGAGGACAGCAATCATATTTGAAATAAAAAAATTTGGAAACTATAAGAGTGATGTGTGATGAAAAAAAGTGGTGAGTTGTGTATGATAATGGGATGTGAACATGTTAGTTTCAACATAGACCCAATAATTAAGAACTATAATGTTAAGGATGATGAATTTGAAGAATAGTGAATGAATGATGTTGAATAGGATTCAATTATAGAATAAAGGAAAGAAATATGTGTTGAACGTTCTAATGAAGAAGAATAATTATTTAAATAGAAATGTGTGATGCTATGAGATAAAATCACTAATTATTTAGGGAATATTAGGACACAAAATATTGAAGAAGGAAAACATGTTTTGATACTACATTACCTAAATTTGTAATTTTATAACATAAAAAACATTAGTATAGATGATGTATGGAGTTTGATATGGTTCTAACCCAAGAAACAATGAAGCTATTTCCAAAATAAATAACTAGATATCTATACATGGATAGGGAAGAACTAAGTTGATTTATGGACCAAGACTAGATATAATCATTTCAATCACCAGTCACCTGGTTTAAAGGTGTATGTTTGATATGAAAAAGTTAAAAAAAAAATATTCCAGGAGGCAACCCATGTTTTTTAGATTTTAATTTTTTCCATTTAACACAGTTTCCCACTAAATATATTATAATTACATTAATATGGTACGTAATTTCAATTGATTTTAATCATTTTTTAATCCAAATTAATGTTATAAGAAAAACATTGTCTAAAAAAGAGAAATTATATATAAGATATTCACATAGATTGAACCTGTGTATCCCACATTTGAATGACTAACTGGAAGAGGAGAATGAGTTTCAATTTCATTGTTATTTTACCCCATTATTTAAAAACTATTTTTTATATTTTAACTATAAATTGGATGACCTTCCATGACTCCTTCTTTAATCATTGGTCTATGAGACAAAATTTACTAAGGATAATTTCATACCATGGATTAAATTTCATTTTTAATAATTTTTCAAGGGAAAATTCTATAACATGTAAGTAGTGTAAATAATGTGGATTTTTATTTTAAAAGTAATTATTTTTTAATACTAGTCAATTTTTTATATGAAATATTTTATTAGATTTGTACAGCCTTGAATTTTTAAAATTATAATTAATTGGTTATTTTATTTTTATTTATTTCAATGAGGGATTTTCCTAACCATTTTCTTCTTTCATAAGACACTTCCTATACCAAAAATTACATTCTTTTCAGGAGTATTTATCTTGAGTGAATCATGGATATTTATTCTACACAAAAATACGTTTCATCTAATTGAATATTGGATTTTGTAAAGTCTCATTTAAAATTATTGAAGAATATTTTGATTAACACCTATCATGAGAGAAACATGACCATTAATCTCTTTACATCTTGCAGAATCAACGAAAAAATTTAGAAATGATTCATTTTATGATCCTATATTATCATTTGATATTATATTCATAATATTTCCCATTATTATCAAAAATTAGTGTAGTGAAAATTGACATGGTGGACAAGAATTATATTTTCTAATTGATAATTTCGTTAAGGTTTTAAGGGATATAGAAAAAGAATCAATAAATTCATACATTGTAATTATTTATCTTGTTGTTTAGAAAAGGTTAGTGTCATGGGAAATTGAAAACCTTCCCTTTTTTTCTAGTGATAATGTTTTAAATATTAGAAATAGTCTCATGAGGAGATCACGTGGGGTTAGGAAGTGGATGTGATATATTTTAAAAGTAATAATTTTGAAAAATAATAGACAGAAATGAAAGTGGGTGCTTCCTTCATTGTACATCAATGTTTCGTGAACCTACATTGTGTTTTTTGGGTAAATTCTAGATGAATTAAGTAGAGGATATTTTTCAATTATCTTATTTTTTTATATCTGTAAATGGACATTACATATGTCATTATTTATTTTCATTATTTTAATTTACGTCGTCTACCTTACTTCTATAATGCCTTAGAGTCATTTGAAACTAACGATGAATCCATCATTATTACCTGTGAATTTTTCTCTATGGGTTCCAGAAATCATATCCATTTCATGCCTAAGGATTGAAGTATTATTTTTGTGTATGATTAGAAACTCTATCTATGTTTATACCATGATGTTGAATGAAAATATTTAATGTGATGAAAATTAAAAGGATCATGCATAATAATAAGGAATTTAAAAATATTCATTCAATAATGAAGTGGAATTATTAATTAGAAAGGGTACAAGTAAAATACATGGTTTACTTGATTATAAACTATGCGTGGTGTTAGAGAAATTATTTTGTGTGATGATCAAAATTTTTATTCCCCATTTAATAAATTCTTTTTTTTAAAAGTAAATCTAAATAATGGATGATGGAATTACCTTTATAGTAAGTTGAGAATTTATTTTTGATGACATGTATGAAATTATGAGTGTGGGTATTTGATACATACATTTGAATTTTGAATTTTTTATTAATAAATTAATTAATTTTTTTTATCTCATCATTTTTATTGATATTAATTTTTTTCATTTATTTGAGGAAAATGGTTTTGGGAAAATATAAAGAAACATAAAATCTGATAATGATTTCTATCATATGAAGTATTTCTAGGACATATAATGCACATATGACGTTTAAAGGGATTTAAACTTAAGAATAAAATGGAATCAATGAAAAACCCATTGTAAAAAATTCATAAAATGATAAGCTGATTCTCGATGTGAACATAAAGTGGGAAAAAATCCATGGAAGAAGACATGAAAAAATTAAGACAAGAGTAAGACATGTAATTTAATGGATTGAGACCATGTGTCATACTGTGGGAAATGACAGATTAAGCCAGTATGTGTCATAGATTCATGTAATTTGACTACGACCCCCACTTTATGACCTATAAACTATGATCGTCATCATTATACAGTCATTAATATTTTAAAGACAATATAAATTGTGAAATAAATCCATTTTGAACTCCTATGACGCCTAAAAATTGAAGTCACAGTGTTTTTTTGGATATCGTTCATTAGGAAGAAAAACCAGAGGAAAGATGATTTTATTCTTTAGAGTCCTTCAATAGTTATTCTTGATGATTTAGTTTTTGAATTTATTTTATTCCCAACTTACCTCTCACTCCATCCTGGAAAGAGTGAGTGGGTAACTCCTAATCTATTATGAGTTATGTAGAAATAGTGGTAAGGTGATTTGAATTTTATTCCTTTTATATTGTTCTTGTTTTGGGATATCATAATTGTAATATAATTTATATATCCTTACATTTTTCTCACATGATCATTGATATATAAATCGAAAAAGATGTATTTTTTAATTCCACATATATTTACCCTAAATTGGGCATGGAAATTTAATGGTTTTGTGTAATTATTCTTAAAAATGGAATCATGATTTGATAACATGGTATTTCCTAAATGAAACATATTATGTGAAATGGGGGGATTTCTATATTATGTAGATGAACCAAAGACTGATCATCTTCCTCCTCACAATTACAAAAAACAATCATGTAAATATTAATTCAATTTTTTAATTCAATAACACCTAAACCTCCAATCTAAATAACCCTTCCACACATTCTCCAACATGATTCAAAAATCCCATTATTCTTTATTTTACCTTGTCAATAAAAATAATGATCTCATAGTTTTTTTAATTATTAAAATATACTTTCATTTTATTATGGGTTCTCCCCCAAGCCCTCTATTATTTATATTTAATAAGATTTGTTTTATTTTCTAATTCTTTTGTAAATTAGTAAATATACTTATCCCATATGAACTTTTGATTACCAAAAGGATTTCAGGATTCATTTATAGTTACCTAAATATAATGAAGTCGAATTCATCTAGTAAACACTAATATCATATGGATGGTAATGTTATTAGGTTTTTATTCAACCTATTATTTAAGGATTTTTTTAGGTTAATGATTTAATAATTACATTGATGATAGTCTTAGAGTTCATCCATTGTTTACATGTATCCATAATGAGAAAGTAAAAATAATTTTTTCATCAATCAATGTTTTCATAAAAAAATAATATGGGGGAACATTGTCATATGGATGTGACAATTTTAATATCCACGGAAAAAAAATATTTAAGAAAAATTTATTCAGTGATTGTTATCTGTATCGCTTGATTTTCATCAGATCACTCTCCGATCATGTTTTTTGGAATCTTTCGAGCTATAAGGGGTGTCTGTGTAGGCTAAGAATCAAGTATCATGATTTGTCTCAGGATTAAAGGACTAAATTCTATAGCTATAGAAATGGACACCGAGACATAAAGAATCACATCATTGTGAGGGTAAAATCAATGATCACCCTATAGTGAAGGTAGACACTATAATCATGTGTTCTGAATCATATTTTATAGATTTAATGTAATGTTTTTTCATAGACTAAAATATAAATAAAATCTTTCTATGTTAATTATCATACATAATATATTTTTCATAAATGAAATATATTTTGTATTTATAAATATATTATATTCATTTTTTTCTGAATGATGGAAAACCCTAATGTATGAGAAATATATTTTGTATGAGTGAATATATTAATTTGATTTTTTTTAGAAGAGGGAAAAATATATGAATGATAAATTAATTATTAATAATTAATATATTACAATTTCATTATGATAACGTAAAAAACCAGACATATGATTATTATTTAAATTATAAACAAAATACAATATAGATTTTTTCTCATCTATGATAATAACCTTTCATATAAAAAATATCTTATATTTAAAAATAATATTATATTTTTTATTTTATGGATAAGTTAAAAGCCTTATGTATTTGAAGAATATTTTATGTGTTGAAAAATTATATTATATATTAAAATTTTTAAGTGAAATTAAGAATGTATTAACAAAAAAAATTTTATGTTTCAATGAATTATATTACGTATCATATGGTGGATCTTTCCATTTTCAATTCCTTAATTTCATAAAATATATTTCATATGTGTTCCTAAGGGATTTATAATTTTTCACACTTGATTAATTTTTATAATGCATGACACATCACTATAATACATTAGTTAAATATTCAATACATAAGGAATACAAAATTTACAAGGAAGTAAAAAAATCATCATAGATGTAGTGAATACTATTTTATGATTGATGGGATTTTTTTAATTATAATTTAATGTCTTGAATTATATTTTATGATCATAATGGATATCATTATTCTTAAGTTATATATTGGATAACAGAAATGATATATAAGGTTTGGATTGTTCTTATAAATTGGTAGTCTTCCTGGAGGGGGATCACATTGTCATCCTAGAGGAAATATTTGATGTAATTTACATCCTATTTTAAAATTTAATGCAGTCCTGTATTTTCATCTATTCTAGTATGCAACCATTAGGGATTATTTTTTCTCACATTCAAATTTCAGTACCTCTATTTTCCTATCCACATTTTTTACCCTCTTCAAAAACTTTTCCGTAGGTTTTATTCCATCATGGATGATGAGTCATTATGTTATTAATATTTTAAAACACTTTTTAAAATTTCTGTCTCTTTTCTTAAATTATTTATTATAAACAAATTGTTATGATTTCCTATTTTTAGTTTTATTATTTATGAGCATGGGAGGTCTTATTGATTTAGGGCTCTTCATAGACTTATAAAATCAAATATTGTCTCTTATTTTTTGAATAACATAATTTTTATTCGGTTATCCAAATATTTTTAGGTTTCCCTTTGAATATACTTTTAAAAATAACCAAATGAGTTATTTCTTGTCTCTAATAATTTCATTGAATTTTTAAAGGTTTTAGTATGTTTATTTATTGATTATTAACCAAATTCATCTCTTTTTCTATAAACATTAACTATTAATATATGGTCCCTCATTATTTTACATTTCTTAATCTCTAGGTGATTTTACAATTCATGCAAAGTGTTTGTTAATATTTCATATAGGCTCCTTTTAATTACATTAATGATAAAGGTATGTGTTTCTATCCATGATGATTTCAATTGAAATGAACTCATTAATTTTTTTACAACATATGATTATATATGTATTATTTTAAAATTTATTTATAAATTATTTATTAACTTATTTTATATAATGATGTTTTCAAGATATGGTTTTCAAATAAGTTATTTAGAAAATGGTCATTATAATTATTTGAGAAATTCTTAATTGGAACCTTATTAATGTGTTTATTGACATAAAACTACTTATTAAGTGACCCCATAATGTTTTTGTATAAACTTTATGTGATATTTATATTGTGCATGGTCAATTTAATTTTCCTCTTTTGGGAGACATGTTTATTATGTTTTTTATTGATAAAAATGGATTCTTCTATAATGGGTTATTATATGTGAGGGTGTATCATTATTATTTGTTATAGATTACTATATGTCACTTGTTAAATAATATTCCTTATTTTTAAATCATGATAATCAAGTGGTAATCGAGTATGGATCTAAAGACATATACATTTCTATATAATTAGTTTTAATCTACCTTTCCTATTACACCATAGTTTTCATTCCACTATAACTAATAAAGATACCTATGGTTTATTTTTAACCTATGTGTAGTGTTCTATATATAGATTATATATATATATATATTAGTATGAATATTATTTTAGTCCTTGATATTTGGGACCCTATTATATATCTCATGATCATAATGATTTTATACATCATATGATAGTTGATTTGTGATTATATTTAATTTTTCCTCATTGTAATTATTAATCATTATCCTTATTTACTAACATGTTTACAAATTTATATAAACATTACCTCTTTAATTCATGATTATATTTATATGTATTTCCCTTAATTGTTAAATGAAAATATAAAATGTGACCAAATTTTTATTTAAATATCCTGAGAGGTTTAGTCAAAACATGGAATTATCCTATTATTCTCAATGACATGGTTGTTTTTAATTCATTCTTCAAAATTATTATCCCATATTTGAAAAGTCAGGTATTAATGAAAAATTATAATCCATTTTTTATTCTTTTGTATTTAATTTATATATCATCACGTTATTTTTTGACCTATCATTACCGGTTCCAAAAAATATATTAATATATTTCTCTCATATCGTATTTTAAAAATAGAAGGAATGGGATTTTCATTTAATAAATATGTATTGAATGTTCGGAGGATACCTAAAATACCGTATTTTCTCATTTTTATCATATTACTAGTTTAGTACATTATATTCTTATTATATATTTTATTCATTATAATTATGTTTCAATATAGTGGAGGTTCCTAGAAACATATAATTTTCAACAAATAAGGAGGTAATTGGATGTAGTATATATTTTAATTCCAATATCTTGTCCTTAAATTGTATAAAGCCACACTGAAATCCTTTATCATTATCTTTTTAATCATTTCATTATCCTTTTAATTAATGTTCTATTTTTTATGGGATCCTATTTTTCGGATATTTTCTTTTTGGTGGATGTGTTATGTTTAATGTTTTTTATTTTTCTTTTTTTGAATATTAGAAAAAATGGTATTTTTCAGTCTGTGAACTCCAAATTATGTACTGGAAATGATAATCTTCCAAGTAGCAGCCACATGTTTATTCAGATTACATTTGTAAATATCATTCCCAAATTTATATCATTAATGCCCAGGTAATAGTCTTTAAAAATGGTGAACATGGAGGCTCTATATTCCTTGTCATGGGTCCACACAAGTGCCCGAAACAAGAGTATCTGGAGTTGGTTCATGAAATCTAACCCCCGATTACTAATTTATTTATATTGTATAATCTTCTCCAATTATAACTATTTTGATATTACACGATTCAAGAAATCCAAAAATATTTAATTTAAAAACATAATAAATTTTCTACCACTATATTACATAATTTCACAAACACGTACCATACACATTTTTATTATTTTAACTTCCCATAAGATTTTTTATATTATTATTATGTATTGTAATAAAAAAATACCATTATTCTCGTCATTAATCTCAACCTAAGAATATATTTTATATTAAAGGCCTAAAAATTTGAAATATAGTTACTTTCAAAAAATTTAATGTGATATTCAAATTCACTAGAGTTTTGTACATTTATCACAAGAATCCCAAAAGTCTAGTTGTAATATACAAGGAACGAATACACAATGAATTAACAAAATTAAATTATTATATTATATTATTTATTTAATTTAATATTTTTATACAAATAATAACCAAATTGAAATCAAATGCTCAAAAATTTGAATCCATAATTTTCATAATAATAAAACCTCAGTTTCTTTCAGGATATATATGTAGTAGAGAAGTTTTATGAAACATAGTATCACTAATAATTATAGAATATAATAAATAATTTTTTGTATATTGAATTCCAGAAAAATAAATAACTTATTGATAATCATCATAGTTTTATTTAAAAAATCTTTCTCCTCAAGAATTAAAAGATATGATTCTTAATTTACCATGTGTTAAAATGTGCGATGGAATATAAAATTCATATATTTAATTACCATATAGTCCCCCACAATTATATAATGTTTTTTAAATATTAAATCATTAAGGGATGTGTATAGTAGATATATACTTTGGTTCATGAATGAACAAAATTAATTAAATGGTGTGTAGCATGTGTAGAGACCCCAAACATGACATGAATGGAAATTACATTACTTTTTCAGAATACCTAATACATAACAAAAATAGACATCAAAGGACCATAATAGTTTAGTGTCTTTGGAAACTCGGAATATAATCCTCTAATCTTGGTAAAAGATCATCAACATCTCCCATAATGATCATCCCTTTTTTTCTTACCTAAAACCTTTCATTATATACTGGGGGAAAGAAAACATATAAAGGGTGAGCATAAATGCTCAGTAAGGGTATGAATGGAGAAAATAAAACAAACCATATACATTTGAACTTCAAAACATGAACATAAAGTTTACACATCAAAATCTTGAGTTGTGAAATAAATCTTGGTAGTACATAAGGCATAGGTCAAAAAGGAACATCAATCATGATAAAATAGCATGCGAATAAAACCTTTAATTGTGGAAAACCATTAAGAACATGATATGATTTCCATAGTAGCCAAGGCATTACTGCCAAGACCATCTTAATTGACAAAGTCCCTTTCTGAATCAAGTTCATTTCTCATTCCAGTCCTATATCACTAAACTAGATTAACTTATCCTTCCAGCCATGTCTATCTCATGAGATATAATTATTCACTCAATGCATTGGAGGGAGATATAGGTCTCACCCATCTCATAATGAAATCATTCTTATTTGTTCCACAACATAAACATAAATCATTCCTCATAACCCGAATAATAAAAATGGGTTTCATAAACATCATCCCATCATAACATAATCCATATAAAACAAATGGATATCATTTCATAATAAGGAAAGTGAAACCATTTAAATCATAGATATATTATACTTGAAATATACAAATATTAAATAATGTCATCTAAAATGGGAAATGGTTTTTCTAAAACACTTGAAAATAATCCTTGAGGAAAATATCCTTTCTTCTTAAAATTCATTTTCTTTTCACAAAATTCGACGCAATTTTAAAAGAAAAAAATTTTATTGAATATTAACATGAAATATTATAGAGTAAACTACATGAAAATAAGGCATTATGAAACTGTAAAAATCGGTTCATGCCGTATAAGTTAAAAAACATTCTCCTTGTACTTTTAACGGAATAGTCAAAAAGTAACACATATGGTAAAAAAAAGAAAGATTCCTTCCATAACAAAAATTAAAAGTCAAATAGGGGTAAACATGACTTTACAAATACATGGAATAATATTAAACACTTTATGAAAAATATTTTTTATGGAAATGGATGAAAAATATAACTCCAGTAAATACTTACAAATAAACAATCTCGGATAAGAATGAGATTGAAATAGTTATCACTTACTTGAGGTCTGATATGCTTCCTATGTATCCGAACCTAATGTATAATGATTTAAATAATTTCATTGACTTATAAGATAATCATCATCATTGTTATGATATCATATATGGTTTACTTATGACTTAATATTACCCGTTCTTTTGTAAATTCCATGTTAAAACAACGTTTTGGGTAAAATCGTTTTATTTATCGTAAATGTTTGGACTTGTTGTTCTTGATATTATTATTTCATATATAATGATTTATATACTTCTATAATGTAAATCATGATTTATATATCAAATACATTCAGTATATATATATATAACAGATTGATAAATGAAATGAAATACACCGTTCATGGAGACGGTAGGCTGTACGTATGCATGAACGTTGTTTTCCATTCCTTATTGACTAGAATAGAAGTAAGTAGATGACATATATATATATACAGTAGCTTTATCAAGTCATATATTTCATTATTATTCATTATATATACTTTATAATCATTCTTGAATGGTTAACATGGAGAATGAATCGCATCGCGTTGTGGAGACAGTAATCTGTACGTACGCACGAGCGATGATATCATTCCCATAATTATTGAATTTAATTGGAGTGGATGATATAATACCTCAGAATATGTATGGTGTTATAATAATCATATACATTTATTCATTACACCATTATACCAATCCAAGTAAGGTGGTGGTGGAAAACCAGATTACACCACGGCGTGGAGATGGTATTCCGTACGTATGCACGCGCGGTGATTTCGTTTTCCGTAGGATGAATAGAAGGTTAAATTGGGTTTTTTCATATTTATATTAACATATCAGTATATTAGTGATACTATTTTTATTACTTTGTATTGAAAAAACTAAAGAAGAAGAAGTTTAAGAAGAAAGAAAACATGAAAGAATCATTAGAAGAGATTACCTCTTCTTCGACGCACCTCTTTTAAGCTTCCTCTTAAGGCACTAGAGTTGATATTTTTATGAGACCATAACCTATATAAAATCTCTAGGAATGTTGATAAGGGAAATGGTCAGGGTTTGGCCGATCATGAAAGCTCAAAATTATGTAAAGAGAAGAAGGAGGAGGTTCCCTTTTATAAGAGAGGAGAGGGGCACCTTAGAAAAAACATAAAATATTATTTTATAATAAAGTCATATTCGGTTTATAATAGCTCAAAATTGATTTGCTTCGTAGATAAAGTGGGGATGGGTCGAAATAATCTCAACCAAAAGGTTTTAGACAAGTTTATGTTACTATTTTAACCTTATCATTTAGATTTAACTGTAAGTTAAATAATTTAACGTTTACTGTGTCTTCTTGTTTTCTTACACTATATAGTTAATAAACTTCCTATAACAAGCCAAAAGAACCCCAAGTGGATAATTATTAATATATATCACCTTATATAAGACATTTGGACGAAACATAGATTTTTAGAAATATAATAACAATTAATAATATAATATTGGTTTTAAAAGCTATTTTATGTCAATTTTGACACTATTTGGTAATTGATGTTTGCAACAATCATAACTGCATGATTAGTTATAAGAATGTTAATTACATAAATACTAACATGTCATATTAAACTATAAAATTAGTTTAATTCATAAAAAGTATCAACTTACATTTAGTTGGGTATTTATAATATCAATTATTTTAATATTTCATTAATTAGGTAATTACTGCATCACCATTGTGTCATAAATAAATTAAATTATTTAATGTCTAAAAATTATAAATAATATACTATTAGGAATTAAATATTTTTATTTTTCATATGAATATTTATAGTCTAATTTATCTTATTTATAACCTTATATTAAAAAAAATTAGTTATTAAACTTTGATTTTAACTCTTTTAACTCTTCTTTAAATAAAATAATAATAAGTGTCCTAATCTAATCCAAGTGGACCTAAAGGGTAATATTTTAATTCCTAAGGTTTTTTTGGTCGAATTACACTTATACAATAGAATTAGGACTTGTTTTAGGGTAATATTATTATTATTTTAACCCTTAACTACCATATTTACTATAACGGCCCATACTTTACATACATTGTTAATAATTCAAAATTGAATCATACTTATTACAACATATAACAAAACCACGAAATGACCGTATAGGTATAGTGTCTTTAGAAACTGGGAAACATAAACAACTGGTTCATAAAGCGTCTACATTGTCTCCCATTTATTTCATCATATCTATAGTCCCTTTTGGCATATCTTACTTAATAACCTTCTTCCTGACCTGGGGAAAGAAAACATAAAAAATGGTGAGATCAAATGCTCAGTAAGGGTAAACAAAAGAAATATCAATCACATCATATTCATAAGAACATATCTTTTGGAAATCTTAACCTGAAAAAGAGAGAATAATTTCATAACATGGGATAAATCATAGTAGTGAAATGGAATCCCAATAATCATAACATAAAACATGAAACTTTTTGTCATACACACATAATCATAGAGAATCATTTCTTATTAGTCAAGAATCATTTCCAAGACTATCTTAGTAGACAAAGTCCCTTTCTGAACCGAGTAAATTCCTCATTTCAGTCTTGTTTCACTGAACCGGTATAACCTACCGTTCCAGCCATGTCTATCTCATGAGATATAAAATCTTTACCCAATGAATTAGAGGGAGATATAGGTCCCACCCATCTCATAATGATACCATTCTTATGTGTACCACAAAATCATAAATCATACATCATTGCATAACCCATGTAATAAAAATGGGAATCTTAAACATCATGACATCATAAAACAATTCATATAAGATAAAGGAATTCATAAAAATATTTCCATCACAACATAATCAAGTAAATGTAATAATAGGGATAGAAACAGAACCCTATATTATCTTAGATGGAAAATAATTTTGATAAAACACTTGAACTCCATTCTTTAGGAAAATATCCTTTCTACTTCAAAAACATTTTCCTTTCTTAACATGTCATACAATTTTAAACTAAAAGAAGTTGATTAAAAATAAACTTGAAAACTTGTAAAGGAATCTTCTTGGAAATAATGTTTTAAAAATCCATTCATGCAGTATAAGTTTAAAAAAAACATTCTTCGTACTTTTGTCGGAAAAGTCAAAAATTACCTCGTACGAAAAACGACAAAAGATTCCTTACATATCCTTTACTAAAAGCTCACCGAAGGGTAAAATTGGATTTAAAAAATTGTAGGTGGATGTAAACAATATTACATATTGAGGGAACATGGACGTGGATGGTGAAATACACCCCAGTAAATACCAAATTATAAACAATCTCGGATAAAAATGAGATTGTGATATTTTCCCTTACCTTAGGTCCGATTTGCTTTGAAAGTGTCTGAACCTCCTGTATAATGATTTAAATAATGTTATTGACTTATTACAGAATCATAATTATTGTTATGATATCATATATGGTCATATTCTTAGCTTCTTAGTAGTAATATTTCATTGCCACTTGTTATTCGAGTGTTTATAACTTTTTGTTCTTATGCGTGTTTTGTCGAATAAATTCTTCTTATTCTCTTTAGGTTATAGATACATCATTTCCAGAATGGTATTAATGTACTATATATCATATTTATTCATTCAATTAATTTATATATTCCTTATTCAATGAAGATCATGTAGAATGAATCACATCACATCGTGGAGACGGTATTCCGTACGTACGCACGAGTGATGATATTGTTCCCATGATCGTGGAATTGTATTGGAGTGTATGTATACTATTTCAGAATAAATATCACTTTATAATAATCATATATAGTAATTATTTACACCATTATACCCATCCAAGTAAGGTGGTGGGGGAAAATAGATTACAACACGGCGTGGAGACGGTATTCCATACTTATGCACGCGCGGTGATTTCTTTTTCCGTAGGATGGATAGATTGTGAAATAGGGTTGTTTCATACTTATAATAACATATCATTATGTGAGTGATACTGATATTATTACTTCATAATGAAACAACTAAAGAATAATAAGTGGAAGAAGAAATAAAGATGAAAGAATCTGTAACAGACATTACCTCTTCTTTGAAGCGCTTCTCCGAGACCTCCTTTTAGGGCACTAAAATAGGTCTTTGAAGAATACCAGAACCTCTAGGATGTTTATAGGGAAGTGGAGAGAAGAAATTGGCAGGGGTTGGCCGAGCTTGAAGGCTCAAAGTGGTGTGAGGAATAGGGGGAGGAGGTGCCCTTTTATAAGGGAGGAGAGGGGCACCTTTGGAATAACTAAGAATATTATTTTATTATAAAGTCAAATTCGGTTTTTAATAGCTCCGAATTGATATATTTCAAAGATAAGGTTGGTAGGGGTCGAAATCCTCTCATCCAATAGAATTTAGAAAAGTTTAGGTATCAATTTTAACCTTATCATTTATATTTAACTTTAAGTTAGATAATTTAACTTTTACCGTGTCTTCTTGTTTTTTTATACTATAAGGTTAATAAACTTACTATATCAAGCCAAACTAACCCCAAGTTGTTTATTATTAATATATATAACCTTATCTAAGTCATTTGGCTGAAACATAGATTTTTAGGAATAAAATAACAATTAATAATATAATATTTTTTTAAAAAACTAGTTTATGTCAATTTTGACACTATTTAGTAATTGTTTTCTGTGAGAATCATAACAGAATGATTAGTTCGAACCAAGTTAATTAAATAAATACTAACATGTCATATTAACTTAGAAAATTAGTGTAATTCATAAAAAGTCTCAAATTACATCAATTATGTCAATATTTCATTAATAAGATAATTACCGCATCATTGTTGTGTCATAAATAAATTAAATTATATAATGTCAAAAATTATAAATAAAATACCATTATGTTGGTAATATTTTTATCTTTATAATGAATATTTATAGTCGAATTTATCTTATGTATAACCCCATATTAGAAATGATTTACTTATTAAACTTTGATTTTAACTATTTTAACCCTTCTTTAAATAAATTAATAATAAATGTCGTAATCTAATCCAGGTGGGCCTAAATGGTCATATTTTATTCCTAAGGTTATTTTTGGTCGAATTACACTTATTCAATAGAATTAGGACATGTGTTAGGGTAATAATAATATCATTTTTACCCTTAATTACCCTATTTACTTTTAACCGTGGTAATAAAAGTAAAATGTTACTATTCACCAAAAATTATTTTCAACTCATTGAACCACATTTTAGAACTTGATATTAACCGTGTCTCTTGGATTTTCGAAATTCCACTCACAGAAGCGGTAAAATTAAGTTTTATGAAAAATTCTGTTTTTTTTACTACCACTTAGTGGTTTCACTATTCATCAAAAATTGAAAGTTTTCAGAAAAATACCAAAATTTCACCCTAGGTTAATTTCGATATTCCGAATCGAAAAATGAAGTCCATTTTGAAAAATTAAAATTATATAATTTCAAAAAGTGGTTATTACAATTTATAATGGCTAGTTTTAATAATATTTTAATAGCATATCGTTGTTTAGTGAAACTCGGTATTGCGTACGACGCAAGCTATTGAGGAAGGCCGCGGTTGCATGTAAAGCAAGCCAAGCTAGTGTTGTGAGTACTAAAAGATTCCTTTGATGATTTATATAACATAAAAACAAAATAATTCTCATAAAAGTCTCGGGCGTTACATTCTACCCCCCTTAAAATGAATTTCGCCCTCGAAATTCTTCACTTTGTCACAAACAGATGAGGATACATCTCCCTCATCATATCCTCAAGCTCCCATGTAGCTTCTTCTAATTGGTGGTTCCTCCATAAAACTTTCACCAATCGAGTGGTCTTGCTTCGTAGGACTTTTTCGCTACGATCCAGAATCTCTATCAGCTGTTCTTCATAAGAAAGATCTTGCTCCAGCGGTACAACTTCTGAGCTAAGTACATGTGAAGGATCAGGTATGTACTTTCTCAGGAGAGATACATGGAACACATCGTGAACATGAGAGAGATTCGGTGGAAGCACCAATCGGTAAGCTACCTTCCCAACACGATCCTGTATTTCGAAAGGACCGATATATCTAGGGCTCAACTTCCCCTTCTTTACAAATCTCATGACTCTCTTCCAGGGAGATATTCATAAGAACACATTATCACCCACTTCAAAATCTAGGTCTTTTCTTCAGTTGTCGGCATAACTTTTCTGTCGACTCTGAGCTACTCTTATGTGTTGTTGAATAGATCTGACCTTTTCTGCCATTTCATCATCAAGATCAGGTCCTAATAGCTTTATTTCCCCAAATTCATCCCAGCAAGTTGGAGTCCTATATTTTTTTCCATAGAGAGCTTCATAAGGAGCCATCTGAATACTGGAGTGAAATCTATTATTATAATAAAATTCCACCAAAGGTAGGTGTTGATCCCAACCACCTATGAAATCCATAGAGCAAGCTCTCAACATATCTTCTAGGGTTTGAATTGTTCTCTCAGACTGACTGTCTGTCTGAGGATGATAAGAAGTGCTGAAACTCAACTCTGTATCCAGAGTATGCTGAAGACTTCGCCAGAACTTTGAGGTAAATCTCGGATCCTGATCAGATATAATAGAAAGTGGTGCTCCATGCAATCTTACCACTTCCTTTACATATATCCTGGAAAGCTGATCCAGAGATAAATTCTCTCTAATAGCAATGAAGTGTGCAGACTTGGTAAGACGATCAACTATGACCCAGATAGCATTATTGCCTTTGGATGTTTTAGGAAGTCCTGTGACAAAGTCCATAGTGATGTTTTCCCATTTCCATTCGGGTATGGGTAATGGTTTTAACATCCCTTTATATTTCTGTCTCTCAACTTTAACTTCCTGACAAACCAAGCATCGAGAGACATATTCAGCAACATTGCTTTTCATGCTTTCCCACCAGAAGTACTCTTTCAGGTCCCTATACATCTCCGTGCTTCCAGGATGAATAGAGAATGAAGAACTATGAGCCTCATCCAGCAGCTCCTTCTTTAATTCCGGGATGGAAGGAACACAAACCCGATTCCCGAACTTTATTATCCTGTCACAATCAAGGTTGATTTCAGGAACATTTCTCACCTTCTTTTGTAACTCGACATCTTCTTTATGTTCCTCTTTAATCTTCACATGTATAGATGGTTGAACATTCATTTGAGAAAGATACGATTTTCCACCTTCCATTATAATTCCAAGATCCATCCTTTTTAAATCCATAAATATTGGATCTTTTTTGATCCTCATCATGGATAAACTGGCATGGTCTTGTCGACTTAATGCATCTGCCACCTTGTTTGCTTTCCCAGGGTGGTAATGAATTGAGCAGTCGTAATCCTTAATCAGCTCCAACCATCTACTTTGGCGCATATTCAGCTCCTTTTGTGTGAAAATATACTTCAAACTTTTATGATCAGTATAAATATCACACCTTTCACCATAAAGATAATACCTCCAAATCTTTAATGCAAATATTACCACATCTAACTATAAATCATGAGTTGGGTAATTTTGCTCATGGATTTTCAACTGTCGTGAGGCATAAGCTATCACCATATCATTTTGCATAAGAACACACACCAATCCCTACTTGGATGCATCACTATAGATCACAAACCTTTCTCCACTACAGGGTAGTGTGACACAGGTGTACTGGATAACCTTCTTTTCAACTCCTTGAAATTATCTTCACATTCCTCCGTCCAGACAAACTTACCTCCTTTCCAAGTCAAATTGGTGACTGGATTAGATAATTGTGAAAAATCTTTCACAAAACATCAATAATATCCAGCCAAACCAAGAAAACGTTGGATCTCAGTTACTATTGTTGGTCTCGACCATCTTTCGATAACCTCTATTTTTGCTGGATGCACAGATATCCCCTCTTTTGAGATTATGTGACCCAAAATTGAAACTTTTTGAAGCCAAAATTCACACTTGGTAAATTTGGAATAAAGATTCTCCGTTCTAAGGGTCTTCAATATAATTCTCAATTGATCTTCATTTTCTTCCTTGCTCTTTGAATAGACAAGAATATCGTCTATAAAGACTACCTCAAATTGATCAAGATAGTCTCTAAAGACTATATTCATCAGATCCATGAAGATGGCAGGGGCATTAGTAAGACCAAATGGCATCACTATAAATTCATAGTGTCCATACCTTGTACGGAAAGTCGTCTTTGGTATATCCTCCCTTTAGACCCTTAATTTATGATACCCTGAATGAAGATCAATCTTGGAAAAGTATTGAGCTCCACGTAGTTGGTCAAATAAGTCATCAATGCGTGGGAGAGGATATTTGTTCTTGATAGTGATCTTGTTAAGTTCTCGATAATCAATGAAGAGTCCCATTGATCCATATTTCTTCTTAACAAATAGAACAGGTGCTCCCCATGGTGAGGCACTAGGGCGTATGAATCCCTTATCAAGGTTCTCTTCGATTTGTTTCTTCAATTCATACAACTCAATTGGGGCTATTCTATAAGGTGTCTTTGAAATAGGCAAAGCACCCGGTACGAGTTCTATTGAAAACTCAACTTCACGATTTGGTGGAAGACCTGGTAATTCCTCCGGAAAGACATCATCAAACTCCCGTGCAATGGGAATATTCTTAATAATGAGTTTCTCACCAACCATTTGAGATAAATAACCTTCATTTAGTGGAATCAATACCCATAAGGTAGAGGGAATTTCCACTAGAAGGTTATGTTCATCCTTGCATTGATAGACGATCAGAGATTGATCTGGAATATGAAATGTGACTTCCCTTCTTTGGCAATTGATATGAGCTCCATATAAAGAAAGCCAATCTATGCCAAGAATCACATCAAATTCCACTATAAGAAGGCTCACAAGATTTTCAGGAAGCACTTTCCCACAAACTTTTATCGGAGAAGAATTATAAACTTTTGATGCGACTATTGTTCCATTAGGTGTTGTCCCAGCTAACTCAACATCTAATTGTTGAGGTAATACGGTGATACCCTTATAAAATTCTTCAGAAAGAAAAGAGTGGGTGGATCTAGAATCAAATAAAACATTTGCTACTTTAGAGTGGATGGTAAGTGTACCTTTCACCACATCGTTATCGTACTCCACATCGCTGATAGAAATTTTATGTGACTTTCCTTTGTCTTTAGCCTTATGAGTTTTTTGACGTCGACCATCATCATCAACCCTTAGATTAGGGCATTTATTGGCATAATGCCCAATCTCCTTGCACTTGAAACATTGAAGTGTAGTAGGTTCATTCTGTGTATCCCTTTCTTTGTTTGCATCATTAGACATCTTCTTCCCATCACCGCGGCATTCAAATGCCCGATGACCTTCCTTTCCACATTTAAAACATTTAATTGCCCCTTTAAGACAACTCCCTCCATGTTTCTTTCCACACTTTGAGCATAAGGGAAATCTCATCTTCTTTTCAGTGTTCTCTTTAGATTTTCCTTTGACTTCCATTTTCCTCTTCTTATCAAACCCATATGACTGATGGGTTACTCCAATCTCCATCTCGACTTTGAGAGAACATCAAACGATTTCCTCATAGCTATTGAAGTCCCTTATGGCTAACTCCCTTCAAAGACTTGGTTTTAAGCCACTAAAGAATCGATCGATCTTACTCACAGGTTGGATAATAATACCAGAAGCGTACCTTGCAAGTCTTGTAAAATTTGCTTCATAGGTACCAATAGATTCATCATCCTATTGCTTCAGTTCAAGAAACTCTTTCTCCATGTTTGTTCGGAGAATACGAGGTAAGTACTTATTGAAAAATATGTTCTTGAACTCATCCCATTCCATGGACTCAATTTCATCCCTTTGCCTCGTATTCTTAATAAGATTCCACCATTGATCATCACCACATTCCAAACGATACACTTCTAAGATGACTTTATCATGCTCAGAACATTGAAGAACTGAAAATATCTTTTCAGTAGTACTAATCCATTGTTCAGTAACTAATGGATCAGTAGACCCACTGAATGAAGGAGGACGCTGTCTCATGAAGGATTCAACAGAATGTTGCTCCTTTTTTTGCTCGTTTGGAAGTCCTGCATAATTCATAGCTTGAGAAAGTTGTGTGAGCATGGCTACAAGATTTTTCATTCTAGAACCCATAACGTTAGGTTTCTCAGGGGGACAATCATTGCATTGCCCTTCACATTCCGCATTAACACGGTTCCTTCGGGTTCCAGCCATTGACTAAAACCAAGAAGAATAGTGTGAGCAACACTAATTATAATAGGAAAACCACATAATCAAGAATAAAATTTCACACTTAAGTTCATATCCTGGGTTATTCATGGCCATTTCTAAAACACTAAGATTGTGTTCTATGCTTATAATTATCCTTAGGATTCTTACTAAGGCTTTCACATCCTAGTTTCCAAAGGTTGACAATACCTTTCCTCTGAGACCAACTATAACGGCCCATACTTTACATACATTGTTAATACTTCAAAATTGAAGCATACTTATTACAACATATACCAAAACCACGAAAGGACCGTATAGGTATAATGTCTTTAAAAACTAGGAAACATAAACTACTGGTTCATAAAGCATCTACACTATCTCCCATTTATTTCATCACATCTATTGTCCATTTTGGCATAACTTACATAATAACCTTCTTCCTGGCCTGAGAAAATAAAACACACAAAAGGGTGAACTCAAATGCTCAGTAAGGGTAAACAAAAGAAATATCAATCACATCATATTCATAAGAACTTAACTTTTGGAAATCTTAACCTGTAAAAGAGAGCATAATTTCATAACATGGGATAAATTATAGTAGTGAAATGGAATCCCAATAATCATAACTTAAAACACGAAACTTTGTGACATACACACATAATCATAGAGAATCATTTATTATTAGTTAAGAATCGTTTCCAAGACTATCTTTGTTGACAAAGTCCCTTTCTGAACCGAGTTTATTCCTCGTTTCAGTCCTGTTTCAATGAACCGGTATAACCTACCGTTCCAGCCATGTCTATCTCATGAGATATAAAATCTTTACCCAATGCATTGGAGGGAGATATAGGCCCCACCCATCTCATAATGATTCCATTCTTATGTGTGCCACAAAATCATAAATCATACATCATTTCATAAGCCATGTAATAAAAATGGGAATCTTAAACATCATGAAATCTTAAAACAATTCATATAAGATAATGGAATTCATAAAAATATTTCCATCACAACATAATCAAGTAAATGTAATAATAAGGATAGAAATAGAACCCTATATTATCTTAGATGGAAAATAATATTGATAAAACACTTGAACTCCATTATTGAGGAAAATATCCTTTCTACTTCAAAAACATTTTCCTTTCTTAACATGTCATACAATTTTAAACTAAAAGAAGTTGATTAAAAATAAACTTGAAAACTTGTAAAGGAAGCTTCTTGGAAATAATTTTTTAAAAATCCATTCATGCCGTATAAGTTTAAAAAAACATTCTTCGTACTTTTGTCAGAATAGTCAAAAAGTACCTCGTACGAAAAACGACAAAAGATTCATTTCATATCCTTTACTAAAAACTCACCGAAGGGTAAAATTGGATTTAAACAATTATAGGTGGATGTAAACAATATTACATATTGAGATAACATGGACGTGGATGATGAAATACACCCCAGTAAATACCAAATTATGAACAATCTCAGATAAAAATGAGATTGTGATATTTTCCCTTACCTTGGGTCCGATTTGCTTCAAAAGTCTTCGAACCTCCTGTATAATGATTTAAATAATGTTATTAACTTATTCCAGAATCATAATTATTATTATGATATCATATATGGATATATTCTTAGCTTCTTAGTAGTAATATTTCATTGCCACTTGTTATTCGGGTGTTTATAACTTTTTGTTCTTATGCGTGTTTTGTCGAAAAAATTCTTCTTCTTCTCTTTAGGTTATAGATACATCATTTCCAGAATGGTATTAATGTACTATATATCATATTTATTCATAAAATTCATTTATATAATCATTATGCAATGAAGATCATGTAGAACGAATCACATCACATCGTGGAGACGGTATTCCGTACGTACGCACGAGTGATGATATCGTTCCCAGGATCGTGGAATTGTATTGGAGTGTATGTATACTATTTCATAATCAATATCACTTTATAATAATCATATATAGTAATTATTTACACCATTATACCCATCCAAGTATGGTGGTGGTGGAAAATAGATTACACCACGGCGTGGAGACGGTATTCCGTACGTACGCACGCGCGGTGATTTCTTTTTCCGTAGGATAGATAGATGGTGAAATAGGGTTGTTTCATACTTATAATAACATATCAGTATGTTATTATAAATTTAAATAAAATAAATTATTATTTAAATAAAAAGTTGTTTTTAACCAATAACTCAGTGTTCTCAATGTTCATCTAAAATAGAAAGTTTTCAGAAAAATACAAAAATTTCACTCTAGGCTAATTTTGATATTCGAAATCCAAAAATGAAGTCCATTTTGAAAAAGAAAATTTATAACATTTCAAAAAGTGGGTATTAATATTCATAATGGCTAGTTTATATAATATTCTAATAACATATCTTTGTTTAGTGAAACTCGGTATTGCGTACAACACAGGCTATCGTGGAAGGTCGCGATTGCATGTGAAGCAATCCAAGTCAGGGTTGTGTGTAGTGTAGGATTCCTTTGATGATTTTTATAATAGAATCCAACCATATTTCATTTATACATTGAATATATATATATATATATACACTCAATGTTTTTTAGAATAACTTTTATCAAACGATCATGAAATTTTGTGTAACACGATCCAAGAATAGTGTTGTGTATACTGCAAGCTAATACGGTGTGGCGTATAGCGTAAGATAATATTGGTTTAGCATACAACACTATACATTAAATAAATTAAAAAGAAAACTTCCCATAAAATCTCAGGGTGTGGAATTTTACCCCCCCCCCCCTTTAAATGAATTTCTCCCTCGAAATTCATCGAGGTTATAAATGGTTTACTACTTGAATGTTTATTTAATAGAAACCCACATCATAAAAAGGACTACCAAAACATAGCTTTGATAACTAAATTATTAAACATAATGTTTACACAAATAAACTAAACATTTAGTTTCCACATATGAGAACATAGGTGAAAATATGGATATGGAAGAGAAATATAACCATCAAGTTCTGATGGAGAGTGGTAGAGAACATGGCTCTGAAAAATCCATCAATCACAAAGCCATAAATTTGTGATGATATTAGGTACCATCTAATTCATAGGGTATGGGGGTTCTTGGACAACATTTTTAGTTCTCAAGATAATTTCCCTAATGTTCAAGAATTGTTGAATTAAAATAAATACTTACTTGATTTTGGTACAATCTCACCGTTGTTCATTCCTTGAACAATTTCCACTTCATCTCTTAAATAAATGAAGTTGAATTTGTCATTCGCGAAGTGTTAGGAGATCATGCGATAGAATGATAGGTCATTCTATCTACTTCTATTGCAGAAAGTTTAACAAAATTTATTAAATATACATAAGTCCATCTATGCTGCGATTAATCATATATGGTTTCTAAAATGGACTTATACGTCATCTATCATAGCGCTTTATAAAATAAAACTAGTTTCTACTAACCATGGACTTTTTGTAGGCCAGTGGTAGGTGATAAAGGCGTGTCACACCTCGGTTGTGGGTTAGATTCTCGTATCCTTGTCTGACGTGATAAGTTGTCGCCCATCCTACAGGTTGTCATTTTTCTTAAACTGTACTATTATAACATAACAAAAAGTTCTATCCTTAAACAAGACTATCTGATGTCTAACTTAATCTTTTCCAATATTTAGGTTTATCCAAAATACTTCTATCCAATATCATAGTATAAATAAAACAATTACTAGAAAGGACATCTACCAAGCATTGAATACAATCATTTATTGCCTATATATCATAAGATATATATCTTGTTGGTTACACTCCAAACATGTGAATTACTAAATCATGTATTCTTTTGAAAAATTAATACCCAATGAACCTTAGTGAAAACATGAATGCTATAAAAAGTTAACTCTTTCCACAAACCAAAATCCAAAAATATCTACATACTCAAACCATGATATCACATTGTCTTTAGGTCAGTCATGGGCTTAATAGTACAATCAAACATCTCATTATCTCATTATCCCTTCATTATGTGCATATCATCTGTTTTCTAAAAATATCTGAATAATCTTTCATGGTTACCGGTACCATTCAACATATACTTTCAAATACTGTAGGAAAAAACAATAGTGTAACAATCCTTAGATGTGTCTTTATTCCATAGTACCATTACCTATACAACATAACTCTTGATAAACATAAATCATTCCACTACCTTCTTAAAACATTGACTGAGCTTCATCATTTTATTCCTCAGTACTTATTTCATATCATATATCATTTGTAGTCTCTTCATTATCATAAACATAAATACTACTCATACGACCATGCTGATTCTCTTCTAGAGATTTTTTCTTAGGGAATTGGTTTTCATAATTCCCATACATTCCACATTTAAAACATTTAACCATTGATGATGTCTTGGAAATGCCATTATCCTTGTCCATGGTGTTAACTGAACCTTTTCCTTTACAATTACTGGCTTTTTGTCCTCCTTTTCCACACCCAAATGATCTTCCAATTCATTTGAAACACTCTCCCTGAAGCGTCTTCCCATATGATATGCAAGAGGGAAATTGAACTGTCATTCCTCTATGATCATCATGGAACTCCATCTTTCTCTTATTATCTAAGTCAGGATACATACCAAAGTTGAGATTATTGATCATATAATGCGATTGGTGATTATGCATAATAACGATATGTGGACTTCCAGATCCAATTTCATTTGGTTGTTCATGAAGAATATCACTCCAGTGTCCATGATATCTTCCATTATCGTGAGTCTTCCTATTTCCAGCCATTTTCTAAAACCCAAAAAGAATAGTGTGAGAGGAAAAAATCAAAATCAAGGGGGATTAACTTCAATAACTAACATCGTAGGTCAAATTCTAAGATCATTACCATAATTCTAGGGCTATAATCTAGGCTTATATGTAACCTTAGGGACATCCCTAACATACCTTAGAAATATCTCTATGGATCTCACTAATGTTTTCACATCCTAGTTTCCAAAGGATAAGTAAAACTTTCCTCGGATACCAACTATAGAGACCCCAAACTTGAAATGCATGGAAATTACTTTACTTTTGTGGAATACCTAATACATAACAAAAACATACACCAAAATACCGTAATATTTTAGGGTCTTTGGAAATTCAGAATATAATCTTGTAATCTTGGTGAAAGATCTTCAACATCTCCCATAAAGATCTTCCCTTTTTTCTTACTTAAAACCGTTCTTTATATCCAGGGGAAAAGAAAACTTCTAAAGGGTGAGCTCAAATTCTCAGTAAGGGTAAGAATGGATAAAATAAAAATAACTATATACATTTTAACTTCAAAACATGAACATAATGTTTACCAATCAAAATCTTGAGTTATTAAATAAATCATAGCAGTAAGTAAGGCATATGTCATAAAGGAACATAAATCAGGATAAAATAGCAATGGAATAAAACATTTAATTATGGAAAACCATTAAGCACGTGATATGATTTCCATAGTAGCCAAGTCATTGCTACCAAGACCATCTTAGTGGTCAAAGTCCCTTTCTGAATCAAGTTCACTCCTCGTTCTTGTCATGTATCACTGAAGCAGATTAACTTACCATTCTAGCTAGGTGTATATCATGAGATATAAATCTTTACCCAATTTAATGGAGGAAGATATAGGTCACATCCATCTCATAATTAAATCAATCTTACTTATCCCACAACATAAACATAAATCATTCATCATAACCCAAAGAATAAAAATGGGTTTCATAAACATCATTCCATCATAAAATTATCCATATAAAACAAATGGATATCATTTCATCATAAGAAAAGTGAAACTATATAAATCATAGAGATATTATACTTAAAACATACACATATGAAAAATTTTCATCTTAGATGGAAAATGGTTTTGATAAAATATTTGAAAAGAATTCTTGAGGAAAATATCATTTCTTCTTAAAAATCATATTCTTTTCACAAAATGAAATTCAATTTTCAAAGAAAAAGATTTTATTAAAAATAACCATGAAATATTGTAGAGTAAACTTCTTGAAAATAAGGCTTTATGAAACCATAAAAATCCGTTCAGGCCGTATAATTTAAAATAACATTCTCCTCGTACTTTTAACGGAAAAGTCAAAAAGTACCACATATGGTAAAAAAAAAGAAGGATTCCTTCCATAACACGAAGTAATACTCAAAGAGAGGTAAAAATTAATTTGAACATAAATGGAATAATATTAAACAATTTATGAAAAACATTTTTTATGGACATGGATGAAAAATATAACCCCAGTAAATACTTACGAAAAAACAATCTCAAATAAGAACGAGATTGGAATAGTTATCCCTTACCTTAGGTCTGATATGCTTCATACGTATCCAAACCTCCTGTATAATGATTTAAATAATGTCATTGACTTATTACAGAATCATATTTGTTGTTATGATATCATATATGGTTTACTTATGACTTTATATTATCCATTCTTTTGTAAATTCCATGTTAAAGAAGCCTTTTGGGTAAAATTGTTTTATTTATCGTACATGTTTGGACTTGTTGTTATTGATATTTTTATTACTTATACCATGATTTAATTAATTCAAGAATGTAAATAATGATTTATATATCATATATATTCAGTATATATATATAATAGATAGATAAATGAAATAAAATACACCGTTCATGGAGACGGTAGGCCGTACGTATGCATGAACGATGTTTTCCTTTCCTTATTGACTTGAATGGAAGTAGGTAGATGACAGATATATATATATCCAGTAGCTTTATCATGTCATATATTTAATTATTATTAATTATATATACTTTATAATCATTCTTTAATGCTTAACATTGAGAATGAATCTCATCGCGTCGAGGAAATGGTAATCCGTACGTACGCACAAGCAATAAAATCATTCCCATAATTATTGAATTGAATTAGAGTGGATGATATAATATCTCATAATAAGTATGATGTTATAATAACTATATATAGTTAAACATTACACCATTATACCCATCTAAATAAGGTGGTGGTGGAAAAACAGATTACACCACGGCCGGGAGACTGTATTTCATACATACGCACGCGCAGTGATTTCATTTTCGGTAGGATGGATAGAAGGTTAAATTAGATTGTTTCATATTTATAATAACATATAATTATATTAGTGATAATTATGTTATTACATTATAATGAAAAAACTGAATAATAATATGTTGATGAAGAAAGAAAACATGAAAGATTTGGTAGAAGAGATTACCTCTTCTTTGACGCACCTCTTTTAAGCTTCCTCTTAAGGAACCAGAGTTGGTATTTTGGGGATACCAGAACATCTATAATGTTTCTAGGAAAGTTTAGAGGGTAAATGTTCATGTTTTAGACGAGAATGAAAGCTCAAAATTGTGTAATGAGAAGACGGAGGAGGTTCCTTTTCATAAGGGAGGAGAGGGGCACCTTAGGAAAAACATAAAATATTATTTTATAATAAAGTAAATTTCGGTTTATAATAGCTTCAAATTGATTTATTTCGAAGATAAAGTGGTGATGGGTCTAAAAATATCAACCAATAGGTTTTAGACAAGTTTAGGTTACTATTTTAATCTTATCATGTAGATTTAACTCTAAGTTCAATAATTTAACTTTTACCATGTCTTCTTGTTTTCTTACACTATATGGTTAATAAAAATACAATAACAAGACAAAATAACCCCAAGTGGTTCGTTATTAATATATATAACCTTATCTAATTCATTTTGCAGAACCTTTGATTTTTAGGAATAGAATAACAGTAAATAATATAATATTTCTTTTAAAAACTATTTTATATCAATTTTGACACTATTTGGTAATTGATTTTTTTGAAAATCATAACAGCATGATTAGTTCTAAAAAAGTTCATTAAATCAATAAAAAATGTCATATTAACCTAAAAATTAGTGGAATTTATAAAAAGTCTCAAATTACATTTATTAGGGTATTTATAATATCAATTATTTTAATATTTCATTAATTAGGTAATTACTGTATCATCATTGCGTCATAAATAAATTTAATTATTTAATGTCTAAAAATTATAAATAAAATACCATTAGGTAGGTAACCATTTTATCTTTCTAGTTATTATTTATAGTCGAATTTATCTTCTGTATAAACCCATATTAAAAATGTGTTAGTTATTAAACATTGACTTTAACTCTTTTAACTCTTCTTTAAATAAAATAATAATAAGTGTCCTAATCAAATCTAAGTGGAACTAAAGGGTAATATATTATTCCTAAGGTTGTTTTTGGTCGAATTTCACTTATCTAATAGAATTAGGAGATGTGTTTGGGTAATACTAATGTCATTTATACCCTTAATTACCCTATTTACTTTTAACAGTTGTAAAACAATGTAAAAAGTTACTATTCACCAAAAATTATTTTTATCTTATTGAACAAAATTTTACTCGTTGATATTAACTGTGTCTCTCGGATTTTTAATATTCAACTCATAGAAGTGGTAAAATTATGTTTTATGTACAATTGTAAATGCTCCTAGGAGGTGGGTAAAAGATGGTGAAAAGTTCAATATAATTTTTATATATCTAAAATTATTATAAAATAACTCCAATCAATTACATTGAACTTATATAAGTATTATGTATCTATTTTGACCTAAAATAAATTTAAATAAAATAAATGATTATTTAAATAAACATTTGGTTTTAACCAATAACGCAGTGTTTTCACTATTCATCAAAAATTGAAAGTTTTCAAAAAAAATACCAAAATTTCACCCTAGGTTAATTTCGATATTCCAAATCCAAAAATGAAGTCCATTTTCAAAGATAAAATTTATAAAATTTCAAAAAGTGGGTATTACTATTCATAACGGCTAGATTATATAATATTTTAATAACATATCGTTGTTTAGTGAAATTCTGTATTGCGTACAACACATGCTATCATGGAAGGTCGTGATTGCATGTAAAGCACACCAAGTCAGGGTTGCGTGTACTGCAAGATTACTTTGTTGTTGTGTATAATAGAGTCCAACCATTTTTTATTTATACATTGTGTATATATATACAATCAATATTGCGTAGAATAACTTCTATCAAACAAACTTGAAATATTGTGTAACATGATCCATAAATAGTGTTTTGTATACTGAAAGATAATATGGTGTTGTGTATTACGCATGATAATATTGGTGTAGTATGCAACATAAGACATAAAATAAATTAAAAGGAATAATTCTCATAAATTCTCGGGGTGTTACATTCTACCCCCCTTAAAATGAATTTCACCCTCGAAATTCATCGGGGTTATAAATGGTTTACTACTTGAAAGTTTTTTTAATTGAAACCCACATCGTAAAAAGGAATTCCAAAAGTTAACTTTGAAAACTAAATTATGAAACGTAACAGTTACCCAAATTAACTAATCGTTGGGTTTCTATATAGGAGAACATTGGTGAAAATATGGATATGGAAGAGAAATATAATAATCAATTTCTGATGGAGAGTGGTAGAGAACATGGATATTAAAAATCCATCAATCAGAAAGCCATAAATTTGTGATGATTTAAGGTACCATCTAATTCATCATGTATGAGGGTACTAGGAAAATGTTTTTATTTCTCAAGATCATTTCCCTAATGTTGAAGCATTTCTGATTTAAAATAAATACTTACTTAATTTTGGTACAATCTCACCGTTGTTCGTTCCTTGAAAAATTTCAACTTCATCTCTTAAAGAAATGAAGTTGAGTTTGTCATTCGTGAAATGTTTTCAGATCATGCGATAGAATGATGGGTCATTCCATCTGCTTCTATCGTAAAATGTTTAGCACAATTTATTAAATATACATAAGTTCATCTATGCTGAGATTAATCGTATATGATTGCTAAAATGGACTTATACTTTATCTATAATAGCGCTTTATAAAATAAAACTAGTTTCTACTATCCAGTGACTTCTTATAGGCCAGTGGTAGGCGATAAAGTCCTGTCACACTTCAGTTTAGGGTTTTATTCCCACATCTTTGTCCAACGCGGCAGGTTGTCTCATGTCCTACAGGTTTTCCTTTTTTTAAAACTAAAATATTATAACATAACAAAAAGTTCTAGCCTTAAACAATATTATCTGATGTCTAAATTAATCTATTCCAATTTTTAGGTTTATCCAAAATACTTCTATCCAATATCATATTATAAATAAAACTATTACTTTAAAGATCATATACCAAGCATTGAATACAATAATTTATCACCCGTATATAATAAGATATATATCTTGTTGGTCACACTCCAAACAGGTGAATTCCATAATCCTGTATTCTTTTGAAAAATCAATACCCATTGAAACTTAGTGAAAACATGAATGCTGTCAAAAGTTAACTCTTTCTGCATAAAAAAAATCCTAAAATTTTTATATACTCAAACCATGATATCACATTGTCCTTATGTCAGTCATGTGGTCAATAATACTATCAAACATCTCATTATCTCTTTATCCCTTCATTGTGTGCATATCATCTATTTTCCAAATGTTTCTGAATAACATTTCATGGTTCCTGATACCATTCAACATATACTTTCGAAATCATTAGGGAACAAATAGTGTAACAATCCTTAGATGTATCTTTATTCCATAGTACCATTACCTATACATCATAAATCTTCATTAAAATAAATCATTCCACTACCTTCTTAAACCATTGACTGGGCTTCATCATTTTATTCCTCAGCACTTATTTCATCTCATATGTCATTTGTAGTCTCTTCATCATCATCAACATAAATACTAATCATATGACCATGCTGATTCTCTTAAAGAGATTTTCCCTTAGGGCATTCGTTTGTATAATGCTTATACATTCCACAATTCAAACATTTAACCATTTTTTGATGTCTTAGCAATACCATTATCCATGTCCATGGTGTTAACTGAACCTTTTCCTTTATAATTACTGGCTTTGTGTCCTTCTTTTCCACACCCAAAGCATCTTCCAGTTCTTTTGAACCATTATCCCTGATTCCTCTTCCCACATGATATAAATGAGGGAAATTAAACATTCTTTCGTCTATGATAATCATGAAACTCCATCTTTCTCTTATTAGCTGAGTCGGTAAACTTACCAAAGATGAGATTATTGATCATATTATGAGATTGGTGATTAATCATAATAACTATATGTGGACTTCCAGATCCAATTTCATTTGGTTTCTCATGAAAAATATCATTCCATTGTCCATCATATCCTCCAATATCATGAATCTTCTTGTTTTGAGCCATTTTCTAAATCCCAAAAAAAATAGTGTGAGGGGCAAAATCATAATCAAGGGGGAGTACATTCAATATCTAAAATATTAGGTTAAATTCTATGTTCTTTATCGTAATTCTAGGGCTATAATCTATACCTATACGTAACCTTAGGTACATCCCTAGACATACCTTAGAAATATCTCTAGGGATATCATTGAAGCTTTCACATCCTAGTTTCCAAAGTTTAACTAAACCTTTACTCTGACACCAAATGTAGAGACCAAATACTTGACATGCATGGAAATTACATTACTTTTGCGTAATCCCTAATATATAACAAAAACAAACACCAAAGGACCGTAATAGTTTAGTGTCTTTGGAAATGTGGAATATAATCTTCTAATCTTGGTGAAAGATCTTCAACATCTCCCATAAAGATCATCCCTTTTTTCTTACCCAAAACCATTCTTTATATCCTGGGGAAAATAAAACATATAAAGGGTGAGCTCAAATTCTCATTAAGGGTAAGCATGGAGAAAATAAAACAAACCATATACATTTAAACTTCAATACATGAACATAAATTTTACACATCAAAATATTGAGTTGTGAAATAAATCTTGGTAGTACGTAAGGAATAGGTCATAAAGGAATATTAATCATGATAAAATAGCATGGGAATAAAACATTTAATTATGGTAAACCATTAAGCACATAATATGATTTCCATAGTATCCAAGGCATTGCTTCCAAGACCATCTTAGTGGACAAAGTCCCTTCATCGATCGAGTTCACTCCTCGTTCCAGTCCTGTATCTCTGAACTGGATTAACATACCATTCCAGACATGTCAATCTAATGAGATATAAATTTTTTCCCAATGCATTGGAGGGAGATATAGGTCACAACCATCTCATAATGAAATCATTCTTTCTTGTGCCATAACATAAACATAAATCATTCATCATAACCCAATGAATAAAAATCGGTTTCATAAACATCATCCAATAATAACATAATCCATATAAAACTAATGGATATCATTTCATCATAAGAAAAGTGAAACCATGTAAATCATAGATATATTATAATTAAAACATACACATATGAAATAATGTCATCTTAAATGAAAAATGGTTTTGATATAACACTTGAAAATAATTCTTGAGTAAAATATCCTTTCTTCTTAAAAATCATTTTCTTTTCACAAAATGCAATGAAATTTTAAAAGAAAAGGATTTTATTAAAAATAACCAAGAAATATTGTAGAGTAAACTTCATGATAATAAGGTGTTATGAAACTGTGAAAATCTATTCATGCCGTATCAGTTAAAAAAACAGTCTCCTCATACTTTTAACGGAAAAGTAAAAAATACCATATATGGTAAACAAAAGAAAGATTCCTTCCATTACACAAAGTAAAAGTCAAAGAGGGGTAAAAATGAATTTATACATACATGGAAGAATATTAAACACTTTATTAAAAACATTTTTTATGGACATGGATGAAAAATATAACCCCAGTAAATACATACGAATAAACAATCTCGGATTAGAATGAGATTGGAATAGTTATCCCTTACCATAGGTCAGATATGCTTCGTACGTATCAGAACCTTGTGTATAATGATTTAAATAATTTAATTGACTTATTACAGAATCATATTCATTGTTATGAAATCATATATTATAAGGCCCCAGCCTTAATCCTTACTTAATCTTGAGTTATTACAAATTACACATTGAGGATCTTTTCAGGTTTAGAGTTTTAGAAAATTAGATCATGAAACTTGCATTACATTCCACATTTAAACAAAGTGGTTACATAAAAGACAGTATTCATTCTTCCCATCAACGGAAACATATTTAAAATGAAACATGGATTCTTTCTTGACACATCCTCGACACTATCATCACATCATGTACCTTTCCCTTGACCTGTGAAAAACATTTCAAAAACTTGGGATGAGCATAAAAAGCTCAGTAAGGGTTATAAAAATATAGAAAGGAAACATGAGTTCATATATACATAAGATCGAAATCATAGTTTACCCATAAAATATAGGCATATCATATCATGAAGAAATCATAGAAAACATAAGACATAAAGGTAACTTGAGGCATTCATAACATTCTTACGTAGGGAGTAACCCTCTTGGTTACATTTGGAATACCCATCACAGTATATTCCCTAAATCTCTTCGGAGAAACCTTAATTTTTCACTCCTTCGCGTTACCCAATGCATTGGAGAGCTATATCGGGCTCACCCGCCCTTAGTTTATCACGGAACCACCCGTTCTTCATAACAATGCCCAAGAACCATAACATAATCGTATCACATAAACATGAATAAATGAAACATAACATTTCCACATTTCAATCACAATATAACATTTTAGGATATTGAAATAATGAATCCATTCAAAAAGAAACCATTTCCAAAACCATTTAAAACATTTAATAAAGAGATTTTTGAATCAAAGTTTCCCATACCACCTTGAAGCTTTTAACATTTTAAACCATTAATATCCATATAAATAAATCCTTAAAACCATTTTGAAAACATGGATATTAATAAGAACAAATAATTAAAACATTTAAAACGATATTTTGGTTAAAGGGGTTTTACCGAAATTAGAGACACTTGAATACAATAATCGAGGAATAACATTTAGTGAGAACTTTATAATATCATGAGAATAAAAGGATTCATGATATAATACTCCAAAGGACAGTATATACACCATATAAGAGTGAATTGGTGCATAACAACAATGAACCCTCAATAGAAATGTCAAATGTGATGAAGTCCCTTATAAAGAAGGTATCCTTAAATTAAGGACAAATAAATCTCAAAAATATGTGTGACAAATATATATACACCCAATATAAGTGGATATTAAGTGTAAAACAATAAAAGGTCATTCACACATATTCAATGGATGACATATTCAATGACTACAAGTTGAACCCAAAAAATCGAAATTGGGTTAAAAAGTTCCCTTGACAGCCTAACGGCATAACATCAAAATGAGTTGATGAGAGATAAAAAGTGTATCTCATCACTTGGACATAAAATTTACTTCAATTAGGATGTATGAGAACATATCCCAACATAAAAATATGTAAATTAAAAGACCCAATAAAAGAAGTCTTTTGAAAAAGAGGATGGTGAAAGGTTCCCTTACCGACTTGGGTATCTTTCAAAACATACACCCCATGAAGAAAGACAATAGGTCATTGATGTAAATACTCATAAACGAAATTATATTACACAAAGAGTAGAATAATGGGAAGTACATACACCACTCAATGGAATTTGTGGCAAATGTAGCATAAATCTCACGGGAATAAAAGCGAGATGAAAAATCCCTTACGAAAACTCAGCAGCCTAACGGCACCACATAAAACTTCTGAATATGGATTGATGAGATCAAATAGAGTATCCCATCATATTACAATAGAATTTATAGCAAGTGGAATATAAAATAAAATCCCCCAACATTGCAAGGAGGAGTTTAAAAGAAGTGACATAAAGGAGAGTACTTAAAATGAAAGAGAGAGGTTAGATCTCTTACGAAAGTTCGGCAGCCTAACGGCGCCACTCAAAACTTCCAAAATGGATTGATGAGAGAGAATAGGGTCTCTAATCACATGAACATAAAAATTACAGTAGGATTAATATAAAAGATCATCCCAATAACAAGAAAGATGAGCTTTAAAAGGAATGACATAAAAGAGTGTACATAAAAAGAAAGAGAGGAGTGAGATCCCTTACCTCGGATCCGAGTTGACTCGATCGTTCTTTAACATCCTGAATAATAAACTTGAGTTAATTTAAACATTATTAAGAACCTTTTTCTAGTTCATTATTCCTATTAGATCACTTATTTCCATGTTATAAACATTATGTAAACATTTAAGTTAATAATGTTTGTTTTGTCGATATTTGGTTCTTAAGTCGAAAGTGGACTTCTTACCATTACATGTTGTTCGTGTGGTCAAGTTTTTATTATATCCAGAATAATATTCATGATTTGGATGTCATATATGTCATATATATCCAGTACATGCATGCATTTAAAACATTACATAATCATTTAGAGGTAAGAAATGAAATGCACCGTTCATGGAGACGGTAAGTCGTACGTACGCATGAACGCTACTTTCATTTCTATTTCGTATTTTATAGAATGGAATAATAACTATATAAAGGTATGTTATAATTACAGTATAATATCATATATAATATCATATTTTCATCCTTTATTCATCCCACATATGGTATTTAAAGAATCAAATCACATTGAGGGGGCGGTAGTCCGCACTTCCTTAAATGAAGATATCGCGTATACCCATAATGGAAGCCATAAAGGTAAGACAAAAATGAAAAATACAGAATAATAAATAAAACATAAACATATTATATATCATATATAAAAATAGTGACATCATAATGGCCACCTTTGAAGGTGTTAAATGAGTATTGAACAATCATCGTTTCGGGAGGCAGAATTTCACCCTCCACGGAAACCGTATGTTCTTTAACCATTTGATGTAGTTGTGTGAGAGTGTAGCTCGAATAAATCTTATAACAACATCCTAGTATATTGAAGATACTGGTGTTGTTACAAAAGAAGTAAATAAAAAGAGTTTAGGGGGTTGGAGAAGCAAAATAAAACAAATGAACATGAGAGAGTGAATTACCTTTAAAAGTGTAACTCCTTTTGATTTGAGCATAAAGGCTTCCTTTTAAAGGATTCTGCCCAAAGGGAATCCTCTAGGATGAGGAGAGGGATGTGGAGAGAGTAAATGGGCAGGGGTTGGCCGAGCCAAAGGCTTGAGGAGTGCGTTAAATGAGGTAGAGGTGGGGGCCTTTTATAAGAGGAGAGGAGGGGCACTTTTGGAAAGTAAAGAAATATTACTTTATTTGAAAATGTGTTTCGGTTTCAAAAGGTCCCACATTGATATAATTCGTGGATAAGGTGATAAGTCTTCGAAATCCACTCATCCAATTGGTTTTGGACATGTGTAGTTCATATATTTTACATTATCTTTCCATTTTATTTAAATCGTCAAATAATGATGTCATCGCTGCATCATTATTATGTCATAAATAATTTAATTTATTTAATGTCTAAAAATTTTAAAAAAAATACTATGATTTAGGAAATATTTTTATCTTTCCAATTACTATTTATAATAAAATAGATGACTTGTATAACCTCACTTAAAAATTGTTTTAGTAAAACATATCATGTTTGTGTCAATTTTACTTTTACATTAAATAAAATGTTATTTATGTCATTTCCCAAACAAAGTGGATCCATGGGGTCCCCAAGTTGACCCATGGCTTGTCTTGGTCGGCCATGATACAACCAATGAGGGTAAGACATGTGTCAAGCTCATCTCATTTTATTAAAGCATTATTTTTACCTTAAACCACACTAATTACCACTAATCGCGATTAAGAACTTAATAAGTTACTATTCACCAAAAAATTATTATATTCTCATTGAACCACATTTTACTTCTTAATGACAGCCATGTATGTCGGATTTTTGAAAATCAAAACACAATGATGGAAAAATTTCATTTAAACGGAAAATCAGTTTTTATAAGTACCACTTAGTGGTTTCACTATTCATCAAAAATTGAAGTTTTTCAGAAAAATCCCAAAAATTCACCCTAAGATATATTTGATATTCTGAATTCAAAAATGAAGTCCGTTTTACAAAATTCAGAACATATTAGTCACATTAATCAATTTAATAATTAATTCCCGCTGTCAGAGCAAATAGCGTGTTTTTATAAAACAATAAGTATCAAAAGATTGACACTGGTTTAAGTCTGATTTCAAAGTGAAATTAATTCCAACGACCACTATTGGATTTAATGGTAAAAATATTTTCTAATTTCACTTTAAAACCAATTCAAAATATAATCTAATCATATAAATAAATTAGATTAAAAAGAGGTTTTGAATTAAAATACAACATTTTACACTATTCATTAAAAAAATGAACTTAATCGGAAAAATACCAAAAAATTACACAAAGTAAAATTTGATGTCCCGATTCTTAATATGAGTTTTATTTGGTCCAAAAGAATGTTTAAGAGTGAAAAAAACTATATTTAATGACAGTTCTCCATTAAAAGTTGATAAGTGAACCTTTAGTGAAAACTAGGGCATATACGCCTAAAATTGAATTCTTTCCGTATTTTAAGCCTTTAGCTTTTATTGGATAAATGTAAAAACATTTAAAAAACATATATAATCATATTTTAGTAATTTCTATCCATTCCCGCCAATACAATGGCTACATGTTAACTACCATTTGAATTAATATTATTTTATTATTAGAGTGCAACGTAAGATTCCCAAGAAACTCGTTGTTGCGTGTTGGGTACGCCATCGAGCATAGCGTCCCCTTTAAAGTCATATTAATATTTTATTCACAAATATGGATAAATATGAAAATTCCATATTCATTATTTACCTGGGGTGTTACATCCTTCCCCGCTTTTGGGAATTGCGTCCTCGCAATTTTAAAATTGCGCTTGGAAACATCCTTGAAAGTCCCACATCGGAACAAAAGTCGGTAAAAAAAAAAAAGATAAGTACAAAGGTCACCCGAGTTAACCCATACTAGGATTCCAAGTATGAAAATATGGACATGGAGAAGAAAACATAGGTTCATGTTCTCATGGAGAGTGATAGAAAACATGTTTAGGAGAAAGTTAACCATGAGAAAATCACAAACTTGTGATGGGTTAAACGGTATTCGATTCCCCTATAGGAAAAGTTAATAGACAACATTTTTGTTTTAAGTTACTTTTTATTGAGGAATTTATTCATAAGGAAGCATAATCACTTATCATGTTGACTTTCAACTTTTACTAGATTCCTAAGTCAAACTCATATTTTTTCCAAAAGACGAGTATTTAGGGAGACTTGTTCGCATCAAGAGTACTATAATCAACTTCTAGAGAAGCACCTAATCCCCAAAAGAGAACTATATACATCCCATGTATTTAAGCTTTAACCAAAACCAAAACCAAAAAGGTTAGTACAAGATCAGATAATCCAGAAAAGGATAACCCCTTATAAAAAGAAAATCTATTCTTAATCTCCAAAATTTGTCCAACAAAACCCAAAGTTCAACGAGGACCATCCGATAAAAAATTTGTCCATAAAATTCTTCAAAGTAAACCAATATAAGATTGAAACCCAAATATTTGAAGGATTTAGTCACATAGTCTTCCAAGTTAAATCGTAACATTTATCTCCAAACAACATTAGTCGCTCCTAAAGCCTCACATTGAAATGTAATTATCCTAATCACATATCCTCCAAAATCAACTTACTCTTAATTCATAAAATCATATAACTGAAAAGAATCAGTAAAACTAACCGGGACTTCACGTAGTCCAGTGGTAGGCGATAAATACCAGTCGCACTTTGGTTGTGGGTTCGATTCCCGTAGCTTTGTCCGATGCGACGTGTTGTCACACGGTCTGCGTGTTGTCCTTTTTTCAAAACTATATAATTCTTAAAACATTCCCCAAAATGAGATAAAATATTCAAAGATGATCATAACATATTTTAACCTCAAGTTTATCTCATGCCTTTCATTTTCCATCAGAACATATAATAACCCATAATTACCTCAAAATTAAGGATCATATAAACCCTAATGGTTACCTTAATAATTATTACCTGAATTTCCACATCGAGTTGGCCATCTCGTACATGATGCACTAGAGAACTCACCAAGGTTTAAGTGGTTGATCATGACTCCTTGATAGTTGGTTTAGAACAACCATGAGTTTCCTCATTGAATCCTCCATTTTACCTAGTATCTTAATCATAGATCCACCACAGTTTCCTTCAATCCAATTGTCACTTTGGTGCCTGCGAGATCCAGCCATTCACTAAAAACAGAAATGTCAGTGTGAGTATATCAACAAAACCATCATGTACTAATGAGTAAGATAAACACCAAGATATACTTACTCATTCACTTTATCTAAAACTAGGACTCTTTCTGAAATCCTATCCATTATGGTAATGTCACTTATGCTTAAAGAATATCCTGACCTCTAAAGTTATCTAAACCGACATTTGATACCAACTATAAGGCCCCAGCCTTAAACCTTACTTAATCTTGAGTTATTACAAGATTACACATTGAGGATCTTTTCAGGTTTAGAGTTTTAGAGAATTGGATCATGAAACTTGCATTACATTCCACATTTAAACAAAGTGGTTACATAAAAGACAGTATTCATTCTTCCCATCAACGGAAACATATTTAAAATGAAACATGGATTCTTTCTTGACACATCCTCGACACTATCATCACATCATGTACCTTTCCCTTGACCTGTGAAAAACATTTCAAAAACTTGGGATGAGCATAAAAAGCTCAGTAAGGGTTATAAAAATATGGAAAGGAAACATGAGTTCGTATATACATAAGAATGAAATCATACTTTACCCATAAAATATAGGCATATCAAATCATGAATAAATCATAGAAAATATCAGACATAAAGGTAACTTGAGGCATTCATAACATTCTTACGTAGGGAGTAACCCTCTTGGTTACGTTTGGAATACCCATCACAGTATATTCCCTAAATATCTTCGGAGAAACCTTAACGTTTCACTCCTTCGCGTTACCCAATGCATTGGAGAGCTATATCGGGCTCACCCGCACTTAGTTTATCACAGAACCACCCGTTCTTCATAACAATGACCAAGAACCATAACATAATCGTATCACATAAACATGAATAAAGGAAACATAACATTTCTACATTTCAATCACAATATAACATTTTAGGATATTGAAATAATTAATCCATTCAAAAAGAAACCATTTCCAAAACCATTTAAAACATTTAATAAAGAGATTTTTGAATCAAAGTCTCCCATACCACCTTGAAGCTTTTAACATTTTAAACCATTAATATCCATATAAATAAATCCTTAAAACCATTTTGAAAACATGGATATTAATAAGAACAAATAATTAAAACATTTAAAACGATATTTTGGTTAAAGGGGTTTTACCAAAATTAGAGACACTTGAATACAATAATCGAGTAATAACATTTAGTCAGAACTTTATAATATCATGAGAATAAAAGGATTCATGATATAATACTCCAAATGACAGTATATACACCATATAAGAGTGAATTGGTGCATAACAACAATGAACCCTCAATAGAAATGTCAAATGTGATGAAATCCCTTATAAAGAAGGTATCCTTAAATTAAGGACAAATAAATCTCAAAAATATGTGTGAAAAATATATATACACCCAATATAAGTGGATATTAAGTGTAAAACAATAAAAGGTCATTCACACATATTCAAAGGATGACATATTCAATGACTACAAGTTGAACCTAAAGAAATCGAAATTGGGTTAAACAGTTCCCTTGACAGCCTAACGGCATCACATCAAAATGAGTTGATGAGAGATAAAAAGTGTATCTCATCACTTGGACATAAAATTTACTTCAATAAGGATGTATGAGAACATATCCCAACATAAAAATATGTAAATTAAAAGACCCAATAAAAGAAGTCTTTTAAAAAAGAGGAGGGTGAAAGGTTCCCTTACCGACTTGGGTATCTTTCAAAACATACACCCCATGAAGAAAGACAATAGGTCATTGATGTAAATACTCATAAACGAAAGTATATTACACAAAGAGTAGAATAATGGGCAGTACATACACCACTCAATTGAATTTTTCGCAAATGTAGCATAAATCTCACGGGAATAAAAGTGAGATGACAAATCCCTTACGAAAACTCAACAGCCTAACGGCACCACATAAAACTTCCGAATATGGATTGATGAGATCAAATAGAGTATCCCATCATATTAAAATAGAATTTAAAGCAAGTGGAATATAAAAGAAAATCCCCCAACATTGCAAGGAGGAGTTTAAAAGAAGTGACATAAAGGAGAGTACTTAAAAAGAAAGAGAGGGGTTAGATCTCTTACGAAAATTCGGCAGCCTAACGGTGCCACTCAAAACTTCCAAAATGGATTAATGAGAGAGAATAGGGTCTCTCATCACATGAACATAAAAATTACAGTAGGATTAATATAAAATATCATCCCAATAACAAGAAAGATGAGCTTTAAAAGTAATGACATAAAAGAGTGTACTTAAAAAGAAAGAGAGGAGTGAGATCCCTTACCTCGGGTCCGACTTGACTCGATCGTTCTTTAACGTCCTAAATAATAAACTTGAGTTAATTTAAACTTTATTAAGAACCTTTTTCTAGTTCATTATTCCTATTAGATCACTTATTTCCATGTTATAAACATTATGTAAACATTTAAGTTAATAATGTTTGTTTTTTCGATATTTGGTTCTTAAGTCGAAAGTGGACTTCTTACCATTACATGTTGTTCGTGTGGTCAAATGTTTATTATATCCTGAATAATATTCATGATTTGGATATAATATATGTCATATATATCCAGTACATGCATGCATTTATAACATTACATAATCATTTAGAGGTAAGAAATGAAATGCACCGTTCATGGAGACGGTAAGCCGTACGTACGCATGAACGCTACTTTCATTTCTATTTCATATTTTATAGAATGGAATAATAATTTTATAAAGTTATATTATAATTACAGTATAATATCATATATAATATCATATTTCCATCCTTTATTCATCCCACATATGGTATTTAACGAATCAAATCACTTTGAGGGGGCGGTAGTCCGCACTTCCTTAAATGAAGATATCGCGTATACCCATAATGGAAGCCATAAAGGTAAGACAAAAATGAAAAATACAGAATCATAAATAAAACATAAACATATTATATATCATATATAAAAATAGTGACATCATAATGGCCACCTTTGAAGGTGTTAAATGAGTATTGAACAATCATTGTTTCGGGAGGCAGAATTTCACCATCCACGGAAACCGTATGTTCTTTAACCATTTGATGTAGTTGTGTAAGAGTGTAGCTCGAATAAATCTTATAACAAAATCCTAGTATATTGAAGATACTGGTGTTGTTACAAAAGAAGTAAATAAAAAGAGTTTAGGGGGTTGGAGAAGCAAAATAAAACAAATGAACATGAGAGAGTGAATTACCTTTAAAAGTGTAACTCCTTTTGATTTGAGCCTAAAGGCTTCCTTTGAAAGGATTATTCCCAAAGGGAATCCTCTAGGATGAGGAGAGGGATGTGTAGAGAGTAAATGGGCAGGGTTTGGCCGAGCCAAAGGCTTGAGTAGTGTGTTAAATGAGGTACAGGTGGGGGCCTTTTATAAGAGGAGAGGAGGGGCACTTTTGGAAAGTAAAGAAATATTACTTTATTTGAAAATGTGTTTCGGTTTCAAAAGGTCCCACATTGGTATAATTCGTGGATAAGGTGATAATGCTTCTAATTCCACTCATCCAATTGGTTTTATACATGTGTAGTTCATAGATTTTACATTATCTTTCCATTTTATTTAAATCGTAAAATAATGATGTCATCACTGCATCATTATTATGTCATAAATAATTTAATTTATTTAATGTCTCAAAATTATAAAAAAAATACTATGATGTATGAAAGCTTTTTATCTTTACAATAAATATTTATAATCAAAAAGATGACTTGTATAACCTCACTTACAAATTGTTTTAGTAAAACATATCATGTTTGTGTCAATTTTACTTTTACATTAAATAAAATGTTATTTATGTCTTTTCCCAACCAAAGTGGATCCATGGGGTCCCCAAGTTGACCCATGGCTTGTCTTGGTCGGACATGATACAACCAATGAGGGTAAGACATGTTTCAAGCTCATCTCATTTTATTAAAGCATTATTTTTACCTTAAACCACACTAATTACCACTAATCGCGATTAAGAACTTAATAAGTATCTATTCACCAAAAAATTATTATAATCTCATTGAACCTCATTTTACTTCTTAATGACAACCATGTATGTCGGATTTTTGAAAATCAAAACACAATGATGGCAAAATTTCATTTAAACGGAAAATCAGTTTTTATAAGTACCACTTAGTGGTTTCACTATTCATTAAAAATTGATGTTTTTCAGAAAAATCCCAAAAATTCACCCTAAGCTATATTTGATATTCTGAATTCAAAAATTAAGTCCGTTTTACAAAATTTAGAACATATTAGTCACATTAATTAATTTAATAATTAATTCCCACTGTCAGAGCAAATAGCGTGTTTTTATAAAACAATAAGTATCAAAAGATTGGCACTAGTTTAAGTCTGATTTCAAAGTGAAATTAATTCCAACGACCACTATTGGATTTAATTGTAAAAATATTCTCTAATTTCACTTTAAAACCAATTAAAAATATAATCTAATCATATAAATAAATTAGATTAAAAAGAGGTTTTGAATTAAAATACAACATTTTACACTATTCATTAAAAAAATGAACTTTATCGGAAAAATACCAAAAAATTACACAAAGTAAAATTTGATGTCCCGATTCTTAATAAGAGTTTTATTTGGTCCAAAAGAATGTTTAAGAGTGAAAAAAACTATATTTAATGACAGTTCTCCATTAAAAGGCGATAAATGAACCTTTAGTGAAAACTAGGGCATATACGCCTAAAATTGAATTCTTTCCGTATTTTAAGACTTTAGCTTTTATTGGATAAATGTAAAAACAATTAAAAAACATATATAATCATATTTTAGTTATTTCTATCCATTCCCGCCAATACAACGGCTACATGTTAACTACCATTTGAATTAATATTATTTTATTATTAGAGTGCAACGTAAGATTCCCAAGAAACTCGTTGTTGCGTGTTGGGTACGCCATCGAGCATAGCGTCCCCTTTAAAGTCATATTAAAATTTTATTCACAAATATGGATAAATATGAAAATTCCATATTCATTATTTACCTGGGGTGTTACATATATGGTTTACTTATGATTTTATATTACCCGTTCTTTTGTAATTCCATGGTAAAGAAGTGTTTTGGGTAAAATCATTTTATTTATCGTACGTGTTTGGACTTGTTGTTATTGATAGTATTATTACTTATATCAGGATTTACTTACTACAATAATTTAAATAATTATTTATATATCATATATGTTCAGTATATATATATATAATAGATAGATAAATGAAATGAAATACACAGATCATGGAGACGGTAGGTCGTACGTACGCATGAATGTTGTTTCCCTTTCCTTATTGACTTTAATGGAAGTAATTAGATAACATATATATATACATAAATCCAGTAGCTTTATCATATCGTATATTTCATTATTATTCATTATATATACTTTATAATCATTCTTTAATGGTAAACATGGAGAATGAATCTCATCGAGTCTTGGAGATGGTAATCTGTACGTATGCACGAGCGATGATATCATTCCCATAATTGTTGAATTGAATTATAGTGGATGATATAATATCTAAGAAACAATATGATGTTATAATAAATATATATAGTTATTCTTTACACCATTATACCCATCCAAGTATGGTGGTGGTGGAAAAACAGATTACACCACGGCGTGGAGACGGTATTCCGTACGTACACACGGGCGGTGATTTTGTTTTCTGTAGGATGGATAGAAGGTGAAATTGAGTTGTTTCATATTTATAATAACATATCAGTATATTATTGATACTGATGTTTTTACTTTATAATGAAACATCTAAAGAAGAAGAAGTTGAAGAATAACCAAAACTAGAATGAATCGGAAGAAGAGATTACCTCTTATTCAATGCACCTCGTTTATGCTTCCCCTTAAGGCACTAGATTTGGTCTTTTGAGGAGACAAAAACCTTTATAATGTTTATATAGAAGTTTAGAAGGGAAATTTTCAGGGTTGGGCTGATCTTGAAAGCTCAAAATTGTTTAAAGAGAAGAGGGAGGAGGTTCCCTTTTATAAGGGAGGAGAGGGGCACCTTAGAAAAAACATAAAATAATATTTAATAATAAAGTCATATTCGGTTTATAATAGCTCCAAATTGATTTATTTAGAATATAAAGTGGCGATGGATCGAAATAATTTCAACCAATTGGTTTTAGACAATTTTATGTTACTATTTTAACCTTATCATTTATATTTAACTCTAAATTAAATAATTTAACTTTTATCGTGTCTTCTTGTTTTCTTACACTATATGCTTGATAAACATACTATAACAAGCCAATAGTACCCCAAGTGATTCATTATTAATATATAAAATCTTATATATGTCATTTGACCGACCCTTAGATTTGTAGGAATAGAATAATAATTAATAATATAATACTTGTTTTAAAATCTATTTTATGTCAATTTTGACACTATTTGGTAATTGATTTTTGTGAAACATATAACAGCATTATTAGTCTAAAAAAGTTACATAAATCAATAATAACATGTCATATTAACAAATATAATTATGGGAATTCATAAAAAGTCTCAAATTACATTTATTTGGGTATTTATAATATCAATTATTTTAATATTTCATAATTAGGTAATTATTGTATCACAATTGTGTCATAAATAAATTAACTTATTTAATTTATAGAATTATAAATAAAATACCATTTGGTAGGAAATATTTTTATCCTTCTAATGAATATTTATAGTCTAATTTATCTTATTTATAACCCTATATTAAAAAAAATTAGTTATTAAATGTTGATTTTAACTCTTTTAACTCTTCTATAAATAAAATAATAATAAGTGTCCTAATCTAATCAAAGTGGACCTAAATGGTAATATTTTATTCCTAAGGTTTTTTGGTCGACTTAAACTTATCCAATAGAATTATGACATGTGTTAGGGTAATAATAATATCATTTTTACTCTTAATTGCCCTATTTACTTTTAACAGTGGTAAATAAAAGTAAAAAGTAACTATTCACCAAAAATTATTTTTATCTTATTGAACCACATTTTACTCCTTGATATTATCCATGTCTCTCATATTTTCAAAATTCAACTCACAGAAGTGGTAAAATTAAGTTCTTTGTAAAATTGAAAATGCTCCTAGGAGGGGGGTAAAAGATGGTAAAAACTTCGATAAACTTTTTATATATCTAAAATTATTATAAAATGACTCCAATGAATTAAATTGAACTTATATAAGTATTATGTATCTATTTTGAAATAAAATAAATTATTATTTAAATAAAAAGTCAGTTTTATCCAATAACTCAGTGTTTTCACTATTCATCAAAAATCGAAAGTTTTCAGAAAAATACCAAAATTCCATCCTTGGATAATTTCAATATTCCGAATCTAAAAATGATAACCTTTTTGAAAGATAAAATTTCTGAAATTTAAAAAAAGTGGGTATTACTATTCATAACTTCTATTTTATATAATATTTTAATAACATATCATTGTTTAGTGAAACTCGGTATTGCGTACAACACACGCTTTCATGGAAGGTCACAATAGCATGTAAAGCAAGCCAAGTCAGGGTTGTGTGTAGTTCCAGATTCCTTTGTTGTTGTGTATAATAGAATCCAGCCATATTTCATTTATACATTCAATATATATATATATATACACACACTCAATGTTGGGTAGAATAACTTCTATCAATTAAACTTGAAATTTTGTGTAACACGGTCCAAGAATAGTGTTGCGTATACTAAAAGCTAATAAGATGTTGCATATAGTGCAAGATAATATTGGTGTAGCATACAACACAAGACATAAAATAAATTAAAAAGAATACTTCCCATAAAATCTCGGGATGTTACAGTATGGACCCCTATTAATATTAGATTTTTATTCATAGGTGTTGGTATATTTTTTCATGAATGTTATCTCCCAATCAAGATCACATAATTTAAAATTAAAAATGAATTTGGGTCAAATTTATATATCAATAAAAAAATTGACCAAAATATATTGAAAAAAAAAGAAAACTTTTTCAACCAAGGGGTTTCATATATACAATGTAGGGATTATGGCTTTAAAAAGGACATTATTTCTATTATTTTTAAAAATATAAGAGGAAATAAAAAATGATCTATAAAGGGTAAACATTCAATTAGTCTAACACAAAATACATTATAATAATATTATGATTCTATATGATAGAGTATATTAACAATTTTACCTTCATAATTTTCTAGGGATATAAAAATAAAAAATTATCAACAAATTCCTTATAGGAAAACTATGGTCACAATATATTTTATCATTTATTTAGAGAGTGCGGTAAAAATTTTAAAATTACTACTAAATATGTATAATGAGATTGAGAAAATAATTATTTGAGTATACATTTATTTATAAATAAATGAAAATGGTTTTAATAAATTAATTATTTAGAATAATGATGTGATGGATGGGTATAAGGTGTTACATATTTACTATCATATGATGTTATTTATTTTGCTTTTTATTTTCAAATTGTTAGAAAACATTGACTATCAAAAGATTAATTATATATATTCTATGTATTGGTTTGGTCCTTGTAATTAGTATTTTTTTATATTTGGTTTTTATATCATATCTCATATTATTTCCATCATTTTCATTAGTGGAAGGAATCCCTCATACTGATTTATGAAATTAGATCAACTATATTATGAGGTTTTTATAGGATGCTCATCATTAAAATAATCAAATAAAGTCCCCTTTAGGAGTGAATGACCATAGAATAAATATTTTACGTGGGGAACCAAGAAGATTCAGTGATTTTTATGAAATTAGGGATCATTATTTCAATTTTATCTTCATAAACTATTATTAATATTTTTTTTGTTTTTTAATAAATCTTGTTTATTCAGGGATGTTCATGGGATATGGATTTTTTTTTTATATTGAAAATGGTTATTCTAGTTGTTCTCATGGTTTTTTCATCTAGAATTCATGATGAATAAATTTATTGTTTTATGAATAAAACTAGTGTAGTATCTTGATGAAAATTAGTATAGTTTATGGTGATCACATTTCATATAGTCAACATTAATGTGTTTTGAAAATTTTTTGGTAAATTAATTTGGGTGTGTCCATGTAGGTATCAAGATTCCCAATGATAGTTACATGGTATGTAGAGATATTAACCTTGTGGGGCTACATAATATAAGTGGATTCAGTACTATAATTGTTACCATATGAGGTATATATAGTGTCTTCCATTAAATAACCATATTTTCATTAATAATATTAGATTTAGTGTCATTTGTAAATTCTTAGATATGGCCTCAGTGAGAGAACACTCTTGAAAACATTTAAAAACACATATAAACTCCATGTATTGAGGTTTTATATATTTTCTCTCTAAGGATCCATATATAGGAAATTTAAATGTACATTTTACGGGTCATTCCATATAAATAATGTATATGCTTTCCTATTTTTTGTCACTATTGGTGAGTTGATTCAAGACTGATTTTATATATTTGTCCCATTAAGATTCAAACGTTATCTTCTTGACGATCTCGGGAATGTGTGAGGATATCGGTCCCCTAGATGAATCCAGATACTAGGTTATGTGAGCCCCATAGGTATTCATATATTGGTAATATAAATGATTTATTAGAATATATTTATCGTTGGGGATATAAGAGTCAAAAAAAATTGCAGTTCTTAGTCAATTTTTAGGACTCTATATAGTTGGTGGTCTTATATGACTTATAGATAGACATAATACACAAGGATATTCTATCATTCATATTAACTCTAGTGATATTATATGAGTATTTTGTTTGGGTAGAAGTATAGGAAGTTAGTTATAAATAACCACTATGTTATGGTCATTGTGGATAATTCCTACCATAGAAAATGGATGTTCTCTCTCCCCTGAAACATTTTGTGAGATACAATGGGAAATAGAATACTAAATTTTGAATGTATCTTTTTTGGACTTTATTAGTTTGTTGTAGTGTTAAATGAATATTAAGGGAGGAAAGTGTGATGATTGGAGTTGGGTACTTTATGATCATATATCATACATATTTTACCCCCTAGTGAGGTATGGGTCCCCCTATAGTTTTATGAGTGGATACATTATTGTTATGAAATTAATCTAGTTTATATGATTTAAAAGGATGATGTCAATAACTCCCCCATCCATTATACTCACTCCAATTTTGTGTTTTTCAATTATAGTGGTATCAAAATTGTGGAACTATTGACTATTTTTTCACACAGTGTGCATAGTTTTGGGATCAGTGGGACTCATAGGGAACATGTTTTCTAGGTTTTATTATGGTATATAACTCTTGTGGATATGGGATGTGTGGGTAGTGTTTCATATTTTTGATGGATAAGTTCACATTTTTATGATAACAATATCTTAAGACTTCGTTTTTTTATCCTATCAATTTTTAGGAGGTTCCTTTAATCATTTATTGTGGGATTGGGATCTTTCCCATGGAATTTTGTATGGGAACATATTCATGTGGCTGATATCCCACTTGAGTTTTGTATTGTACTCTTCGTGTTTTTATGCGTCTTTTAACAATCTATATATTCTGAAATCAATTATTATATACTTTAATTAAATAAGGTTTTTGTATTTGAATATCGATGCACTGATGATTTTGACTCAATGCCTTATGTGTAAGGTGATTGATATTATTTATGAATGCAGATTATCTTGTCAAATTTTCAGTTACCATTTCATATGTGATCTTATATTCATGATCCTTAGGCTATTTTGTTCATATTTGGTTTGTATCCACCCCCCCCCCCCATCCGTATATATGTTGGTTGATATTTTCTTCACTGATCGGTATATTGGTGTTTAACCATTAGTTGTGTGGTGTATCTGTTGTGGATGAGTTGGGTGGTTTTTTCCCCAGAGGCTAATGATCCATGAGATATTTCCCCTAATGTTTGATACTTTTTAGTGGATTTAATGTTCCATAGAATGAGTACAAATTTTGGGTAATCTTGTGTATCATCCCTTCAGATAAATTAATATTCTTAATAGGGTGTGAATTCATATATATTTTTTGGTTAGTATTTCCCCCCATCATTGAGTTGGGAGGATGTATGGTTTGTCCACATGGTTATATTATTACCTTATGTTTCTTTTCCCATTATTATTTTGGTGAATTATGTTGGGTTTTTGTATACTCACTCCACTATGAGATTTATACCCATACATGTTCTATTTGTGTAGACGACGTAGAAGTTAATTGTTTTATCTATGAATGTTTAACAAGTATAAATAGAGATTAGTGGATCCTATGTGATTCATTATTGTTGGATTTCATATTTTATTATGTAAAATGATGTTATTTATCTCCATCGATTCACCTATGGAGGGGAGAAATTTGGGTGCATCAAGATTTATGATTCTTCCACGAACTCTATATTACATTGGATGGATAATAGTTGTGCATATCCATTTTTTCAAATTAGATAGTCATGTTATCATATATGGTTCTAGATATGTTTTTATTGGTTCATGGTTTAAATTTTCTATGAGTTTTGTACTATAAGGCCTCCCAAATATATATTAGACATTTTTTCTCTTAAATAACCCATAAACTTTTCAAGGATGGATTATAGTGCCACAAACAGATAATAACTAGACATGGTGTGTACCAGACTAGTCAAGTTGTGTCAGATCAGTATCAAGGCCAACAATTATAGGTATAATTATTAATTATGGGCATATAATGAGCTTCATTATAAAGATATGGAAAGATATTTCAATAAGTATTATAAATGTTTTTGAAAAAATGAGGTAACTAAGCTAGTGTGTGATGATTGACCCATTCCTATTAAATTGATATAATAATATATTGACTAATAATATCAATTATGTCATTTGAAATAGGGTATAATTGATAAAGCATTTGAATCATAGTGTTAAGTGTATTTTTTTCATTCCATTATATACTACATTTATAAATGTCATCATGTAATAAGGATTATGATTTCTCTTATTGAAATGTAATTTCCAGAGGAGTTATATGTGACTTTTATAAATTATAGGAGAAGTGAGATTACACACATAATTGTTATAATCCTTGGTGATTCTATATCATTATTCTATATGGTTTATTTAAAGGAGGATTTTCTTTATAGATATGATAATTGGGAATGTGATTTATGATTTTGTCTTCATCCAAATGGTCAGGTATTCCCCCTATTTATTATATTATTATTTTTGAAGAAATTTACCCCTATATTACTAATGGATTAATATTCTCACTCATATCTTATATGTGATACTAACTTCTATTATATTCCACTCACATATTTTATATTATACTTGATAAGAATTATTTCATCCTCTATTGTGTGTTACTCTAATTTACAATGTGTTACATGATGATTCATAGGTTACAAAAATAGATAAAAAATTCCACTAACCTATGTCTACTATTTGTTACTTATTTGATAGCTCCTCTATATTAGATGTTGTGGTATACCCCATTATTGAATCACATAATCTTGTGTTGACCATGTATACCCATTTTACACATTTATAGGGTGCTTATTGAACCCTATGTAGAAAGATTACATCCTTTACCAGTTTATAACAACTTGTTCAAATTAAATTCCCCCTTTATATATCAATGATCAGTCAAAGATTATATATTGTGTGATGTTTGATTATGATCAACCTATTGAATATGATGTTATAATATGATCTTTCTATGGAGATTGATCTTTTCCATTAGTTTCTTTATTTCAAATATTATGGCTTGGATGAGATGCACATTAGGATGTGGAACATAGGTGGGATGTGATTGATTATATGTTTCCCTTAAATACATGTGGGTCATCTATTTAGGTAGATCATTTGGGGTGTGTTTAATAATACATTTTATGGATGATAATCATAATAGTGATCATGTGCTGGAAAAATGTAAATGTTTTATATATAAACATTTATCCATCTCTGTATCTTTTTTCAGGCTCCTTGATGGTATCATTATTGAAATACAGCCTCCCAAATTATGATTTTCAGTTGATTTTACCATACGGTGTGTTTTGAATCATATTTAATGGATTATGGTAAAAATTCATCAAGAAATGAGATTTATATGTTGATTAGGTACAAGACATAGGAAGAAAAAAAACAAATTTTCTCTAGTTTTAGAGTTTATCTTCAATAAAAAAAATTAATATCATTACTATAGTAATATAATAATAAATATTCCTATAAAAATGAGATATGTCAAATGAGCATGGGAAGCTAGGAGTTCAAAATATGGAGATTTCTCACTTCCTGGATATCCAAGAAGTTGAATTATATTTTGGGTTATACTCTCAATATATGTTTACTAGTTAATAGAGATGTGTGTGTAGTGATCTGTTACATCCCCAGTGTTAGTATTGGATACTTGTTATTGTGGATAAGTGAATGAAAACTTGAGTTTGGCTATTATAATAATTATTTTATACAAAAGTCTTCTATCCGTAAAATGGGGCTACATGGGTGGAATTGATATAGTTTAAAGATATATACCTTATGAAAAAACTTTATCTACAATTTAGCATTGCAAATTAATGTATTATGGCTGTAAATAATTATTTTTGTGCATATGTAGATCATGGGATTCAAATAAGGGAATTTGGTAATCTATGTTAAATGAAAACTTTTCTAATATTATTGGTTTATGTTCTATTCGTGTAATATTATAATATGTTATATTATTAAAAGATCAATGATATCCACATTCCATTTGATAAACAATGTTTATAGAGACTCTTCCCATTTATATATATTATTACATGATTTTAAACATTATTAACCATTCAATTCTATCCAAGGATCAAATATCTACTATATTTGGAATACTATGTACATAAAATTGAAAACATGGGACTATAATATAACATCTTATCATTAGTCTCCATAATATGATCCTAAATTCGTTAGATCTCCTATAATAGTATAAAATAACATGGGGAATACATAGACAAATAAGGAATATATGAGAAGCTTGGCAAGGTAATAAACATGGCTTATGAGTCAGAATGTATAACATGACAAGATAAAAGGAATATAACACGAATAGACATGTTTTATGGTATCATAAAATAATTTAAATCATATGATCTTGAAAATATATGAATTTGGAATCAAAAAATAACATAGCATAAATAAGAGTCAAGGATAGCTACCAAAATCATTTTACAATGGGGAAAAGGTTAGAGAAATGAATAGTCTTACTCCCTAATCCCATAAATTACATATGATGTGACAAAAAATTTCCCAATTCATTGGATAAATATTTAGTTTCACCCATCATAACATGTACACTAATATCTGTACTAATTAATTAATCAATCATACATAATAAACATAAGGTTTACCAATGGAAAGAAATGGGTTTTGTAATCATCTCACACGGAATAAAAAAAAGGTATATAATAATGTTTTACCTTAAATAATTAATATAAATCATTATTATACATCCATAATCAAAAAGATAAAATATGTCATCAATAATGATGTTTATATAAAATTGGGACATGAAAAGTTTTGGTTATAAAACATTAGTAATGATCCACTTTAGTGTGTTTAAGGGAAAACATTAACTTTTCAATAATGGAGATAAAGGATTTATTATTTACATAAAAAAGAAAATAAGTAAAAAATCATGATAAAATGAGTGATTTAAAAAAAAATGGGTTGATTGAATCATCTTATTGAATTTACTAGAATATGTAAAATAATCATAGAATTCCCCTTAATCGGGTTTTCTTATCTTGAGGACTTCATAAGGGGACCTTTTATAAAATATATTTCCCTATAAAAGAAATATTAATTGATCTGGATATACAATATTTTGGAAAACATAAATACAATATATTGGAATTATGTAACAATAATTATAGAATACAGTATAGAAAATATCGATAATGTTTAAACCAAAGGAAAAGATGGAGGTTCAGAGAGACTCCCTACCCTATGTGTCAATGCATTCTGTACATATAGTTAATATATAGAAAATCATATAAGATTCATTAATAACAAGATTCATAACCTATTACACATACAGTATATTTATTATAATTTTGTTTTTTTCATTTATTGATTTATTGATGAGTTACAGAGTTCAATTTTTTCAATTTGGGAGTGTTTATTCCATGGTTTCTTGGTCGGCTCACTAGTGTATAATTATTAAAGATCTTATAACATTAGAATAATTATCCCTAGGTTTTATGATATTAATTCAATTAAATATTTCAACATTTCCCCATATATATTTATTTAAATATGATGATTCATTTTATAAAACATTGAGCAAAAATGTTTTGTTTATTTTGGATGTTTTTATGACCATCGTGATCTAGTATCATTTTATATAATATTGTGTTTATATATATTAGGTACAGAATATGAGATATGATATAATATACCTATTAAAATATACTTTTACCATAATAATGTTTTTATTACCATTCATGAATGGAGTTAATAGAAAATAAAAATGCATCTATTCATGAAGGTGGTGAACCGACATATTAGGGAAAATGTATTCATTTTTATGAAAAAGTATAAGAGAAGGGATTTGATGGTGGATATTACAGTAATATAAACAAATATATATATATATGTATGATATTGTACTAATCATTTCACTTTTAATAGGTGGGTGAGGATAATGTAGAAGTATCAGATAATTTAGAAGCAAAAGATGGGGGATTTATCCTCTTGAATATCGTCTCTTTGAGGACCTCCATAAGAAGTCTATAATTCAAATTTTGGTGAGATGAGAAAAAAATTTGACCTAGGGAATATCCTTTTTAAGGTTATTGTGAATAATATTGTCATGTTACAATGATTATGAGGTGCGAGGAGATGGGGTGGTGAGGGTTGGTATTTATTAGGGGATGGGAGTGGTGTTTTTATAATTATACTTGATAGAATATTATTTTTTCTCTAAAATATCAATAGTGTTGATTCTTATTATAACATCTAGTAAATAGTTAATATGATCTGGAACTAATTTCTTCTTACATTATCCACGACTGAAAAATATATGTATTAATTTTATAATATTATATACCATAGCATACACTATTCACCAAAAATTCAACTATATTAGAGAAATCTAAAAATTTAACCGTAATAATTTTTTATATGTAGATTGTAAAAATGGAATCCATTTTATGAAAATAATTTTATAAATATGAGAAATTTAATTTTTAAATCAAGTCATCTTTAATTTGAAATATTAAAATTTTTATATTTTTTTTAATTTTATGACACTCTAAAAAATGAATTATCTTCTCAAAAAATTATATATTCATTTTTAAAAAGAATAATAATAATTTTATAATGAATTTTATGAGAAAAAAATTCAATTTAAATAATTATATTCATTATTAAATATCAAATGAATTATTTTATTTTTAAAAAATGCCAAAACAAAATTTATCATTTTTAAAACATTTATTTACTTCTACAATGATATAAATATTTCATATTTCATTTTATAAGAAACATGAATACTATTTTAAATTTTCATATGTAAGGTTGCTATTATAATATTCAGATTAAAATTTTAAATGGTTATATTATTCTTCCAATGGTTGAGTTACTATTCCAATATTTCGATTGATATTCTAACAGTTAGATTTATAATGGTCTTATAGGTTCACAATTTCTATAAAATTACTATTATCATAATAATTCATTAATATTTTTTATATTAACTCATGTTTATTTATAATTTTTTCATTAATATGAATATTTTATGGTTAACAATATATTTTATTTCTACAACATTGTTCATGGGTGCAGTCATTTTGGGGGATCAATGATATCTAAGTTATCTCACTCTTATTCTATTATTTTCTATTCATTATTGTACATTAATATTTGTAATTATAATTGGTTTATTTTATGACTAATTTATCATTGAATTTTTATGAGAATAATGATTTGTGGTTTCTTTATGTAATGTATGATCTTTATACTATATGAAATAATTATAAGAATGGAAATTCCATTTATAAATTTTTAGGTCGTTACATTCATCCAACAATATAACATTTTACCTATGAAATTTAATTTTACATACTAAGGTCAATACATGTGAGGGTAGTTCTCTTTTACTTCTTCCTCTAGTTCCCATGTCACCTTTTTGTACATATTGTTTCTACATTTAACATTGAGTTGTTTCGATGTCTTGTTGAAAAAAAAATTATCTCTATGGTCCAAGATCATCACATGATGCTCCAGAAAATGAAGATAATTTTATAATTTTACAACCTATAAATGAATTATATAAGAGTAATTTGGTATGTACTCCCCCATGACCTATACATGGAATATACCATGTACTTGATTCATGGATGGTGGAAGTTCTCGTTGATATTCAATAACTCTAGTGTGATCAAGAATATCAATGGGGATGATAAACTATGGGATTATATTTTTATTCTTCTCAGTCTCCATGTGTCCCTTCAATGAAGATATGTGGATGAATATAATGTCTCCATCCTCAAACTCTATATTCTATAAATGATTATATTCATAGCACTTTTTTGACTTTGGGAGCCCCTGATGTGTAGCTGAATAATTTTCACATTTTTCACCAGTAATTAAACTATTTAAGGTCCTAGATGCTTATGTTCATTGACATGATCATACCATACATGTGTGATAAATATATTTCAATTAATGGATTCATATTGGATTTTTTTTATGATTTAGTGGAAGCTATTTTTGTATGAAAACTTGACCAGAGTTAGATATTGATCTCATCCCCCTTTGAAGCCCATCAAGAATGCTCTCAACATTTCATCTAATATATGAATATTTTGATGATATTTTCCCTCTTCCTTTGGGGTGATAATCAACAATTAATTTTTGATTAGTTTTTAGTGAATTATGGATTCTTTTTTTGAATATAGAGGTAAATATTGGATCTCTATTGGATACAATTGATAATGGTATATCATGAAGCCCCAACAATTCTATGATTTATATTTGGGCATGTTGATTGAGTTATAAATCCGATAAAACTATAATTAAATGAGTAGTATTTGTAAGGTGATCTATAATTACCCATATAGCATTAGTTCCTTTGGATTACTGCATAAGTTTAGTGATAATGTACATAGATATGTTCTCCTATTTTCATCTGGGTATGGATAATGGTTGAATAATCCCCTTATAATATTTACTTTATTACCTAACTTGATGAAATATTAGGAACATTGATTTATCTTTAGGAATCTATTTCTATATATTATACCAAAAAAAGTGATCTGGGATTTCTTGTATATCATTGTGCTTCCTAGGTGGATAGATAAGGTTGAACTTTGTGAATCATTAAAAGTCCCACTATCTATCTCATGATTTAATGGTACACATAGTCAAGAACCAAATCCTATGACTCATTCTCCATTAATTTTAACATTTGAGGATTTCCCATTTAGAGTAGATTCTAACTTCTTCTGAATTTCAATGTATTTTCCTTGTGAATCATTTAACTTTCCATTAGGGATGGTTGAGAAATAATTTGGGATAGGATGGGTGATATTCATTCCATTATGATTCTCGTGTCTATCCTGGGTAATTATAAGAATATTTGATCCTTCTAAATTCTCATTATAGATAATGATGTTGGGTCATTTCTATGTAGGGAATATACAACATTATTCACTTTACCAGGATTGTAGTAGATTGATTAGACCTAGTAATAGATGAGAAACAACCATATTCACTGGAACTTATTAAGATACTTATGTGTGAATATATATTGTAGTATCTTTCGATCAGTATATATCTCACACTTCTCCCCATATATATAATTCCACTATATTTTCACGGCAAGCATTATATTTTACTATACCAGATCATTTGTGGGATAGTTTTTATAATTAACCCTTAGCAACCTTGTAGTGTATGCTATCACTTTAGCTTTTTTCATCAGTACATATCATATTCCCTTCGTTTATGCATCATTGTATACCACGTAGAGTTCCCCACTTGTCTACAGTGTATGTATGGGTGTAGTGATAAGCCTCTTTTTGAAATCTTTGAAGTATTCTTCATATTCACTGGTAAAGATAAAATTTAATTCTTTTCATATCATATTGTTTTGTGAGTTTTTAAATCATGATAATTTCTTCAAAAATCATCACTAATAACCACCTTGACTAAGGAAACTAAATATCTCTATTAAATATATTAGCATAGTCCACTCCTATGTTTCTATTATTATATACGGGGATGTATATATCCATTTATTAGTGATAATATTACCAAATAAAGACACTTACTCCATAATAAACTCACATTTACATTAAATTATATATCAGTATTCATTTTGAAACATTTTTATCCTAGTATTCAAGTACTTTTCATCCTCTTAATTACACTTAGAGAATATGATAATATCATCTATAAATAATATCAAAAATATTATGTGGTAATCTATAATGGCTATTTTCCTAAGATCCATGAATATTTCTATAAATCAGAGAGTCGAAACGGAATAACTATGAACTCATAGTGTCAATTCCTTGTTCGAAAGGCTGTCTTAGGAATATCTTTCTTCTTGACCTTTAACTGGTGATATTAGAAATGAAGGTTCACCTAAGAGAAGTGTGTGGCCCAACATAGTTGATAGAACAATCGATATTTCTATGGTATGAGACACATGTTCTTTATCCTGATTTTTTTGAGCTCATGATAATCATTGAAAGGGAACATCGATCCATCTTACTTCTGGATGAAGTGGAAAGATGCACCCCTTGGTGAAGCACTCGGGTATATAATACCGATATCCAGATTTAATTGTAACTTCTTTTCCAGTTTATCTAACTCTATGGTTGACATACTATATGGAGTCTATGATATGGTCGGGGATCCTGGTATAAGTTCAATTGAAAACTTATCCTCTTTTTCAAGGGTAAGAATGGAAAATTAATAGGGGGAAATCGGTGTATTCCCATTTAATTGGAATGTCTTTGAGAATGATCCTCTCCATTTTATAAATAATTTTACAAGGATATTATTACTTACAAGGAAGTAATATCTGTGATTTTGAGGATTCTGAAGAATATTCATCATACTCCCTATACATGTACATAATTGGAAGATTCCTTGGGATGTGAATAGTGATCTCCCCTTCTCAAGAGTTTATGTTTTCTTTATATATAGATAAAAACTCATTCCCAATATAGAATCGAACTCCATGAAATAAAGTAAGATATGATTTTATGGGTGGTTAAATCCTAAAACATTGACTGAAGGGGAGTTATATACTTTAGTTGAGTAATTTCAACATTTTATTTTCTTAGAGAAAACTCAACATCCATATTTTGGGGTGTGGTTGAATATTTTTACTAAACCTGCATGATATGAATGATTGTGTAGAACCAGAATTTTAATGTAAGTTCACTATTATTAAATTAATAAGTATCATATCATTCACTACATTATTTTAAGTAACCACCACAATAATAGTAATATAAAATTATCTTCCTTTCTAACTAGGGGGGGGGTTGTCGTTAATTTCCACTAACAATAATTGGATTTTGGAATTGGATTTCTTAACATAAATGTTACTTGTATTTGAAACATGTTACTACAGGTTGAGTGTTAATTTGAAAATTGATTTCTTCAACCACATTTGCTTCATTTTTCATGTGAATTCGGAATTTATTGGCCTTATATACCTCCTTTACACAAATAAAAAATCTTCATATTCCCTTAAAATTGTTCCTAAGATAATTCTTCCAACACTTTTTACATGTGGTATTTTGGGTTGTCATTTTATTACATGGGATATATATGTAGATCATCCAAAATTAAACCCCATTTGACTATTTTTATCAACTAGACCATGACACTACTGATATTATCTACTTTTCATCATATTATTAATGGAACAAATGAAAATATTCTTAATGTTATCAAGGTCTTGAATCATGAAGGATTTTCATAAACTCAATTTCAATACACTGTACCATGAATTCAGTATAATAACCCAAGATTAACATACATTGAAAAGACATTATTTTTTAGAATATTTCATGCAGTACACAAACACAGGCCATAATATTATATTTTTTTAGTGCCTTTAGAAAATTAGAAACGTAAAAAATTAGTTCATAATATGTCTATAGCTTCCCCTTCATATTTATTTATAACTGGAACCATTTTTGACATATCATACCTAATAACTTTATTCATATCATGTGGAAAAAACATAATTAAGGGTGATCTCAACTACCTAATAATGGTAAAAAAGGGAGATACATAAGCATAGAATGAACATAAGGGTATGAGAACAGAAGATAAACATTTTAAGATCATACCCTCCATGTCAATGATCATATTCAAGAGTAATGGAATAAAAAATTATAGTTTATAATACATGAATCATAAATGAGTCAATGGAATAATCCAATAAAGCATTACATAGAAAAAATACCTGAAATTGTGGCAAGATCACAAACACACAAAGATATATATATATATATAATGATGTTCATAGTAGTCAATTCTTAAAACAAAGGATATCAAAGTGGAATAAGTTAACTCACCAAACCATATTGGTAGTCAAGGGTAACTCCAAAGACTATCTTGGGAGTCAAGGTTCACTCCTAAGACCATCTTAACGAACAAAATCATCTACTGAACTCGTTTCAAGCTCCATTTCTGTCATGTATAACTTATAATATATAAATCGTTACCAACTGCATTGGAAGGGTATATTGGTCCCACCCATTGCATAATGAAAACCATACATATGTGTGTTAAAATAATATAAATAATTAATAAACATAAACTAACCATGAAAATAATAAGGATATCATCTTTGAATCATAACCCCAATAAAGTAAAAGTACTGTAGAATAATGTTATCTTCACAGGAAAATGATTTTTGAAATATCATTTGAAAAAATTATTGAAAAAAATATACTTTCCAATTTAAAACCCCATTTTCAAATCATGATAATTTTAGAAAATATTTCTCTTAAAAAATAACCTTAAAAATATAAATTATTTTTTAACTTACTTTTAAACATATTTGAAATACATTTCCTTAAAAATTATATAATATCATTCAAATCAATTTTTTAAGAAAAGGAAAATTTTGTTTTGAAGGAACACATATGTATAACTGAGGAAAGAATAACATTATATAAAACTTATAATATAATGTAAATAAGTAGATTAATTATATAACATTATAAAAATTAGTATATAAACCTTGTAAAATAATATAAATGCCAAACATAACATGTGTCTAAAAGAAGAAAAACTAAGACAAAATTCCCTTAATGATTTGATACCTTTTGAATCATAAACACCATAGAAGTTGGATAATGGAATTGATATGTAAATACAAAAAAAGTTAATTTTAATGGTCATATATTAAATTCATGGGAATTAAAAACACCAACAATTGAGAATATTAGTGAATACGGAGTAAGTCTCATAGAAATAAAGTTGAGACTAAAAAACATGTTACCTTAAGTCTTGGATTTCACCAGACATGTTAAAACAAATAGTATAATAATAGAATTTTATTATAAAACTACCAGTAAACCTTATTCATATATATAATACGATATATAGTGATCTTATGACTTTATAATACTAGTTTTTTTTAAAATTCATGTTAAAGTTATCTCTTGGTTTTTCATGCATTTTTTGAATTGTTATTCTTAGCCCTATTACATAGATGATGATTTCATTGTATCTATAATTATAATCAAGATATAAATTTTACATTAATATTCATTATAAATTTATTTTTTTGGATTCATAAAATTTAAATTTAGAAAATAAAATAAACCATTCATGGAGACAGTAGGTCGTACGTATATATGAACGTTGTTTACATTTTCTTATCATATTAATGGATATAAAATTATATGATACATTAACATTACAGAATATTTTTTAAGTCATATATATGAAACATGTTTGTTAAAACAATTATTAATTCATTCCATGTATTTTTTAAATGAGACATATCACTTCATGAGGTGGTTGTCCATCGTAAATATGAACAACGTTATCATATTCCCACAAAATGGAAAGCATTAAGGTATGTGTGCTATAAAAATTACAAATGTATAATTATGTCATAAATATAATATATAAACATTAATAACATCATAATTATCATTCATTAAATATGGTGATGGAAAAATTATTTTTATCACTCTGTGGATATGGAATGACGTAAGTGTGCATGGGTGATACTCCCACGTCTTGTTTGATAGAAAAGGGATTTTATAAGGGTGTGTTAAAAATTATAATAATATTTAATAATATTTAGGATTATTAATTTATTTTTATATGATATATATCATTGATTTATTATAGTTATAAAAGAGTAGAAAAGAGAGTGATTGGTTAGAGAGATTTTCTATTCTTCAAAACGACTCCTTTAAATCTCCTCTAAAAGACTCTAGAGTTAGTTTTTGGGAATAACAAAACCCCTATAATGTGTCTGGGGAAGTAGAGAGGTTAGTTGGAAAGATATTTTTCAATATATACTAATAAATGTTGTAAAATTAGCTAATGTAGGAGGTATCCTTTTTTAATAAATGTTATAGAAACTTTTGGAATATCCCGAAATATTAATTTATAATAAATCTAACCTCCATAAAAATACCTCTAAATGTAAATTGATTAAATGATAATGTGTTATAGGGTGTTAATACCATCAAAAAATAGATTTTTGACTTGTTTTTTGTGTAGTTGTAAACCGTAATGTTTTTATTAACCCTGAGTTAACCTATTTCAGTTTTAACTGTTGTAATAAATTCAATATTTTAATGTTACCATTTTAACTTGTAAGGTATAAATTTAACTATAAATGGTGAATTAAATAAATTTAGGACCATAATTAAATCAAATTTTTCCTTATTTAGTATTTTTATGTTTTTTAACTAATTTAATACAATATTATTTTCATATAATATAATTATTGTAAATTTTGGCACTATTTATTACATTGAATTTAATAAAATTAATATAGCAAGCCAGTATCGAATAAAATCATTTAATACAGACCTAATATATCATATTCACTTTGAAAAATCAGATATTGCCTTATGTAAATAAAATTATGTCCCTTTTTATATTAATAATACAACTTAATTCCATTTTTTCAATAATAAAATAATTATGGCATCATCATTGTGTAATTATTTATGGAAATTATTTCTACACAAAAAAATATCCATGTTATATATAATAATTTTATATTTCAGAATAATATATACTATCAAGTATACCTAATATTTAACCCCATATAAAAAATTTTATAGTTATTAAAATTAATAGTGTGATATTTTGTAAAACACTTTTATTTTAATAATACTTAAGTAATTTTCATAGAGAAGTGTCCCATAAATAATTAAATATAACAAAAATAGATTTTAGGCGTCTAATTAAATTCATTCAATTCCATTTTTAAATCCCCTAAATGATCATATTGTAATGGTAGCTTATCGATATGTACTACCAAAAAATCTGCCTCCAGTTCATGATGTGCTCTGTGTATATCTTTTGTGGAAGTAAACATCATGTATATCGATTTTTACTACCAAATAATATCCATCATGTTTCATAAAATTACCCCCCCCCCCCTTTTTTAATCCATTCCCTTTAATGTTCATATCATTCTAATGGTATTTATAGAAAACGGGGAGGATTTGTTTAATAATTTTATAAGGCCCCTAGGTGGTGGTAAATTCAAAACCATGTGATTGCCCAATCTATTTTACCATGGTTTTAGCCCCTTTGGGATGCCTATTACGTTATTATAATCCAAAATAGTCAACCAAAATTTATATATTACATATTACTTCATTTTGATTTCATTAAACATAATGAAAAACTCAAATTGATTTTTTTACTATTCACCGACAAATAAAACATTTTAGAAAATTCTCATAATTTCTCTATAACCTAATTTTGACCTATTGATTTAAAAAATGATTTTTATTTTATCATAATAATTATCTAAGTATGAGAAATTTAACCTTAAAATATAAAAATCCTTATTTATTAAAAATAATACTGGATGGAAAATGCATTGTAAAATACATAGTAAAATTTCTAACACCTGAAAAAAAAAATATCATTTAAATTTATATAAGATTATTTTAATCATAATATTTCATTGAAATAATTATTATTAATAATATTATAGTTTATTATAAATAAATAAATATATATATATATTATGAAAAGTAAAATCTCAATCTGAAGAAATCAATTTATCAAATTCATACCCCCTCTCATGTTTTGACAAATTGGTTTTGTACGACATGAAACTACTATATTAGTTCATCGACTCTTGTCTCTATATTAATTTCCCTTTTTCGTTTCTACATATAAACAATTATAAAGATAAAATTATTATTAAGAGTATAGTTTCCAATGATCATATTGGCCAATGGTTATATAACAGTTGAAACTAGAAGGTCACATTTAAAATTATAATCAATTCATTATTAAAGAGATATATTATTGTTGACTACAAAATAATATAATAGGCATTTTCTGAAAACAAATATTTTTCAAAAAATTTGGGAAATTACATTATTCCTTCCTTAGAAAATTGCATCCTAAAAACATAAACTTGTTACCTCAATTTATAAAATGTTTGGGTACTTTTACCTTATGTTCTCCTCTAGTTCCCATGCGGAATCATCAAATTTATGGTTCCTCCATAACAATTTAATGATGTGGGGGTCGTGTTGCGTAGAACCTTGTCACAATGATATTAGATCTCCTCGAACTGGTCCTCCTAAGAAAGTGCATGTTCCTGTAGTGACACATTAGGATACAATTCAGGTGAGGGGTCGCGTATATAGTTCCTCAACAGAGATATCTGTAATACATCACAAACATGTGCTAGATTTAGAGGAATTTCAAGACTATAGGCCACTCTCTTATGGAATCAAGAATTTTATATGGGTAATGTACTTTGGGATAGGCTTCCATTTCTTCCCAAACCACATGAATCTCTTTCAAGGTGAAATTAAATGAATGACTTTATAGTCAACATCAAAATCCATGTTTCAACAATGGTTGTCAGCATTACTCTTCTGCCAACTCAGAGTAATCTTTATGTGTTATTGGATGGCATAGACCATTTTTGTCATCTCTTTCCCAAGATTAGGATCAATATGCTTTCTCTCACATGCTTCATCCCTACAACTAGTAGTTCTACATCACATCCCATATAGATTTTATAGTATTCCATTTGAATAGTTGAATAGAATTTTTTATTACATTAGAACTAAACTAATGGGATATGTTGATCTCATTCACCTCTATATTTCATTGTGCATGTTCTCATCATGTCCTTGAGTGTCTGAATATTCCTTTCAGATTGGCCATCCATTTGGGGTGATAGACTATACTCAAATTCAATTCAGTACACCAAGAATATTGAATAATTATCCATAATTTTGATAAGAACCTTGGATCACTATTAGATATGATAGAGAGTGGTACCCAATGCACCTTGCCACTTTCTTTACATAAATCTTGGAAACTTGGTCAAGATAGATATACTCCCAAATAGAGATAAAATGGGCATTCTTGGTGAGGTATTCCACTATAACCTAAATCACATTGTTTTCTTTTAGATGGCCATGGGAGACCAGTGGAAAAGTCTAATATGATATTATCCCAATCCTATGATGGAATGGGTAGTAGTTTTAAAACCCATTTAGTAAGTTGTCAATCTTCATACACTTTTTGAAACACCATGAACCTTTTAGTGTGTTCAGAAATCCTTGTTTTCATGTGATCCCATAAATATTGATCATGAATGTCCTTAAACATTATCATGCTTCCATGATGTATACAGAAATTATATATATTAGATTCATCAATTAGATTTTTCTTTATTTCTTAAATAGATGGAATAAATAGTCTTGTATGAAAGTTTAATACACCTTATTAATAAATATTCAAATTAAGAAGCTTTCCAACCTTCACAACCACTATATTCTTTTACAAAAAAGTATCATTTCTTTGAGATTTATTGATATTTTCTATTAATGAAGGTTTATAACTTTTTTGGTTTGATTATGTCCCTTTCCTTATAAATCCAATGTACAATTTCAGTAGGTCATTAATCAAATTATCTCCTTGAATCCTCATCCTTTCAAGAACATAGGGTTTTCTTACATAATGCATCCGAGGATTTTTTTCTCTTTTAGGATGATAATAAATTTAAAATAAATAGTGTTTTAGAAGTTCAAAAAAAATTCTATGCCTCATTTTGAATTCCTTTTTCCAAAAAATGTACATAAAAATTTTATGGTCTATGTATATATCACATCTCTACCCATAAAGATAGTCCCTCTATCTCTTCATAGAAAATACAACTGCATCCATCTCTTGGTCATGCATAGGATAATTCTTTTCTTGATTCATTAACTATTGAGAAGCTTAAGAAATAAACAATTCATCTTGCATGAGGACACACCAAATCCATTTTAGAGATGCATTGATAAAAATAACAAATCATTCTTTGATAAAGGGATGAGTTAACTTGGGAATATTAAAAAATAACTTCAATATCTATTGTTAACTGTCTTTTCACTACTTAGTCTAGATAAACTTATCCCCTTTTAAAGTTAACATTATTAGTGGATTAAAATTTCATGAATTATTTTCCAAAAATTCCTATAATATCATGCTAATCCAAGTAAACTAAAAAACTATGTTTCTGTTTTAGGATGGGGGAACTCTTCAATATCCTTTGTCTTAGAAAGATCAATTGAGATTGTTCCATTTGTGAAAAGTAAAACGAAAAAAATCCTTTTTAAATCAAAATTCACATTTCCTAAACCTTAAAAATAGCCTCTCCTTCCTTATAGTTTTCAGTATAACCCTTATATGATCATCACTTGTTTGGGAATATATCATAATATCATAAAATAAATCTACCAAAATGTTATAAATTTATTCTTTAAATACTATATTAATCAAATCCGTAAAAATCGAATGATAATTATTCAATCTAATGGATTAACAACAAACTCAAAATTTCTATATCTTGATCTGAAGGCGGTCTTTGTAATATATTGTTTTATCACCCTTAATTGATGATAACCATAAGAAAGATCAATCTTGGAGAATAATTGGGCCCCATGAAGCTGGTCAAATAAATATTCAATACGTGTTTAGAGGGTAATTGCTCTTTATATTGATACCGTTAATTTCACAATAGTAAAATCATAACCACAATGATCCATCCCACTTTCTTAAAAAGTTAACACAGTCTCCCCAAGTAGACACACTTGGATGAATAAATACCTTCACTAAAAGATATTTGAGTCATTTTTTAATTCCTCCATCTCCAAATTTTCCATTATATATGAACTCATTAATATCATCTTGGATCCAAGCATAAGTTCAATGGGGAACTCTACCACTATTTCTAGGGGAGGTCCATCTAACTCCTCGGGAAATACATCAATGTATTCCTGAATGATAGAGATGATCTCTATTTTTATACCTATATTTACTTATTCATCTTCATTGATCATCTTCATCATGAAGTCTACGAGTGGTGCTTCCAAAAAAAGCTCAGATCGAGATACCTCTCCATTGAATGAACAATAGGTTTTATATTTAGGACTAAAAATATATACTTGATTCTAAAGTTGATCATAGAATTATAATTTGAGAGTTATTCCATACTTAGTATTATGTCAAATTCACACATGGGAAGGAGTACTTGATTTTCAGTGAGACGTTTCTCTCCAAAGTGAATAATAGAGTTTTTTTATACGATTGATTCTTGGATAATCCATCCAAGAGACTTTACTGATAAATTTACTTCTAACCATTCATGGACTAATTCTAAATTATTTCCAAACATGGGGGATGCGTAAAACCAAAATAAAAAAATTGCTCTTTAACTTTGAGATAATAATGAGAGTACCTACCACCAAATAATTTGGATCTTCAACTTAATATATCATTATAAGAAAATCATTTAAATTCTCTATTAGACAATGTGGAGGTTAATAGTGATTCTCCTCCACTAACTTATAATTTAAACTATGATTGTAAAAGTTCTCGAGGTGTCCACACTTGAAACATTGGACTTCATGTAGGTCCTAAACCATATTTCATTTTCTAGTGTTAATAAGTTGATGCTTCACCTCACTATATCATTTTTGAGTAATATAACCTTGTCTTCCAACCTTTTTGCATTTCCTGCTCCCAAGAAATAAATTCCTCAAATTATTCATCCCATATTTATTGTATGTGGAATGATTCTCTTACTTTCCTCCTCTTCATTGATAAAATCTCCACCCCAATTTTGGCTCCAAATATACCTTCTTTTAATTCAATATATGGGACCAATTAATCTATCTAAACTATACTTCAACTTTCATAGCACTCCTCACAATCTCTTCATAGTGTTCAAAGTCTCAGTTGGCTAGATTCCTCTATATATAGGGTCTTAGTTCACGAAAGAATCTATCAACCTTCACATTAATATCAATGACAAAGATAGAGGTGTAATGGGAATGTCCTGTGAATTTCATCTCATTGATTCCCACATATTCATTTTTTAGCTTCTTTAGATCTAGGAATTCCTTCTCCATTTTTTCACATTGAACAAGGGAAATATTTTTTGAAAATTCTTTTTGTGAACTCTTCCAACTTCATAGCAACAATCTCTCCTCGTATCTTTGAGTTTTTAAATATTGTCCACTATTGATCAGCTTCTCCCTCTAAGTGGTACACAGCTAGAGTGAATTTCTTTTGTTTCTAAAAACAGTTTCCTAAAAAGGTCACTTCTATAGTTCTTCTCCATTATTGAAAAATCAATGGGTCAGTATATCCACTGAATGACGGTCGTTATTAATAAATAAATTAATCAATGGAAATTTATTCCCATCTAGATAAATCTAGTTTCTCAGATTGATTCAAGTTATTTTTCACAACTTGATTTTGATTATTCATCATTCTCATGATGTTTTTTATTCTATAATCCATTAGAATTTTGTCGGTGCCCAGTCCATTATGCTCACTATTTACATGGTTTCTCTTATTTCCTTCTATTTTCTAAAAGAAGAAATACATAGTGAGAAATGTGTTTCATTTTATAATATTATAAGTCTAATGAAATTTAAGGTCCTAAAACATCGTTCCAAAATATTTAATTCGTTATCAATATTAACATTTCATATAAATCATTCATTATAGTCCATAAATAGAGTTTGATTAACCAAAAAAATCATCCAAGTGTGTCAAACTAGGAGTGAAGAAAGGCCTATATTTTTGTACCAAGTTACACTGAGTCAGCCTAATTCACCTTTTCAGAGATGTTACCCCTAGTGATATATATCCTAGATTCATATCAACTTATTCCTATCCAGAAATTGAGTTCTTTTCTCAAAAACCACTTTTGTAGTATTTCCCCAAAATATCGTGATGTTTTTCTAATATTTAAATGTTTCTATATGGTTATTCCTAATGTTTTAGAATCATAATTTCCATAAATAACAAAACTGTCCTTTGACACAAACTATGGAATCCCACATTTTTATTTCATAGATTTTAATTACATTATACAAACAATGGGTCTTTTAAAGATTAGTTTCTTGGTAAAAATGGTACATAATACATGAAAACATAAAACATTATTTTATTCCAATTGAAAGGATTATTTAAGGATGATCATAAGTACATTTATTTCATATCATAAACTAGGGATAAACATCAAATGAAAGGGTGAGAATAAGGTTGAGTAAGGGAAATTAATAGAAATAGTTTACATGTGATCTTTAGGATATTCAATAAGAATATGAAGAATATCATTTTTGAATGAAAAGGGTAACATGATAAATATAATAAAAAAATAACAAGAATACTTAATAATAAATGTGGCTGAAACATCTATTTTATACATTAATACAAATTTCACCAAGGTTTCTCACTGAGTTGTCAAAAAAATTACCAAGGTTATTCACCAAGGTACTTCAAAACATGTCATCTATAGAGTTCAAATATTTTTCCCATTACGTTGGAGTGATATAATATCACACCATTAATGTCTCTCAATTAATTTGAGTCACATAGATCATAATAAAAAACATAGAAATAACACATGGATAATAAGAGAAACTATTTTCATATCAAAATAATGATGTTTTAAAAAAGAGCTTAAAGACAAGATATTTATGTCATTTTTAACACATGAAAAAATAATATGGGTTTCATATATTTTAATCTGATAATAAAATAGATAATTTTAATATATCGTTGAAGACCCCTTGAAAATAAAAATATTGGGTATTAAAAATATAATATAAGAGAATTTCATGTTGAAAAGATTGAAATATTGAGATGAAAATCCTACAGCGTAATATGTATCAAACATTTTTTTAGAATACAATAAAAATATAAGGGAAAAGGGTCTCCAATTCATTAATGACTCATAATATAGTAATGGAATAGAATAATATAGACATAAGAACATTATATAGAAATTATAATGTGATAATGCATAAAAATGGAACCTGAAAGGAAAAAAAGAGAAGTTGATATTTCTCTTACCTTGAAGAGTTACTCTTAAAAATAAATGATTGGGACCTTGAGGGAATGAGGACACCATGACAGACTCCTTGTGGTGTAAAACTATCAAATATTCATGTAGGATGAGTTGGGTGTGAATTTAAATGAATAAATGGGTGGGTATTTATAGAACAATAAGAGTATTTGTTTAATAATTTCTTTAGACACCTATGTGGTGGTAAATTCAAAACCATCGGCATTTCCATTGTATTTTCCCATAGTATTGGTAAATTAGGACCTAAATTATGTAATTTTAATCCACATGAGTCTACCAGAGTATTATAATACCTATTACATCTTTACGATTTCATTAAACATAATTAAAAACTCAAACTGTACTTTTACTATTCACCAAATAATAAAATATTTTATAAAGTTCTCAAAAATTCACCCTAAACTAATTTTAATGATATAATTTAAAAATTGGTTTTTATTTTATCATAATAATTATATAAGTATTTCAAATTTAACTTTTAAATATATAAAACTTTATTTATTAAAAATAATAGTGGATAGAAATTGCGTAGTAATATTTATAGTAAAATTTCATACAATTGAAAAAAATATTTAAACTTTTAAATTTAAATTAGAGTATTTTAATCAGACTATTTCATTGAAATTATTATTATTCATAATATATTAATTTATTATAAATATTATTATCTTTTCATAAAAGTAAAATTTCTCTCTGAAAAAATCATTTATCAAATTCCACATATTTTAATGAAAATATTTTCCAAAAATATAATTTATGGAATAAATATTTTTTTTATAAAAAGGTATTACACATTATATAACTAAAACCTTGACACATAACCCCTAATTACGTACAAAGGTGTGTGATGGTGATAGATTCATTGTGCATCTAGGATAAAATCACTCGAGTGGTAATTTCACGTAACTTAAACATCCCCTATAGGTGAATTCATTCAAGATAAACAAGTTGAACCTTGTATTAGGATTGGTCAAGAGAGAATCTAAGTGACGTTAACTCACTCACATGTTTGGAAAAATGGCCTTTTATGGATTTACTCTACTAGATGAGGCCATAGACACTTCTTTCTACATTAATGTTCCTTGGTCACTTCTACTTATAAAAACTTATAATGTTAAACTCATTATTTAGAGTATAGATTCCAATAGTCATAGTTAAAAAAATTCATATAATATTTGAAACACAATGGTTACATTTGATATTATAATATCTTCATTATTGAATTGGAATATTTATATTGAGTAAAAATAATAATAAAACACACATTTCCAAGAAAAAATATAATTCATAATGTCTGGGTCATTACAATTTCCCTTATGAACATTCCAAAATATTAAAATCCTAAAAAATCAAAAGAAGGTTTATAAATTTCAAAAAACAACTTATCATTAATCCCCCAAAAATAAGATGTAGCTATTAATTATAACACACCAATCATGTGAAGAGAATTGTCATGTATTCTCTTTAAATGTAGTAATAACCTAAATTACAAAAAATATTTAGTAAAAACATGCATGATTTAAAAAATTAACTCCTTCCTCCTACAATAAATCCAAAAATTCTACAAACTCAATCCTTATTATCATAAACCACCTTAACATTAGATCTACGGACATAAATAATATCCAACTTATATTATCACAGTTGAAAATTTCTTTATCACATTTTTATCCCATCATGACACACATATTAAGTGTTATATTTATCATAATCCTGTGTTCTCAAAAAAAATATCACCTTCCACCTCGATCACTTTTTGTAGCTACTAATTCCATTAAACATATAATTTTAAATATCTAAGAGAAAATTAATTTGGTAAAATCGGTAGATGATTCATTTTTACATAATACCATAAAATTAATATTGAAACATTGTTCTTGATTTCATATACATAAACAAACAATCATTCAACAACCATATTAAACCATTAATGAGGATTCTTCATTTTATTCTTTAAAAATTATTTTATCTAATATTTCATTAATTGTATCTTCAATGCCATCAATATAACTATTACTTACACAACCTTGTTTATTTCGTCAAAATATTTTTCCCTTAGGAATCAATTTTCTTATTTTCCATACATTCCACATTTAAAACATTTAACCATCGATGATTCCATGGGAATTTCATTATCCTTGTCCTTTGCATTAACTTAACTTTTTCCTTTTAAACTAATGTGTTTGTGTACTTCTTTTCCAAACCCAAATAATCTTTTGGTTCCTTTGAAACATTCTCCTTGGTGACTTTTCCCATATGATTTACTTGTGGAAAATTGAACTGCATTCTATTATAATCACCATGAAACTCCATCTCTTTCTCGTTACATAGTTCAAGAAACTCACTAAGTTAGAGATTTTTTATCATATTTAGATATTTTTGGTTTTGAATAACCACAATATTTTTTTAACTAAATCACATTTAGTTTTGATTTATCAACAATATGATCATTCCTTTTTCCATCAAAATCACCCTTATCATGAATCCTCCCAATTCTACCCACTGTCAAAAACCTAAAAATAATAGCGTGATAAACACTAGTTATACTAGTAAAACCACATAATCAATGGGAATATCATTCAATATATAACATATTAAGTTTAATCCTCAATTATTCATGACCATTTCAATAATTCTAGTATTGAAACCAATACTTATTCTTATCCTTAAAGATCTCACTACGGTTTTCTCATGAAATCTTCCAAAGGATAACTAAACATTTAATCTTATTCCAACTATATTGACATAATCATAACAAAAAAAGAAATTTCATTTTTAAGAAAAATATTTCGTACAATGCTCTAAATAGTTTCTAAATACCATGTTATGTTAGTACATTGTAAACCCGGAAACATAAACAATTGGTTCATAAAACATCTACATATTACGCCTCCAATTTCTTCGTAACAAAATTCGTTTATGACATATCATAACAAATACATTTCATCATATCGTACCGAAAAGAATCAAAATAAAGGCTGAGATCAGATTTTCAATAAGGGTAGAAAAGGGAGATACATAATAATAACATTAACTTAAGTGTATTGGAATATAATTAACGCATTGGAAGATCATACCCTTCATGTCCAAGATAATATTCAATATTCATGGATAAATGATTGGAAGTTTATAAGAAATAATTCATATGGGATTAAATAGAATAATCCATGAATTCAAAACATATAAATAAGATATGGAATTGTGAAAGACACACATATATATATATATATAATAAATTCCATAATAGTCATAACTTACATACAAGGATATCATATTGGAATGGGTTTACACCCAAAAATATCTTATTAGTCATCTTTCACTCCCAAGACCAAATTAGTAGTCAAGGTTAACTATAAAGACTATATAAGAAGTAATTTTTCACCCCAAAGACCATCTTAATTAAAAAAGTATTTTACTAAACCAGGTTCACTAACCATTTTAGTCATTTCGATATCATGAGATATAAATCATTACCCAATTCAGGGGAGGGAGTATAGGTCTCACTGATCCCATAAAAAAACAAGCATATTTGTTCCATAAGATTATAAATTTTTTATAAAAATAGTCTAAGAATATGTAGAATAATTATATTATCCTTGGATCATAACCCCGATAATGAAAAAGTTACATTAAATAATGTTACTATAAAGGTGAAATTATTTTCAAAGATCATTTAAAATAATTCATGACGAAAATATATATTACTATTTTAAATACAATATTTTGAATCATAAAAAATTTTGAAAAAAAATTATTAAAATTAACCTTAAAATTTTATAGGGGATAATTTGAATAAAATATTAAACATATTTAAAATACATTTCCTTAAAAAATAATATAACATAATTTGAGTCACTTTTCAAACAATTTTAGTAAATTTTGTTTTGAAGGAACACATATTTCAAAATGAATAATGAATAACATTAAATGAAACATATAATACCATTAAAATAAGGATATTCCAGATTAAAAATGTCAATTTTTATCATATACACCACATAAAAGAATATTGTATCATAACATAACATGTGTCTCAAAAAAGGAAAATTGAGATAAAATTCCCTTATCGATTTTCCAACTTTTGAACTGTAATCCCCTAGAAAGAGAGATCATAAAATAGATATTTAAAAAAACATAAAATTAATGTCAAGTATTTTATATTACATTCATGGTCATTATATACACCACACAGTAAAATCAAGAAGAAAATGTGGTATAAGTCTCACATAAATAAAAGTGACACTAAAAATCCCATTACCTTCTGTCTTATGTTCCTTCATACATGTTAAAACCTAATGTATAAAAAATATAATTTTATTATATGTATACCAAAAAACCAAATTAATATATATATAATACAATATATGATTTATTTATGACTTTATATTACTTTTTTGTTTCCAAATTCATGTTAAAGTTAACGCTTGGCTTTTAATACGTGTTTTGACTTGTTATTCTTTGTCCTCTAACACAGATCATGATCTCAACATCATGAGAATTATTAAAATTATATAATCATCATATCTATAATAATTATATACATAGTTATAGTGATTAACAAAATTTAATGGTATAAAAAAAGTACTATTCATTGGGATGGTTGGTTGTTCTTACGCATGAACAATGTTTACATTTTCATGTCATATTAATAGAAAGAACAATATATGAAATGTTATCATTCTAAAATAATTTTTATGTATTATATATCACATATGTTTATTAAAATAAATATTAATATATTTCATGTAATGTTTTAATGACTTTTATCTCTTTGTGAGGTGCTTGTCTGCTATACACATGAACAATGTTATCGTATTCCCAAAAAATTGAAATCAATAAGTTACGTGTGATATAAAGATTATAGATCTAGAATTATGAAACAAATATCATAAAAAAACATAAAACCCATCATAAATCACAATTATTTAATATGTTGATTGAAAATGGAATGTATCGCTATGTGGAAACGATAAGTCGTATTTATGTAAGAGTGATACTTTTACTTCTTGTTAGAGGAGAAAGTGAATTTATAATGAAGTGTTCATAATGATAATAAAATGTAATCATATTTATTATTTTGATGTTATTTTTATAGTATATATATCATATATTTATAGGTGGTGAAGATGAGTATCAAAATAGTGTGATCAATTAGAGTGGTTACCTCATCTTCAAAACATCTCCTTTAGATCTCCTATAACGGAAAATTGAGTTTATATGTTGAGAAGAAAATAACCTCTATAATTTATATATGAATATTTAGAATATATTTTGGTAGATTTTATTCTACCTATAATTCTCAATGTATTTAAATGAGATGAGGTAGGAGGTTTCCATTCATAATGAAGGTGACGGGATATTTTCAAATTTCTCAAAATATTAATATAAAAACGTTAAATACATATCCAAATACCTACAAAATAAAAATTTGATATAATATATTAAGGGATATCATGGTAATCCCATCATCCAATAGATTTTGGAACATTTTTGTTTTATTTTTAAAGTATATAATTTTGATTAACCTTTAGTTAATGTATTTTAATTTTAACTATGGTAAAAAAAATTCTATATTTAATGGTTCATATTTTAACATAAAATGTGTAAATTAAACCATAAATGAAAAATTGAGGATATTATGATGATAATTTATACCTTTGTACCTATTAAAAATATTATTATTTTTAACTATTTTTATAAAATATTATCTTTGTAAAATATCATTAGTTTCAATTGTGGCACTATTCATTACATTGAAATTAAGAAAATCAATATAGAAATACAACTTTGAGACAATTAATTTTTTACACAAATAATATTTCATATTAATATATAAAATTCTTGTAACTCTTTATGTAATTAAATATTTTATATATATTAATACTTTTAATATCACTTAATTGAATTTTTCATTGATCAAATAATTATTGCATCATCATTGTGTAATTATTTATGATACATATTTCTTCACTAAAAAAAATTCCATGATGAAAATAAAAATATTATATTTCATACAAAAAATATATTTTTAAAAAAAGGCTATTCCTTCACCCATGATGACCGAAGAACAATTATTATTAAAATAATGTTTACAAGAGTCTAAAATATAGAATAATTTTACAATATTTTTTAGGATATGAAATAAGAGCATTGGGAGGTCTTCGAACTAGGTAATGTATTGATTTACTCCCATGTGGGCCTGGCCATCTACAACCATGTTTGCTTCTCGCTAAACATGTGTGATGATATAGTTATGATCGATAAGAGAATAGGTGAATTCCATCCAACAGGTATTAATTTTCCAAGAAAAATGTGTTATGCCATTCGAAATTCCTTAAATAATGGACATAGAGTCACTTTAAATCCAGAGGTTGTTCTATCCAAAGAGCTCGAAAAAAATAGAATGTATCAAACTCTCATCAGAGCTTCAAAGGAGGTGAAAATTCCACATTTACCCATTAAGCATCCAATAATCTGACTAAGTTGATTCTTGAAGACAACACCACACCCTACAGGTCCCAAATTTCCCTTGGAGGTTCCATCATTATTGATTTTAATCCATCTAGGAAGGGGCACTCTTCAAAACACCTCTAGAGTGCCATAAGGTTTATAGAAATTGTTTTTAAACCTTAGAATCTTCATGATTTCAATTTTTGTACGGTGTTGTGGTAATTCCCCTTTTGTATCAAGGCAGGTTTATGAATGACAATGTGGGTCCTCATCCAACCTGATTTTTCATTGAGTAGGTAATTTTTTTAAATAATAGCATTCTAATCATACCAGATCACATAGTGAAGCTCAAAAACTATAGCAAGGAAGAAGTTCCAAATTTTATAAGAGCATTATATTTCTGATCATTTTTTTAGTTGAGATTCAACAGAATCATGAATCAACCTTCTATAGTAAAAAATGTCAAGAATATAATTCCAAAGAGCAGAAGCAGGATCACAGGAGAGGAAGTAGTGGTTAGCATATTCTCTATGTTGATTAAATATTTTTCACTTAATACAGAGATAGATACCAAAATATTGAAGGATAATTTCAGTGGGAACTCTATTGTGAGAAAAATTCCAAATGAGATTGAATATTAAAGGTTTTATCTAAGTTTTGTTGAAATGTTTTAACCAGATGTAATTGCTCTCAGAGTTACAGAAATAAATATGATGGATGTTTTTTGATTTAATAATACCTTTTTGAGTAGGTTCCCAAGTTAATAAATAATTGGTATAAGTGAAAGAGTAGTTTTCAATGATTTACAAAATAGTATTAGGGAGGTGATCATGTTGAGAGTTTAAAATATCTCTCATAGGGTTGCTGGTATCATCAGAAGTTTTATCAAGAGATATCCGAAAAATTAATGGTTTTCATGACTAGTTATCCAACTATAATTCCAGGGAGGAGTCTTGGAGACCATCAATTTGGAATTATTCATAATAATGGTGAAGGAGTGTTTTATGGAATTCCCAATGGAAAAATTATGAAATTTTAATTTCTCATCATAAGTTTGTTAAGAAACTTATTTTTGAGAAAGGTAATTTCTTCATATGTATTGTGAAGAAGGTTCAAATTTAATCTTTCTTGAAGGTATTCATTAAATTATTTAATATTTTTTATACCAATACCACCATTTTCAATGGGCTTGAAACATGTTAACTAGGGAATATTCAAAAGTTTTCTTTCTAGAATACAACTAGTCTAGATGAAATTCTATATGGTAGTGTTCATTTCTTTAATGAGACCAGCATGCCATTTATATACCATCATGGATTAAACCATATTCGAGATAATATTTGATTTAACAAGGCACGTCCTACATTCCATATAGAGAGATTTAACATTCCAAGAAGATAGATGGTTTATAAATTAGTCAACAATAATCGTAATGTGACAAGATTTTGGTCTCCCCAAAAGATGGGAACACTATGATAAGTGAAAGGGATGGTACCTTCTTGCAGACCAAGGTCACTGATAATGATAGAATTTCTTCTAGGAGGAAAGTTATTCCCAATGATGATTCAAGATTTTTTCCAACTAATAGTGTGAATAGAAAACTCTTCATAGTGTGAGAGTGATGTTTTGAGGTTAAGAATGTTTCTTTTATAACCTTTTAGGGAAAGGATGATTTCATCAGCATAAAAAAGATTAATAAGAGCATTCACAGTCTTATAGACATGTATGGGATTCAGTTTATTCTGGTCCACCAGATGGTTGATCAGATGACTGAGGTAGTCTTATATTATCGATAAGAGAATAACAGATAGGGGGTCTCCTTTCCGAACACCTTTGGTTCATTTAAAATATATTTTGGGGGAGCCATTGATCAAGATGTAGATAGAATCTGAGTTAAAGAGAGTTTTAATTTAAGTGATAAATGGGGTACTAAAACCAAAATCCTGAAGGAAATTGAAGGTAAATCTCCAGTTCATGGTTTTAAAAGCTTTTTATATATCAATATTAATATATATGTTTCCTCCTCTATTATTTTTATTTTAATTATTGAGATAATAAGAGGAAAGACAAATACAGTCTTGAATGTATCTACCCATTATAAAACCCAATTGTTTCTAGGAGGAAATTTTTTCTGTGAGATTGGACAGTCTATTAGAAATGTTTTTGGTGATGATTTTATAAAGAGTTTTGACAATAGAAATGGTTCTAAATAGTTGAATCTTATATGAATTATCCACTTTTCGGATCAAGGTAATAAACATGGAATTAAGATCTTAAGGAATCACCCCATTGGAAAAGAATATTTTACAATTTAAAAAACATCGATCTGAATCACATCCCAATAATGTTGGAAGAAACCATTATTGAAGCCATCAGGACCTGGAGAACTATTGGGATTCAATCTAAAGATATTTATTTGATTTTAGGATCTATTAGAGTATTTAAAAGTAAGGATTTGTCCCCATAAATTATCACTAGAGGAATGACCACATGAAGGTGGTCTTTGTTGATATCTAGACCATTGAAGATGGATTCATAGTAGGATATGATATGAAGAGTGATGTCATCTTCATTTATAATGAGCATGTCCCCATCCATTAGAATGGTTAACATCTTGTAGGCATTTTTTATTCTTTTAAGAGTGTTATATAATTTAGTATTTATGTCACTGTATATTAACAATTTAACTTTAAAAGCTTGTATTCTCATATTTCCATTAAATGTGAACAAGGAGTTGAGTTTGACTGCAATGTTTAGTTCTTGAGTAAGATCTGTGTGGAGGTCAGAGATGGTGTTTTTTTAAGATCAGTAAGATATTTCTACAGAAGCATGATTTCATTATTAATTGGACTGGCTTTAGAGATGAACCTCATTTTTAGAGATTATTTGAGATGTTTTAATTTGAGATTACCAAAAAAGGCATCATTGTTAAGAAACATATAGGACCAATAGTTTTGGATGATATGAGTGAAATCATCATCATAGAACCAGACATTTTTTAATCTAAAAGGAAATTAGGGTTTCATGTCTTTAGTGGAGACATTGACAAGGTGGGTTGTTCATCAGAGTTCGGCCTATGAAGGCTGGTGCTAGATATATTGTCACATTTATCTAAAGGAGGAACATTCATGAAGGCTCTATCCAACTTAGTGGTAACTAAAATATTTTAGTGTCTTCTACACCAAGTGCATTTCGCACGAGTGTGATTAATTTCAATGAGATTGTTGTCATTGATAGAAGCTTTAATTTCTCTCAAGGAAATAGAAGCATGAGATGGTTAAATTTTCTTGCTTAATATGAGAATGGAAATAAAGTTTTAAATAATAAACTATAGTGCATTAATGTTAGTACAATGATATTATGGTTTATTCTAAAGAGTTATCATTTCTGGGTATGTATTCTTAGAATAAACATATGAGAAGAAAACATGTGTGTCATCTATATTAAAGTTGTAAGTAAAAATCTGGTCAAAGATATTTAAAACACTAATATTCTGTAAAGAAGAGTGAAATATCCATAACAGTTTAGCAAGGTGGTTATTATATATTGCACTAGTAAATACATAATTTTGTTGACATAAATGAGAGTATTTAGAGGAAAAATAATTTTTGACTCCGCAATAGAAAATAAAAAAGGATGATGTGTGTTAATAATTACCATTAAAATAAAGAATGTGTCAGAGTTAGAGATAACCTGGAAATTCCAAAAAATGATTTTCATTTAAACCTAGGTTTGGAGTTAGAACTCCTATTTTCCTTTTTTATAGAGCATTTATTTCTCTGAGACCTTCTAAAATATTGTGTATTATTAGAGGTATGTTCCTGTTTATGGATAGATATGACAGTGTTTTTATTTGTAGGATCATTTTTTGGAACACTCATATTCTAGTATGTATAACTCTTAAAACATATGATTTTATCATATTTTATAGTGTGGACAGTGGAATCCTGAGTTTTAGAGAAAATAAAAGAAGAACATTGAGCGTGGGGTAGAGATTCCAATCGATTTTTTTTACTATTGGATTCATTATTAATCCCTAATGTATCATTGGAATTTAAAAGGTAGGGGTACTGGATCTATCCTATACCTAAATCTTGGGTGTCTTCATCTACATTTTGTATAGAGATTACCCAAGGGAAATCACAATTATGAGGGGTTGTAGTGCATTTGTTTCATGCATTACATTTCGCTTGGTCTTTGGGTCCTGTAAGGATTTCAAGACTCCCAAGGCCTTCGACCTACTTATCTCTCAAAGAATTCGAACCACCTAAAAGACTTTATGCCACCCCAAGTCCTTCAGGCCACATGAATATGTAGATGTACCAATCATTCTACTTAGGACAAGGCTCGAGATGAGGATCAGAGCCGTCACATTCACTAGAGAAGATATATCTGGAATTGGATGAATGAGAGGGTATGACATTTCAATCTATACCAGGACTGTGTAGCTCTGCACAGGACAGCTATCAAACCAACCTTGTGAAGGGGGAGTGCTAATTTCAATACATGTTATGGGGAGGATCATTTTGAAGTTATCATGTCTGGTTGATTTCCTCTAAGACCAATAGGTCATGTAATTGTTTCTAAGTTTTCAGGCCTTGTAAGGGTTCCACCTCACCCCTTTAAAGGTTGGTAATCAAAAATAATAATAATAAGTGGCCTTCAGGCCATTAATCCTGGGTAGAATATCACTCTTACCCAGGGTATGATCAATATTTTGGATGAGAATAGATTTTGAGATATGACAAGTTTGACAAGTATTAGGTTTTCCCTTCTCATTGTCTAACCTTACAATGTCTAAAACTAGATTTTCTATTTCTTATAACATTCCTTGATCTTTAGTGGAGTTGTATTCTTCTTTAGAAACAACCACACAGTTTATATGCGAGGTATCCACTATGGGTTTCAAACTATGTGATTGTTTAACCAATATTTCATATTACTTTTTGGGAGGTTCAGGTATACCCATCATGGGAGATTTATCTTTTCTATTTACACTCATTTCCTTCAAATCATTTTCAATTGTTTGAATCAATTTTTTTCTAATCACCCTACAGTTAGATATTATATGACCAATGATCATATAAAGGTCACAAATTGTATTTTTCCTCTAATATTAAATTTTGATTTCAGTTTATTATTGATTAGAATTGAAATTAATTTTATTAGAAAGATTTTAATTGAAGTTAATTTCCACTATAACTCTATCAAAGAGTCCTAGGTTAGTATTTATAATTCTGTGATCAATTCTTATAGGAGATCTTATGTAAGAAACAATATCATTATGAATTTTTGGGTGCCAAAAGAACCAATTATGGCCATTATGTTTAACCCAGACTTCTGCCATTGTAATCCTATAAGTGTGTTGGTCGAAAGAAGAGTTTGATTATGATATTATATGTAAACCTAGTTTTAGATTAATGTTTCCAATCTTCCATACTCTATTTAATTCATCATGTGATATCAATAGAATTTTAAAATAGCCTTTTCCTATTGGAATCAATTTCTAGTTAGAATAATTCCAATGGTGTGCAATAAATGTATGTAATTCAGGTAAAGGCCAAGGACGATCACCATTGAGGTAGGAGATGTGGCCCATGATAGATAATTTTCACATTTTTGTGCGTTGTCAAAGAGCATCTAGATCCACATCCACTAAAAACCCATTGTCATCAAGCCTCTTGACACGTGGAGAATTCATGGTGATGTCTTTCCTTAGGTCAATACTCTTTAGAGCATCAAGAAACAAAATCCCTGGGATCTACCAGAGAAAGAATAGGTATGAATTTTTTCTTCAAATGGAATCATCCTTATGGTTTTCTGCAATAGGATCTTGAACATGGGGAGCCACATCCTCCAAGACATCGCAAAGTGATGGGATTAAAATCTCTTAGGCTTTAGGAAATCCACTATGTCTGTTGAGATCAAAGGAATTGGGTGAGGAAGCCCTAATCACTCAACTGTTTTTGTGAGAGATGGTATCTCATCTCTCTAAAATCCCCTTTCAAGAAAATATATATATATATTTTTAATATCATCTATTTATCCTCATATTAAAAATTTTTACTTACTAAAAGTAATAGTTTGATGTTTTGTCACTCTCTTGGATTTTAGTAATAATTATGTCATTTTAATGGAATCGGGTCTATTAAATAATTAAATTTGGAAAGTTAGGTATAAATTGTCTAATTATCTTCATAAAATAAGTTAGGGGAATCTTTTTGGGTAATTTTATAAAATTTATAATATTACTAACCTTAACCGTAGTAATAAAAATATACTAAAGTTATTTTTAATATTATCAAAAAAATTATAAGAGACTTATTTACTAAATAATGAAAATATAATATTCAATATGGAATTGATATTGAAAAATTAAATACATAGAAATTGATAAAATTAATTTAAAATTAATCTCTTAGATGTTGTGAGAAAACCGGTTTTTGAAGTGAAAACATTCAAGAGATTGTAATGTTATTATATTAATATTCAATGTGAAAGTTATTCCAATTGAATTAATTAGATTAAATTATTTAAAATTTATATAATTTTAATTTTAATTCAACAAGAAATATAATTTAATGCTATGAATTATTTAGAGGGAAATATTTTTTCAATTAAAATTCATTAATTTTTATTATTCATCAAAACATGAAAAATGGGAGGAAAATACCCAAAATTAAAACAATCTAAATTTTGAAATAATTATTTCAAATAAAAATATTATTTAGTGAAATAGAATTTATAAATGTTCCAAAAACTATATTTGAAGCAAATTTTCCATTAAAAGATTGAAAATTGTCTTTTTAGTCAAATATATATTTTATACATAAAATTAGATTTGTTCATAAATTATGTCCAGAAAAAAACATAAGATGAATGTAAAAAATTATATTGATTGTTTATTTCATTAATATAATCCAACAAGGGTTATTTTTTTATTGGTATTAAACACACCTGTGTACATTTAAATAGTTTTTAAATAAATCCTTTATTTCAAAAATAATTTTCTTTTCATATTTAGTTAATTGGTCCCCAAAGAATTTATTACATATACATGTATAAACCAAATTTTTATAATTTTGTTAATCATGTTCATACCCACAATTATAATGAAAATGTTATAATTATCTTGTTTAAATAATTAAAATATATAATAATGTAATATATAAATGTAGTGTTGTTTGTAACACAAGACATCAAAGAAATAGAATTATATAATGAATCTAATTTCATAAAAATCTTAGTGTGTAAAATTAAATTTTCATAAAAAATATATGGTGTTATCATTTAAGCCTTGTGATTTTTTCATTGTACGCTCGGATAGAATCATATTTCATTTTCTTTAGTCTGAAGATCTCCCTCTCTAACATAATATAGGATGTTTGGGGAAACTATTTATTGAAAAACTATTTTTTTAAATCATTTGAAATCCATAGTATATATTTCCACCATAAAATTAGTGATTTTGATTAGTTTTTCCCACTTATTAGTTTACCTATCAAAATGGTAGACCCCTAACACATCTTTCTATTTTTATAAGCACTGGATGATAGATAATATCATCTCAATATAGTTAATCTATTGTACTATGATGAGGGGATCTGAATATTGACTCAATATATAAATAATTTATCACATAAATAAATTCACCATAATATTCTATTTCTTGGGATAAGTATGTAATTACAAATGATTTGTTTCATTATTTATAACTCAAACCAATTGGTTCAGTACTATCATGAAGCTTGTGCTCCTGTAACCATTATGTTAGGAATTTCATTAGAGAAATCATCGCATTTCAAATCACAGTTATTATTATTAGGGTTACTCTAATTTATTACCATTAACTAAAAATAAATAAATAAATGATGGGGTCATGATGAATTATCTAATGAAAATATTAGAAAGGAAATTATAAACATATATAGATAAACCTATAAATTGATAGTATATACAAACTCATGATTTAGTATGTTTCAATTTCGGTTATCTATGGTTATATAATTATTAACGTGGACTTTACTAAATTATTCTACACTTAAAACCAAAAAGTAACCAGTTCCTTTTCTAATACCAACAATATTGACCTTATCCATTTACAAATTTTATAACTTGAATTTAATCATTATTATACCTCAAATACAAACCATGCATTGAAACATATACTGCATTTTGATGACTAGGTATATAAAATCGAAACAATAAAACTAGAAGAAAACATATCCTTATTAATCTCCTAAATAATCTCAAAACTTATTTTTATCTTCTTTATCTACATGGGATAGTCTGGTCATTACAATTTCAAAAAGGGATTAACTAAGAATCCAAATAAGGTAATAAACAAGGAATATGAGGCAGATGGCATAGCATGATAAAATAAATGGCATGTAAGATGAATAATAATATAGTGTCATATTATACAGAAGATAAAATTATATGATCATGGAAATATAAGAATTAGGTAGTAAGACATCACATGACGTAAACATTAGTCAAGGATAATAGTCATAGTTGTATCGTCTGGTATAAAAAGTCCTATAATGTATTATGTTTTCCCCCTAATAACATATATAACATATTATGGGAAAAACATTACCCAATTTATTGTAGTGATACCAAGGTCCACATGTCATAACATGTAAATTTATATGAGTGCCACATAAATAATAAAACATAATAATTAAATATTTGGGTCACCCAAGGAAAGAAATGGGTTTTGTAATCATGTCATAAGGAAGAACCAAAGAGAATATAATAATGGTATAAATTAAATAAATAAAACATATCATTAATGTACATTGATAAGGTAAAATAAAAATATATTAGTAATAATCATGTTTATTTAATATTGAAACATGGAAAATATTGGTTAGTAAATAATAAAAATGTGACACTTTTCTACAGTTTGAGGGAAACGATTAATGATTCCTTGAAGAGGATAAAGGCTTCATTATTTTAAAAAAACATAAATGAATTAAAATGGTTTTTAATGATAAAAATTATTTACATCATAAAATATGGGTGGATTAAAAAATTTTATGGAGTATACATGAATATGGATAAGAAACTAAGATGTTCCCCTTATTCATGTTTTCTTATCACGATGAATTGAGAAGGGGACCACCTATTACTTGTGTTTACCAATAAAAGAAAAATTATTTGATATATATATATATACATTTTTTAGACATTTATAAAAAAATAGTATGAGTATATAGGATTAATTATGGAATACATTGCGTTAAACAGAAACTGTAACCCAAAGGAAGAAATGGAGATTCAGAGAGATCCCTTGCCTTATGTCTAGATGTGTTCTTCACTAGAACATAATGTCCCAAATAATAAAATATGTTTCATTAATCAAATAATTAATATCATGCTTCTCATATATTTTATTTATTATAAATTTATTATGTTTGTTTATGGCCATTTAGGAGAGTTATAATGTCCAATTTTGTCATTCTAAGAGCATTCGTTCTTTGGTTTCATGATAGGTTCACCTGTTTATAGTTATGGAAGTTCTTATAAAATTGGAATAATTTTATAGTGGTAAAATATATATTGTTAATTAACATAATGATGTTTAAATTGACCCATATTTCATTATTCTTTTTGGAAATTAGGACGAATCATTTGATAAAACATTATAGATAAATGTTTAGATTATTTTGGAGGCCTTTTCGACCATCACAAACTTGTATCATTTTATTCAAAATTATATCAAAATATATGTTCCAAAACATTAAATAAGTTATGCCATACATATTAAAATTTTATTTTATCGTAATAATGCTTTTATGGAGAGACGGTATGGTGGTAATGGAAAATTAAAACTCGTTATTCACGATGGCAGTAAATCGTATTATAAAGATGATGTTTAAATTTTTTATAGTAAATGGAGATATAAATGGATTTGAAGATGGATATTCCATTAACATGGAAATATTAAAATATATATATGATAATTGATTTACCATTTCACTATAAGGACCAATCCTTAAACATTTTATTACCTTCAGTTTTAGTTAAGAATTAACATTATCTCATATAGAAGATCGTTTCTGGATTAGAGTTTTATAGAATTGGGAAATAGTTTATACATAACATCCCATATTTATACTAAGTGTATACTACTAGTATAGTATCCATTTATTCTAAAATATAATACTTTGAAAACAAAACAGGGTTTCTTTTCTTTATCAATCATTGCAATTTTCCCCTTGATCTCATTCTTATCTCTAATCTACCTTATGTTCTATAAAAAAATACAATACAAGGTATGGGAATAAAATCTTTTAAATTGATATAAAATTAAAAAAAACTATTAGTTCATTAAAAAAATAAAACCCAATTAAAATAATTTTTTTGAAAATATAATATTTTTTCCATAATGTTAATTAACTATACATTAAAAATATCAATTATTTTACCTTTCGAAAATAAATGATTTCCATAAAAACTCATTATCATGCATGGAAAATTATTATAGGTACATTGGGACATAATTATCATATAACTTTTACATTAACACATACAAATGGGATAAACTTATTCTCAAGTTTCATCTATTGAGTACCCAATGCATTGAAGAGTTATAATGGTGCTCACCTGTCATACATAAAGCTATAATGGATCTCAACCCATCATATTTGATCTATAAAGGGGATCATCCCATAAAATATTAAGCTATAATGGGATAAACCCATAAAAAACAATGTACATGGAACATTGAATGATTAAAAACCTTGAATACTAATTTCAACACATATGAAAAAAAAATTAAGATATCAAAATACCTTTTTCTTGTAAAATAACCTTTAAAATATAGAAATTGTGCACATAATAATGGAACCATTTCCATTAAAAATTAGTATGAAAACATATAAATAAAAAATTAATGTAATAAATTATCATTAAATAGGAATAAACTACTCATTTTTAATAGTTTAAAAAAATATGTTCATCTTTTTTTAAAAAGTGTTGAAAAATGATTTTTAAATGATGGTTTTTAATAGAATTTTCCTTCCCCCAAGCCCAAATAATCATGTAAAATACTTATCCACCAATATAATAAGATTAGGTTGATTATTAATTTTATTGAGAACATTTTAATGTATATTATTCCTTTTATATAACTTGTCATAATGTTAAAACAATTACTAAATTATTTATGTTAAACTCAAACATTTTGTCTATATTCGATACAAGAGTCCATCATGAATTTTTTATAATGAAAATATTTAAAGGGGTAATTAGTCCATTATCTCCAAAATAATATCAATGTAATAATAATAACTTTTATAAATTAATAATACTATTAAATCAAACTATATATATATATGGTTATGAAAATTGAACAATGTTATAATCATGGAGACAGTTGGCCATACGTACGCTGGAGTAACATTTTAATTTTTAAATGATCATTATGGAAAAAAATGTTATAATTATTTTACCTTTCCAAAAATATCATTATATAATAAATATAATGTTAATCATCTAAATATACCTATCTATATCATCCATGTTCTGTGGGGATGAAAAACAAATCACATCTCATTATGGAGGTGACAGTTTACACGTACAGATGGAAGACATTATCATTTTTATGTTCATGGAAAGAAAAGATTGTAAATGATATATAATTAACTAATAATTATAAATATGTCATTAATTTTTCATACATATACCTTAATTCCATTATTACAACCAATCTTGTGAGATAGTGATGGAAAATGAATTATATCCGTTCACGAGGTGGTAGTCTTCCATACACACGAACAATTAATTATTTTCTTATTTGATAGAAGTGGAGATTGGTTTATGTAATAATATTGACATAATAACATATCATTATATTGATTATACTTTATTTTTTATTTCATCATGATTGTTGAATGTCTCATGGAAGTGAAAAAATAAATAAAATAGAAAATTTTAATAAAAAATGATACCATTTCCTTGGACCTCCTCCTTTTCGTAAAACTTTAAGACCACTAATGGTGGTTTTATTTCTACCTATGTGCTCTAGAATGACAATTTAAATTCATATAAGGTATTTTTTATAATTTCTCTGAAAAAAATAGGTTTTTAATTGAATTGAAATGAGAATAATGGGTTCCCTTTTATTATAGAGGGAACGGGCACTCTTGGAATTATTTAAAATAGTAAATTAATATTTGTTAATATACTATTCAAAATGTGTGAAAAGTGATTTATTTCAAATAAAGGATTAATTTGGGTCGACATAAAAAAATCCAATAAAAATTAGACTATTTTTATTATTTATTAATCTTTATTTTTTTTCTTTTAACCATTTTAACTATTATAGTTATATTATGTGATTTTACATTGAGGGTTAATATAATTAGATCAAAATTTTATATTGCAATTAAATGAGTCTTCTGTGACATTTTATGACATATCACAATTATTTTTTTGAAATTGATATTTTTACAAATTTAATATCATTTAATAAAATATTATTTATTTCAAAATATAAATAATTTCAATTTTGAGACTATTAATTTCATGATTTTTTCAAATTATAATGATAATAATATATATTCAAAAAAATACATCTAAAAATATCACTAACATGTTAAATATATTTACAATTTTCATTTATGACATTAATCATCTCAAATTATATTTATTTTAGTATTTATAGTATCATTTATTTGATATTTACTTTAATTAAACAATTAATGTGTCATCATTATGCAAGACATTAATTATTTTACCCAATATTAAAAATATTTCACATATTGAAAACAAAAGTCTGAAAAATTATTTTTTTCATTTAATATAATATTATAAATGTCATACTCTCATCCAAGTCGGTTCAAAAGGTCAAAATTTCATCTCGAGGATTACTCTGGAAGTACATAACTAATAAAATGAAATTTGGATAATTTTTTTAGTAATTTTATAAAATTTAGAATATTATTTTTACCCTTAATTATGTGATATACCATTAACCTTGTTAAAAAATAACTAAAGTTACTATTAATATCGTTTGAAAATGAAAGGAATATATTTATATAATTTTTACCTTCTAATTACAAATATTTAATTCTTTTTTTCAAATTCAAAATAAAAAATTAGTTGAAATTAATTAAAAATTAACCTCATTGACGGAAAGATAAAATGAGGTTTTAATGTAAAAACGTTCATATGATTGAAATTTTGTTATATCTAAATTCAATTTGAAATTTATTCTAATGACCTACATAGAATGTCACGACCCGTCCTCGGGGCCCGTGCCGTGACTACCCCAAGTCCGCCTTCCATAGGCCAGGGGCTGGCGACTAGCACCAAAGGCGTAAAATCCCGATAACTGGGAAGACATTGCCTTTATAAAAGAAAACAATGACCACAAAGTAAGCAAGCAGAAAACATAAACACTAAGTACAAGAGAAGTGCTGAAAAGAAAATGGGCCAGAATAAAAACCCAAAAGAAAGTACAACTACAACTGAACAAGGTACAACAGCAAAAAGACAAACAGCTGGAAGAAGGAAGCAGCTCCTGGGTCATCCTCCTCGGATCCTATCTGAAGGGTAGCTACAGATAGCGCAGCTCCTGGTCGTCCACCATGGATCCTACCTGAAGGGTAGGTACAGATAGACTCCTCCACGCTCTCGTCCGTCAACCTCCTCTGTGTGTCGTCTCGTCGTGTAGTCCACCTCTGGGTACTGACTCATCGTGTAGTCCACCTCCGGGTACTGACTCGTCGTGTAGTCCACCTCCGGGTACTGACTCGTCGTGTAGTCCACCTCCGGGTACCGACCAGTCCTTGAACACTCGACCTCCGTCAGCACTGTCCATCGTCTGCAACCAACACAACGAGGTGCGGGCATAGCCCGTGCAGGGGTGAGTATAATGATACTCAGTAGGGACCCCGAGACCCTCAAGGTCTCACTAAACCAACAAGGATAACCACAAGAAGATATCAACAGATAACCTCTACTTAGACATATGCCCATACATATACCTAAGTTATCAAGTAACCCATCTCAATCATGAGGAAACACAAGGATTGTGAAATCAAAGGATAACCACTACCCAGGTATATGCTCATACATATACCTAAGTTATCAAGTGACCCATCTCAATCATGAGATAAACACAAAGATCAAAAGTCTCAGCTCAAACTAGGATTTTCATTATCGAAACCGTAACTGCTGAAGAGCTCCGTCTCTGGAGTGTACAGTGGTCCTGTCACGACTCCGAGGTACTGCTCACTAATCCTAAGACTGCTGTAGAACTCCACCTATCTAGTACTGCGGGCCAGCTGCTACAACCAAGCGCTCTCCCGTCGTGGGTCTGCCGCTACAACCAAGCACTCCCATGTGCCGCTACAACCAAGCGCACCTCTGTCGTGGGTCTGCCGCTACAACCAAGCGCTCACATGTGCCGCTACAACCAAGCGCACCTCTGTCGTGGGTCTGCCGCTACAACCAAGTGCTCCCATGTGCCGCTACAACCTAGCGCATCTCTGTCGTGGGTCTGCCGCTACAACCAAGCGCTCACATGTGCCTCTACAACCAAGCGCACCTCTGTCGTGGGTCTGCCGCTACAACCAAGCGCTCCCATGTGCTGCTACAACCCAGCGCACATCTGTAACACACCGAGTCGTTCGACCAGCAGTCGTCGGGTCTCAGTCAGCTACACGGTCTCCGTACTCCGTACGCTCGTCTCTAAGAGGGTCCGCTCCACGAGCCACAAGTCGATACTCCAAGTATCATGAAGTCCCACGAAGAAGTATCTCAATTGACCACCTCGTCATAGGGGTCTCAACGCAACAGACGGCGCGTCAATCGGACGCCCGGTCTATGAGTTATTAGCCTTTTCGTCCCAGGGGCCCGGTTGGTTTCGTGTGCGAACCAATCCGGCCGTAACTCAACTATACCCCGAACACTCATAGGGTATACTCATAGGGACCGTTTCTCAACGAGATCACCAACGCCGCTGACAGTTCGTCAAACGAACGTTCTGTTAGAAAGGTATCAGCTTTTCCGTTCCAGGGGCCCGGTTGGATTTCGGTGCGATCCAACCCGACCACTATCCAACTGCATCCAAATCTCGGCGAAGGATGCCAAAAGTTCTGTATCATCAACGGAAACTCAACACAACAGACGGCGCGTCAATCGGACGCCCAGTCTGAGAGTTATTGGCTTTTTCGTTCCAGGGGCCCGGTTGGATTTCCGTGCGATCCAACCCGACCGCACTCCGTCGGCATCCAAACCTTGAGCGGAGTAAGCCAAAAGATCCGTCTCACGTAGAGAAATTCAACGAAACAGACGGAACGTCAATTGGACACCAGGTCTGTTATTTATTGGCCTTTCCGTCTCACACCCACCCTGGCAAACTTCCCAGGAGGTCACCAATCCTGATCACTACTCTAGGCCAAGCACGCTTAACTATGGAGTTTTAACCACGTAGGCTCCCGAAAAAGAAGGTGCACCTTGAGTATAGTATACCGAAACGACCGTCTTGATTCAAGGATCGCGTTGCCGCTGACGGCGGGTCGTTTGGAGGCCCGTAGCTCAAGATACGGCCATTTGAACGAAAACCGTCTGAAGACGGGGGGTCCGGGTCCGGGCCGAGCCGGCCCGACCCCCCCCCCCCCCCCCCCCCCCCCCGTGGTTCGGCCGAACCGGGTCAACCCGGTTCGGCCCGGTCTGGCTCGGCCGAGCGGCCGACACGGGGGGGAGCCGCCGCCCCGCGTGACACCCCCGCAGCACCCGCGGGGTGTCGGCCAGACAGCCGGACGCGGCTGAAGCCGCGTCCCGAGTGACGCGGGGGGGGGGGGGAGCCGCCGCCCCCGCGTGACACCCCCGCGACACCCGCGGGGTGTCTCCATGGCGACCGGACGCGGCTTCAGTCGCGTCCCACGGGCGCCGCCGCCGCGGCTGATGCCGCGGCGGTCTCGTCCGGAGGCGCGCCGGGCGCCGCCGCCGCCGGAGTCGCTCCGGTGGCCCGATTTTTTTTCCGTCTGCGCCGTTGCTCCTCCCGGGTTCCGTTCCTCACTGCGGGATCATCAAACTTCTGTTGCGGCACGTTCCGTCGTCGCCCGTCAAATCCACACAATCACGAAGAACGACAGAGGGTTGTCGGGCCGTGTTCGTTTGTCCCGCACCCTCCGCGTTAGAGATAAACAATGGAATGAATAAAATTCAACACATGAACGCATATCCAAAACAATTTTTAATGAAATAAAATTGTTTCATAAAACAGGTTCCTCATTTGAACGGAAACAATAATTTTAATAAATTTAAAAATTGTTCACAAATCCAGTTCTTTAACTTATTAAAGATACATTTACGGGAATATAAAAAGGGGTAATTCCAAAAATAAAATCCCTACCTCGCCGTCGCTGTCGGATGCGAGGTCGTCGCGGAATTGACCGTTGCGGAAGGAGGTGATCGTCACACCGCGGAAGGGCGTCGCGTCGACGATCTCCGAGGACCAAGAACATACGGATTTAATTAATAATAATTAAATCCATGTTGTTGTTGAAATCCAAAAAGAAAATAAAAAGAAGCGCAACCCCCTACCTTGTCGTTGTCGATCGAAGGCTGTCGCTGGGTTGGATCGTCGCGGAAGAAGCGTCGTGAAGGGAGATCCGTTGGCGTCGCGGTATAAGGCTTCACGTCGTCGATCTCCGCAGGTTCGGCGTTCTTCGCGTTCTTCGCGTTCTTTGCGTTCTTCGCGTTCTTCGCCGAAGAAGAACGTTTTCCTCGAAATCCTCTCCACCTCACAATTTTCAACCCAAAATAAAATAAGCTTAAGCCTTATTTTATTTACACAACTAAACATTTGAATTTCAAAAGATAAGAAACAAACCATTAATTCGTAGAATTAATTCAACGAAAGAAACAGCTCATTTAATTTACGAAATAAACCGCCCAATTAAATGGTCTGTTAAGAATTTAAGAAAACGCGTCAGTTGACTTTCATAATGACGGGTTTTCGCGGATGCGTTACTTAGCGGAAAGAAACGGCGGGGCTCGTGCGGGCCCCACCTCACAAATATCCTACCAAGAGGGTATGATATTTCTGGATAGTACCCTATCCGATTCAACTCAGGTTAAGCTTCTTTTAAGTGGCTTCAAGTGGCTTCCAAGTGGCTTAAGTGAAATAAAATAAAGTTGTCGCAAAATTATTTTATTTCTTAACTTTAAGCCGAAAATTAAAAACCACACCCGAGCAAACTCAACTCCGGAAGAGGCGTTTCTAAGCAATTACCGGCGCTGCGATTCCATCGGTGCCCTCAGAATTCGATTCCGAGCACCGGTTCAAAAGTTAGAAAAACCCGCTCATCCGTTCACTGAACGTACCCAAGCCAATCTTCGGAAATTGATTCCGGGCACACCGGGCCTCGGAATCAGGCGCCGTCAGAAACTGCGTTCTTGTAAAATTCAAAGAAAATTAAAAAAAATTCCTTGGAATTTACGGGTCTTTACATAGAATTAAATAAAAAATAACATGATATTATTATACCGTAAAAAACTCAAATATATATTTCATAACTATAAATAAATTTGATGAAAAGGTATTTTTAAATTAAATTGTAGTATTTTTTCATTATTCACCAAAAAATGAAAATTTTAATAAAAATATACAAAATTTAAAAAAATAAAATTATGATATTCCACATTAAAAACAAGTTATTTTTTGCAAATATAATTTATAAATGTTTAAAAAATAGATTTAAAACAAGTGTACAATCCAAAGGCGGCTAAACTTCCTTTTTCAAAAAATAAGTCTTTTATGCATAAAATTGTATTTGTTCTTATATAATGTCTAGAAGATATATAATTTGAATTATAATCATTGTAATTAATATATTACAAATATATTTACTTAATATAATCCAAGAATATTTATTTTCTTATTTATATTTTTAAACATACATGTGAAAATTTAGATACTTTGTCAAAATAACATTTCCTTTTACTTTAAAAGGGGTTTTAAATTCATTTAAAATTAACTAGTCACAAAATAATTAATTTTATATAAATTTTGAAACCATATTTTCATAATTTACTAAATAATATTCATTCCATCCATTCTAATGGATGGGTTATAATGGTAAAATTTAAACAGTAATATTCATTTTTAGGCTTACGATCAATGTGGCATATAATGTATGCTATAGAATATAGTATTTTCTTTTTAATAAAATATAGGGATATTACATTTTCACCCAATTTTTCATAGTGTGTACTATAAATCATTAATCTGGGCTCTGTAACTATAGTAAGACTTTTTAAAATACCTTTATTGAAATCCCACATCAGAAATAGGATTAACGAGACTTGAACTTTACAATAATGAAAGGGAAGTATAATGGTCACAAGAGATAACAAATACTAGGTTTACAAGTAAGAAAACACGGACATAGAAGAGAAAACTAACTCTCATATAGTAATATATATTGATATAGAACATGATCATTAGAATGTTAAGCATAAAAAACATAAATATGTGATGTGTCAAAAGACCATTGATAAATGTAAACAGATAATTTTTTTATTCCAATATCCTTTTTATAGATTTGAGGAATTAGTTAACTACATGGATTGTGTATATAAGAGAATATACATACATAAAAAGTATAGTTTTATCCTTTAATAAATTTACCCTAAAAACTTATCTTTTTATCTAAAAGATAATTATTTAAGATAAATTTTTCACACTCGAATAACTTGAATCAACTTCTATAGATATAAAACACACAAAATTAAAACTATATATTTATCTTCTATTAAAACATTAATAAAAAGAAAAATGGTTAGGGAAAGATTAAACTAGTTTCAAAAACGAAGAAAATATTATATAGGGAAAAACTATTATTAATCTCTAGCATTCAATAGAAATACACAAAGATAAACATGGACCATTAAATAAATAACAATCCTTAAAACTCCTAAAAGATATTCTACATTAAATTTGAAACCCAAAAATTAGAAGGATTCAATAACATAATCTTCCAACATAAATTTTAACATTTATCACTAAATAAAATCAATTAATCTTGAAGACTCATACCAAAAAGGAACCTCCCTAATAATCCTCAAGATGTGGTGACCATTTCTAAAAATCACTAAAAGTCCACAAAAATCCCAAGATTATTTAAAAATATAATTCATCCTTTATTACCCAAAAAAATCAATGTATTCTATTTACCTTGATCACAAAGAATTCCAAAAATAGTGAACATCTCAAAAAATAACATTATTTACTTAATACCAAATAATTTTCCAATTCCATGTAAATATATTTGAAAATACAAATTTTACAAAAATCAACTTATTCTTCTTCCATAAAATATTTTAACTAAAAACATAAATTCATACTAATTGTGACATCACATAAGCTAGTGGTATAAGATTAACACTATTCTCCCATCTTTTGTTTGTTCGATTCCTATGACCTTACCAGATGTGATAGTTTTTCACCCATACTATGGGTTGTAACTTTTTCTAAAACTATATTATTCTTATAACATTCCAAAAATATGACAAAATTCTCAAAAATAACCATACAATTCTTTATCCTAAATGGTTATCTTGTACGATTAATTTTAAATCTCAAAATTTAATAACCCACAATCACCTCAAAAATAAGTATCATATAAACCCTAAAGGTTATCTATACCTTTATAATTATTTCCACAAAATAAAAGATAATTCTTCCTCAAATAAAATTATCACATAAGAAAATTAAGTGTTACATATAACACAAATTTTAAAAAATATATTTCAAATTAATCCCATCATCCAAATAGTTTTAATAGTTTTAAACATTTCATCATCCTACAATATACTATATCCCTAGAATACCATATATGTTGAATTATTAGTCATTTTGCATTCATCATGATCTTATAACCATAATTTTCTATCTTATTCTATAATACTTATTTATAATAAAAAACATGAATCTTGTCCAAAGATTAAATAATCTCAAAATATGATCCATGAAATAATCCATACATTTCATATGTATTTTTGAGTTTCCATACATTCAAAGGTAACTGAATTAGATATTGAAAAACATATATTTTTATGGTCATATTAATCCTATTCAAGAACTTTACTTATAGGACTTCTATTTTCATAATGACAATTCTCCCCAAATTTAAAACATTCAACTCATAACTCAAGAATAACATTATTCCCTTTTGAGTATTTAACAAAACACTTCCTTTTTACTTGGTAGATTATTTCTTTAGGACTTTCATTACCACATCTTAACATCAAATTATGGCATTTTCTTAGGTTTTTCATTCCATATCCTTGAAACATATGTCATTTAATATATTTACCTTCATTATCATTATTACCTTAACTTCCACATGGATTCATTTCTCTCATATATAATAAATTATAAAACTCACAATTTTTTAGTGGTTAATCACTAATCTTATTATTTCATTTAGAATAACCACAAGACATCTCATTTCAGCTCTAATTTCATTTAGTTTCTTATTCATAGAACCAAATCATTTTCCTTCCCATAAATTATTACTTTAGTCACTTCTAGATCCATCCATTTACTAAAGTGAAAATTTTTTCTGTGATTATATCAATAAAATAATCTTATAACATATTATTTGAATGATAAACACTAATATATCCTTGTTTTTGGTATATAAAACCCATTCAGTTAATATAAAATAACTAGGAACTTTTTTACCATGATAACCATTGTGGTTATATAAAAATTGTAAATTATTATTAAATAACACCATAACCACTAAATTTATCTAAAATGGCAATTTATACCAACTATAAGGCCTCAAACATAAAAATTTTATAAACATAATTTTTAATCAAGAACGTACATTATCTAAAATTTAAGATTATTTAAAGTTTGGAGTTTTAGAAAATTAATACACAGTTCATATATAACATTCAAAATCTATACAAATTGAATACTACGAAAATAGTATCTATTTATTCGAAAATTTAAACATTTTAAAATAAATCGTGATTTCTTTTTATGGTCAATCATCACTATTTTTCCCTGATCTCATTATTATATATATTCTACTTTTTTCCTATCAAAAACATTTTAAAACATGGGATGATCACAAAATATCAGTTAAGGATATAAAAGGAATTAAAATCATTAGTTCATGAAATCCTGAAAACCCATGAAAATCACTTTTCATAAAAATGTAACATTTTACCCATTAATGTAATTAAAATTACTTATATAAGCATCATTTATTTTACCTTTTACAAAATAATTTATTTCCCTAAAAATTAATTATAAATCATATAAAATTCATATTGGTACCTTGGGACAACGTTATCATATCACTCTTACATTTACCCTAACAAATGGAATAACCTTAATTTCAACTTGAATCATTAGATTACCCAATGAATTAGAGAGCTATAATAAGGCTCACCCACCATATCATGAACTATAATGGTGCTCAAATCATCAAATATTAATCTATAATGGGGATCAACCCATAATATATTGAACTATAATGTGATAAACCAATAAAAAATTCTAAGGAATGTATCCAGAATAAAATCCGTGGAAACTCTATTTAAACACAAAAGAAAAATATTTTCAAATATCCTAATACCCTTTTCTTGTAATAAATAGTTTTAAAATAAAGAATCCCCATAAAATTTAAGATAATAATTTTATTAGAAAATAACTATGAAGATTATAAAGAAAACATTAAATTATTAATTCTTCATGAATGCGGGAAAACAAATCATTTTGTATATTTTAAAAAATAGTCTCTTAAGTTTTGTAAAGAGTTCAAAAAGGATATTTAAATGAGTGTTTTTAAAAGAAAGTCCCTTACCCTAAGCCATACCTGCCATGTAAAATCATTATCATCTTGGATAATAAACATAGGATAATTATTTACTTTCTTGAGAACATTTCAAATTTTACTATTCCTTTTATGTCACTTACTATCATGTTATATTAATTACATAATTATTTATGCTAAAGTCTGATGTTTTATTGATATTTGGTACTTGAGTCAAAAATTAATTTAGAATGATATCAATAGTTAAAGTGGTAATTATTCCATTATCTCCAGAAAAATATTCATGAAATAATATTATATTTTATAAATAAATTATAAATTTAAATCAAATTTTCGATGTACGTTTATAAAAAATGAGAAATATTAAATTCATGGAGAAAGTAGGTGTGGAGACCCGTATCTTGACATAGATGGACATTACATTACTTTTTCTGAATACTTAGTACATAACAAACACACACACACAAGGATCGTAATAGTTTAGTGTCTTTGGTAACTCGGAACATAATCTTCTAATCGTGGTGAAAGATCTTCAACATCTCCCATAAAGATCTTCCCTATTTTTTACCTAAAACCTTTATTTATATCCTGGGGAAAAGAAAACATAAAAGGGTGAGCTCAAATGCTCAGTAAGGGTAAACAAAAGAAATATCAATCACATCATATTCATAAGAACATAACATTTAGGAAATCATAACCTGCAAAAGAGAGGATAATTTCATAACATGGGATAAACCATTGTAGTGAAATGAAATCCCAATAATCGTAACTTAAAACACGAAACTTTGTGGCATACACACATAATCATATCTTATTAGTCAATACTCATTGACAAGACTATCTTAGTGGACAAAGTCTATTTCTGAACCGAGTCACCCTCGTTTCAGTCCTGTTTCACTGAACCGGTATAACCTACCATTCCAGCCATGTCTATCTCATGAGATATATAATCTTTACCCAATTCATTGGAGGGAGATATAGGTCCCACCCATCTCATAATGATAACATTCTTATGTGTGCCACAAAATCAGAAATCATACATCATTGCATAACCCATGTAATACAAATGGGAATCTTAAACATCATGACATCATAAAACAATTCATATAAGATAAAGGAATTCATAAAAATAATTCCATCACAACATAATCAAATCAATGTAATAATAGGGATAATAACAGAACCCTTTATTATCTTAGATGGAGAATAATTTTGATAAAACACTTGAACTCCATTCTTGAGGAAAATATCCTTTCTTCTTCAAAAACACTTTTCCTTTCTTAACATGTCGTACAATTATAAACTAAAATAATTAAACTTGAAAACTTGTAAAGGAAGCCTCTTGGAAATAATGTTTTAAAAATACATTCATGTCGTATAAGTTAAAAAAACATTCTTCGTACTTTTTTCGGAAAAGTCAAAAAAGTACCTTGTACGAAAAACGACAAAAGATTCCTTTCATATATTTTACTAAAAACTCACCGAAGGGTAAAATTGGATTTAAACAATTGTGGGTGGACGGAAATAATATTACATATTGAGGAAACATGGATTTGGATGATAAAATACACCCCATTAAATACCAAATTATAAACAATCTCGGATAAAAATGAGATTGTGATATTTCCCTTACCTTAGGTCTGATTTGCTTCGTAAGTGTCCGAACCTCCTCTTCTTTGAAGCGCCTCTTTGAGACCTCCTATTAGGGCACTAAAATTGGTCTTTGAGGAAGACCAGAACCTCTAGGATGTTTCTATGGAAGTGGAGAAGAGAATTTGGCAGGGTTTGGCCGAGCTTGAAGGCTCAAAGTTGTGTGAGGAAGAGATGGAGGAGGTGCCCTTTTATAAGGGAGGAGAGGGGCACCTTTGGAATAACTAAAAATATTATTTTATTATAAAGTCAGGATCGATTTTAAATAGCTCAAAATTGATTTATTTCGAGGATAAGGTGGGGATGGGTCGAAATACTCTCATACAATAGAATTTAGACAAGTTTAGGTTCCTATTTTAACCTTATCATTTAGATTTAACATTAAGTTAAATAATTTTACTTTTACCGTGTCTTCATGTGTTTTTATACTATAAGGTTAATAAACTTACTATATCAAGCCAAAAGAACCCCAAGTTGTTTATTATTAATATATATAACCTTATCTAAGTCATTTTTCAGAACCATAGATTTTTAAGAATAAAATAACAATTAATAATATAATATTTGTTTTAAAAACTATTTTATGTCAATTTTGACACAATTTAGTAATTGATTTTTGTGAAAATCCTAACAGAATGATAAGTTTGAAAAAAGTTAATTAAATCCATACTAACATGTCATATTAACCTAGAAAATTAGTGAAATTCATAAAAAGTCTCAAATTACATTTATTTGGGTATTTATAACATCAATTATGTCAATATTTCATTAATAAGATAATTATTGCATCATCTTTGTGTCATAATAAATGATAATTATTTAATACCTAAAAATTCTAAATAAATTCCTATGATGTAGATAATTTTATTATATTTCTGGAGACTATTCATGTTTGAAGTTTCATGAAGTTTATCACTAGATTAAAATTATTATACTTATATAATTTAAGAAAGTGACATGTTGTCACATTCTTTGGTTTTAATAATAATTAAATTATTTTCATTGAAAAAATTTAATTAAATGAATCTAATCCGACCCTTAGGTGATATGGGTCAACTTTTAGTCATCCAATAGGATTTTGACATTTTTTATGGTAATTTTAAAATATTATATTTACCCTTAATTACCCGATTTACCTTTAACTATGGTAAATAAAATTTACCGTAGTTACTATTCATAATTCCCAAAAATAAAAAGTAGCTTATTAACATAATTTGGACCCACTGATTCCAAATATGGAATCCATTTTTCCAAATTTAATACACAAAAGATGCAGAAATTAAATTAAAATTAATCCCATTGTCGAAAGAAAACGGGGTTTTCTTTAAAACATTGCAAAAGATTGAATTGATTTAACCTACGAATTTAAGGTAAAATCAATGCTAATGACATACATTATATTAAATGGTAAAAATATATTCTATTTATACTTTAAAACCATTAAATATTATAATTTAACCACATAAGATATTACTATGAAAAAAGTTGTTTTTAATTAAAATATAGCGTGTTTTTACTATTCATTAAAATATGAAAGTTATCGGAAAAATATCAAAACATTTTCTAATGTAAATTTTTATATCCTGATTCAAAAGAAGAATTTTATTTTGTCAAATTGAACATATAAACATGTCAAAAACTATATTTAAAATGGGTGCGCCATCAAAAGGCAGCAAAACTGCATTTTTTGAAAAATACTTATTTTACCCGAAAAATTTATTTTGTTCTTATACCATTTTCTAGAAATGTGTAAGATGAATAATAATGTTATAAAATTCAAAATTTAGTTAACACTATTCATAATGTCTAGTTCATGACAATATTATAATAATATATCGTTGTTTATTAAAACCCAGTATTGCGCACAACACACGCTATCGAGGAAGGTCACGATTGCGTGTAATGCAAGCCATGTTAGGGTTGCGTGTTGTGAAAGAATCCTTCATTGTTTCGTATAACATAATCCAACCATATTTCATTTATACATTGAATATATATATATATATACTCAATGTTGCGTAGAATAACTATTATCAAAATTGCGTGTAACACGATCTAAGAATAGTGTTGTGTATACTGCAAGCTAATATGGTGTTGCGTATAGTGCAAGGTAATCTTGGTTTAGAATACAACACAAGACATTAATGAAATTAAAAGAATATTTTTCATAAAATCTCAGGGTGTTACATTCTACCCCCCTTAAAAGGAATTTCGCCCTCGAAATTCGTTGGGGTTATAAATGGTTTACTATTCGAAAGTTTCTTTAATAGAAACCCACATCGTAAAAAGGAATACCAAAACCAATCTTTAAAAATAAAAGTATGAAACGTAACATTTACCCAAATAAACTAATCACTGGGTTTCCACATAGATTAAAATATGGATATGGAAGAGAAATCTAACCATCATGTTCTGATGGAGAGTGGTAGAGAACATGGCTATGAAAAAGCCAACAATCGCAAAGCCATAAATTTGTGATGATCTAGGGTACCATCTGATTCATCAGATATAAGATCACTAGGACGACATTTTTGGTTTTCAATATCATTTCCCTAAAGTTGAAAATTTTGAATTAGAAGAAATACTTACTTGATTTGGTACAATCTCACTGTTATTCGTGCTTTGAACAATTTCCACTTCATCTCTTAATGAAATGAAGTTGAATTTGTTATTCGTGAAGTGTTAGCAGATCATGTGATAGAATGATGGGTCATTCCATCTGTTTCAAACAAAAGTTTAGCAATAGTTATCAAATATACATAAGTCCATATTTGGTGAGGTTTATCATATACGATTCCAAAAATGAACCTATACATCATATATCATACCGCATAATAAAATAAAACTAGTTTCTACTAAACAGGGACTTCCTGTAGGTCAGTGGTAGGCGATAAAGGCCAGTCGCACTTCGGTAGTGGGTTCGATTCCCACATCCTTGTCCGACGCGATGGGCTGTCGCCCGTCCTGTAGGTTGTCCTTTTTCTAAAACTATATTACTATAACATACCATCAATAATATCAAAAAAAACTTCTATCCTTAAACAATACTAACTTATGTCCAACATAATCCATTCCAATATTTAGGCTTATCCATAATACTGCAGTCCACACTCATAACATAGTGAAAACGATTACCAGATATTTAATAACATCGTTGATCCCCAAATATCATAAGATATGTTTTGTTGGTCACATTCCAAACATTCAAAGTCCTTAATCATGTACTCTCTTGAATACCCATTGAACCTTATTGAAAACATGAATGCAGTTAAAAGTTAACACATTCCACATACCAAAATCCTCAAAATTCTATATACTCAAACTATGATATCACTTAGTCCTTATATCAATCATGAGCACATGAATACTGTTAAACATTTCATTTTCTCATTTTCCCTTCATTATGTGCATATCATCTACTTTCCAAAATATTTGAATCACTTGTCATGGTTACCGGTACCTTAAAATTATTGAAAACCACAATAGACCAATACATAAATATTTCAATACACCATAAAAGTACCTCAAAAACATTATTCTTGAATACCAATACATAAACACTTCAGTCCATCCACTTCAATGATTGTCCTGGAATAAGTCCTTCCTTGATTTAGAAGTAACTTTTTATGTCAGGGAATTGAGTTGGGTAATGCCCATGTTCTCCGCAAATAAGACATTGAACTCCATAACAGTCTGTCACTCTATGACCCTTTTCTCCACACAGATAACATCAGTCCCTCCGTTTGAGGTATTCCTCAAGTTTCTTCTTCACTTCTTTAGAAATCTCAATCTTCCTTTCTTTATGCTCCTCAACATGCGAACATGAATAATAGTTTATCTTCCTCTTCTTTGATGAATTACGCATACCACTAAATTTCACCTTGTTAATAATATATCGCAATGACTGATTCGGCATAATCACAATATCTTTCTCTCTAGTAATTACACAATTTTGTTTCTCATAGTCACCAATTTGTCCATTGGATTCAATGTTAACAGAATTCCTTCTGGTTCCCTCCATTAACCAAAACATAAAAAGAATCTTGTGAGAGGCAAAAATCATTCTAGAGAAAACAACATAGTAAAGTTGGAGTACCCTCAATATCTAACATCTTAGGTTAAATTATAAGATCGTTACTGTAGTTCTAGGACTATATCCTATACGTATACTTATCCTTAGGGACATCCCTAGACATACCTTAGAAATATCTCTAGGGATCTCACTAACGTTCTCACATCCTAGTTTCCAAAGGTTGACTAAACCTTTCCTCTGATACCAACTGTAGAGACCCGTATCTTGACGTACATGGACATTACATTACTTTTGCGGAATACTTAGTACATAACAAAAACACACACACAAGGATCGTAATAGTTTAGTGTCTTTGGAAACTCGGAACATAATCTTCTAATCGTGGTGAAAGATCTTCAACATCTCCCATAAAGATCTTCCCTTTTTTTACCTAAAACCTTTCTTTATATCCTGGGGAAAAAAACATAAAAGGGTGAGCTCAAATGCTCAGTAAGGGTAAACAAAAGAAATATCAATCACATCATATTCATAAGAACATAACATTTTGGAAATCTTAACCTGCAAAAGAGAGCATAATTTCATAACATGGGATAAATCATAGTAGTGAAATGAAATCCCAATAATCGTAACTTAAAACATGAAACTTTGTGGAATACACACATAATCATATCTTATTATTCAAGACTCATTTCCAAGACTATCTTAGTGGACAAACTCCATTTCTGAACCGAGTCACCCTCGTTTTAGTCCTGTTTCACTGAACCGGTATAACCTACCATTCCAGCCATGTCTATCTCATGAGATATAAAATATTTACCCAATGCATTGGAGGGAGATATAGTTCCCACCCATCTCATAATGATTCCATTCTTATGTGTGCCACAAAATTAGAAATCATACATCATTGCATAACCCATGTAATACAAATGGGAATCTTAAACATCATGACATCATAAAACAATTCATATAAGATAATGGAATTCATAAAAATAATTCCATCACAACATAATCAAATCAATGTAATAATAGGGATAAAAACAGAACCCTTTATTATCTTAGATGGAAAATAATTTTGATAAAACACTTGAACTCCATTCTTGAGGAAAATATCCTTTCTGCTTCAAAAACACTTTTCCATTCTTAACATGTCGTACAATTATAAACTAAAAGGAATAAACTTGAAAACTTGTAAAGGAAGCCTCTTGGAAATAATGTTTTAAAAATAAATTCATTCCGTATAAGTTAAAAAAACATTCTTCTTACTTTTTTCGGAAAAGTCAAAAAAGTACCTTGTACGAAAAACGACAAAAGATTCCTTTCATATATTTTACTAAAAACTCACCGAAGGGTAAAATTGGATTTAAACAATTGTGGGTGGACGGAAATAATATTACATATTGAGGAAACATGGATTTGGATGATAAAATACACCCTAGTAAATACCAAAGTATAAAAAATCTCGGATAAAAATGAGATTGTGATATTTCCCTTACCTTAGGCCAGATTTGCTTCGTAAGTCTCTGAACCTCTTCTTCTTTGAAGCGCCTCTTTGAGACCTCCTCTTAGGGCACTAAAATTGGTCTTTGTGGAAGACCAGAACCTCTAGGATGTTTCTATGGAAGTGGAGAAGAGAATTTGTCAGGGTTTGGCCGAGCTTGAAGGCTCAAAGTTGTGTGAGGAAGATATGGAGGAGGTGTCCTTTTATAAGGGAGGAGAGGGGCACCTTTGGAATAACTAAAAATATTATTTTATTATAAAGTCATGTTCGGTTTTAAATAGCTCCAAATTGATTTATTTCAAGGCTAAGGTGGGGATGGGTCGAAATAATCTCATCCAATAGAATTTAGACAAGTTTAGGTTCCTATTTTAACCTTATCATTTAGATTTAACATTAAGTTAAATAATTTTACTTTTACCGTGTCTTCTTGTGTTCTTATACTATAAGGTTAATAAACTTACTATATCAAGAAAAACGAACCCCAAGTTGTTTATTATTAATATATATAACCTTATCTAAGTCATTTGTCCGAACCTTAGTTTTTTAGGAATAATATAACAATTAATAATATAATATTTGTTTTAAAAACTATTTTATGTCAATTTTGACACTATTTAGTAATTGATTTTTTTTGAAAATCCTAATAGAATGATAAGTTCTAAAAAGGTTAATTAAATCCATAATAACATGTCATATTAACCTAGAAAATTAGTGGAATTCATAAAATGTCTCAAATTACATTTATTTGGGTATTTATAACATCAATTATGTCAATATTTCATTAATAAGATAATTACTGCATCATCTTTGTGTCATAATAAATTATAATTATTTAATCCCTAAAAATTCTAAATAAATTCTTATGATGTAGATAATTTTATTAGCTTTCAGGAGACTATTCATGTTCGAAGTTTCATGAATTTTATCACTAGATTAAAATTATTATACTTATATAATTTAAGAAAGTGACATGTTGTCACATTCTTTGGTTTTAATAATAATTAAATTATTTTCATTGACAAAATTTAATTAAATGAATCTAATCCGACCCTTAGGTGATATGGGTCGACTTTTAGTCATCCAATAGGATTTTGACATTTGTTATGGTAATTTTAAAATATTATATTTACCCTTAATTACCCGATTTACCTTTAACTATGGTAAATAAAATTTACCGTAGTTACTATTGATAATTCCCAAAAATAAAAAAGTAGATTATTAACATAATTTGGACCCACTGATTCCAAATATGGAATCCATTTTTCCAAATTCAATACACAAGAGATGCATAATTTAATTTAAAATTAATCCTGTTGTCGAAAGAAAACGGGTTTTTCTTTAAAACATTGCAAAAGATTGAATTGATTTAACCTACAAATTCAAGGTAAAATCAATGCTAATGACATACATTATATTAAATGGTAAAAATATATTATATTTATAATTTAAAACCATTCAATATTATAATTTAACCACATAAGATATTACGATGAAAAAAGTTGTTTTTAATTAAAATATAGCGTGTTTTTACTATTCATTAAAATATGAAAGTTATCGGAAAAATATCAAAACATTTTCTAATGTAAATTTTTATATCCTGATTCAAAAGATGAATTTTATTTTGTCAAATTGAACATATAAACATGTAAAAAACTATATTTAAAGTGGGTGCGCCATCAAAAGGCGGCAAAACTGCATTTTTTGAAAAATACTTATTTTACCCGAAAAATTTATTTTGTTCTTATACCATGTTCTAGAAATGTGTAAGATGAATAATAATGTTATAAAATTAAAATTTTAGTTAAAACTATTCATAACGTCTAGTTCATGACAATATTATAATAATATATCGTTGTTTATTAAAACCCAGTATTGCGCACAACACACGCTATCGAGGAAGGTCGCGATTGCGTGTAATGCAAGCCAAGTCAGGGTTGCGTGTTGTGAAAAAATCCTTCGTTGTTTCATATAACAGAATCCAACCATATTTCATTTATACATTGAATATATATATATATACTCAATGTTGCATAGAATAACTATTATCAAAATTGTGTGTAACACGATCCAAGAATAGTGTTGCGTATACTGCAAGCTAATACGGTGTTGCGTATAGCGCAAGGTAATCTTGGTGTAGAATACAACACAAGACATTAATGAAATTAAAAGAATATTTTTCATAAAATCTCAGGGCGTTACAGTAGGTCATACGTATGCATGAGTAACATTTTCATTTTTCAATGATCATTATGAAAATAAGGTCATTAATATTTTATCTTCACATAAGGTTACTAATATAATAAATATCATATTAATCATTTAAATTGACTTATATATATCATCTATGTGATGTGGAGATGAAAAACAATTCACATCTCTTCATGGAGGGGATAGTTCACATGTTTTCACAAACCACATTATCATTTTTATGTGAATAAAAATATAAGAATAGAAATGAAATATTTTTCATTAATAAAGATAAATATGACATTAATATCATATATATACATTATATCTATCATTATGACTAGTCCTGATAGATGACTATGAAAAATGAATTATATTGTTTCATGAGGTGGTAGTCCTCCGTACACATGAACAATTAATCATTTTACCATTTTATGGAAGTGGATATGAATGTAGGATTTTATATTAACATAATAACATCTAAATATATTTATTATATAGGAATTATTATTGCATCATTGTTGAAAAATATTTTAAGGATGTTGAAGAACAAAATAAAATAAAAATACTTAATTAAAAATGATAGTTCTTCCTTGGACCTCCTCTTATGCTTAACACCTTAAGACCACTAAGGGTAGTGTTGTACCTAAAATAATATCTCTAAAATGTGGATATGGAATAAAGGATCGTATTTAGCAATATTTTGGCTTAGTAAAATAGGTTTTGATGTGTATTTTAAATAGAATAATTGTTTCTCTTTTAGAGTAGATGAGAGGGGAACTCTTAGAATTATTCAAAATATTATATTTATATAATTTAATATTATAGTCAAAATTGTTCCAAAGTGATTTATTTAAAATATAGGATTCATTTTTGGCAAAATAAATTCATAAAATGAAAATTATACTAGTTTTTATTATTTTTTATTCATATCCTTTTGTTTTAACCCTTTTAACTCCTACCATGATATCTTGTAATTTACACTTTCTTAGTTATTGTAATTACTATGAAATGTAAAACGACCAATAAATGAGTCATTAATGAATTTTTATGACTTATACCAATAATATTTCTAAATTTTATATTTTTATTAATTTTATATCATTTAATAAATTAATATTTATTTCAAAATATCAATAATGTCAATTTTAACACTATTCATTACATAACTTTTTAAAAATATCATAACTACAAGATAAAATCAAACCAATAAATATAAAACATCATTAGTATTTAAACTTCATCTAAACAATTACTAGATGAAATTAATCATCTCAAAAATATTTATTGATGTATTTTTAGTATCATATATTTGATATTTCCATTCTTTAAAAGAATACATCATCATAATTGTGCAAGTATTTAATTACATTATTTACTCTATAAAAATTTAAAATATATAATTATTATAAATAATGTAATTTTAACTTCAAAAATAATATTTATAGTAGAAAAATTCACCTATATTACACCATATTGAAAATATTTTATTTGTTAAAAGCAAGTCTAAATGAATTATCTTTTCGTGCAATATATTATTATAAATTTCATACTCTCATCCATGTGGTTTAAAAAGGTAGTAATTTCAGCCCATGGATAAATTTTTCTGAAAGAAACTCATAAAATTAAATTATATCAAGTGTTCGGAAAATGTTATCATATTTATAATATTATTTTATATTTAATTACCCAATTTATCTTTAACTGTGTTAATAAAAGAAATGCTAAAATTAATATTCATATTGTTGAAAAATAAAAGGGGCCTATTTGAATAATTTGGATATTATATTAATAAATATTTAATACATTTTTTCAAATTTGAAATAGTGAATTGGTAGAAATTAATTAAAAATGAATCACATTGACAAAATGACAAAATAGGGTAATAAAATAACAACATTCAAAAGAAAGAAATGTTTTTATATCCAAATTCAATGTGAAATTGATTCAAATTACATAAATTGGATTAAATGATAAAACAATTATCTAATTTTATTTTAACTCAACTCAAATATATAATTTAATATTATAAATAAATTTTATGAAAATGTTATTTTCAATTAAAAGGCAGAATTTTGTTACCATCAATCAAGAAATGATATTTATCATAAAAATTAAAAAAACGTTTAAATTTTGATATTTTCATTGATAATAATAAGTTTATTTTTTAAAATAGTTTTTATAAAACATTCTAGTGAAATATATTTAAAACAAGTGCGCCATCAAAAGGGGACAAAACTACCTTTTTTGAAAAATATAACTTTTATGCAAAAAATATGATTTGTTTTTCTGTCATGTCTATAAAAAATAATAGGTTACAGTCATCCAAGATTGGGGGTGATTATACGGTATATGAAAGAAAAATAATTAAAAGATAAAGATGGAGTATTTTACCTCTTGAATGTGATCTCTTGGGGGACCTCCTTAATAACAATGAGATGATCATTTGGAGCGACTAGGAATATTAGGATGAGGGGAAGAGGCTTGAAAAGGGAGTGAGTCATAATATTGGAAATCTAAAAATCTTATAAGGTTTGAGGAAAATGGGTGGTGAAAAGTGGTATTTATATGGGGAGGGGAGGGGTGTTTTTTATTATTATATACATTAGATTATTATCTTGGATAAATACAATAAATAATATTGATTATTTTGAAAAATATATATTAACTAGTGCATGTGAGTTTTATATAATGGGTCCTTACATAATCTAGGACTCAAAAAATCATGTATTTGGTTAATAATGTTAAATACTGAAAATTTTGGTATTTTACTATTCATAAAAATTCAACTATTTTAGAAAAAACTCAAAAATTACCCCTAACCATTTTTTCAAGGATAGATTTTAAAATTAGACACGATTTTATGAAAATATATTTATAAATGTGATAAATTTAATTTTTAAATAAAATCATTATTTGTTTGAAAAACACAAATTTTAATATTCTAATCAATTTTATGGTCTTTTAAAAAATTATGTATCGCCCCATAAAATTATCTAGTCGTTATAATAAAAAAATTCATTTTGTAATCCAATTTATGAAAACAAATTTTATATTAAATTATTATATTTTTTATAAAATTTCAAATAAAATATAAACATTTTAAAAAAACACCCAAACATAAATTATCATATTTAAACCATTTATTTTTATTTACCATGATATAAATATATGATATTTTAATTTATAATACACATAAATTTTATTTTACACTTTCATAGGTGAGGTTAATATTCTAATGGTTAGACTGATATTCCTAATTGTTTGATTATTATTCCAATAATTAGTTTACTATTCCAAAAGCTAGATTATTATTCCCGCGATAAGAATTTTAATGGCTCTGTTTGTTAACGACAACCTATAAAAACTTTTTATCAAAATAAAACATCATTAACTTATATATTATCTCTAGTTTATTTATACATTCATTTTCACAATGAATATTTTTTATTAACATTATTTTTTATTTGTACATTTTGTTTATGTGTGACTTCATTCTAGTAGATCAAGAATATCCAAATTATCACATTCCTATTCTCATATTTTCAATTTATTATCCCACTATTATATTTAGAATTATTATTGGATTTGTTTATTCAAAGTAATTTATCATTCCTATTTAATGAGAATTTTTTTCATCTATGTGATTTATGAGCTTTATCCAATATGAAAAAATTATATGAAGCCCAACTCTATTGATAAATTTCTCGGTCCTTAAAATGGTGTTCTTACAGCTTTATAGTTATTGATGAGTTGTGGTGGGGAGGTCATATTTTTTACTGTAATGATATTTTTTAGGATCATGAAAATGTATGATGGTATGATTACCTAATATACATATAATGTATTTAGGGTTCCAGTTTTTATATATGGGTATCACAGAACACACAAGTGAAATACCAAGGTAAAAAACCATACCTGATTAAAACTGTTTACTCATGGTAACAATTAATGTTGATATTGATGGGAATCCAATGAATTGATTAAATTTATTTTGGTGTAATAGATTAGTGAAATTCTAGGGAAAAATAAAACTGTTTCTAGGATCCACCCCTATGGTTGACTGAAACTATTTGGAAATCATTTATTAATGAGAATATCATATCCACTATCCCTGGAATGAGTGTTATAGAAGGTATTCTATCTTATTCATGGTTTCATTCCAAGTCAATAGAGATCTAAATATCATAAAACTATGGATTATCAAATTAAAAATTGATTTATCCTCACACACGATGGAATTTTTTGAATTCTTGGTGAGACTGTTTGGTCTCTTTTTCTTTTTGAGGAAGAAATGTTTCAAATATGGGCATGTTATAATAGCCAAATATTTCATGAGTGGAAGACATAGATTATTTTTGTGTTTATGTTCCCTGTTAGGACTAATTGGGGCATATATACCCTGAGAGGGGGGTGAATCAGGGTATGGATATTCTTTTGCAAAATTCTTCCTGCCCCACTGGATCTTGACCTCTTTATTACAAGGGTAAATTTGTCTGAACTTGTGTGTATATTATGACCACTTGTTTTCTTCATTATCTTATGATGATGCTTTTAATGCAATGCAGGGAAGTAAGCAGGAAGACACATAGATTTTTTACTTGGTTCACCCTCACTGGGCAACATCCAAGGAGAATACAACGGTGATGTGTCGATGAACCAAATCCACTAAAAAACACTGTTGTTTACAAGGTTTGGGAAATATCACTTACATGCCCATGCTCACTTCCTTTACAATGTTTAGGGTCAGCTCACTGCTTTCCCAAGGGTCGCTACTTGTTTCTCTCTATCTGGCTCACTTCTGATGGAGAGGATCACATTCTTCCTCTTCCTTTGCTCACTTCTCTGGAATGGGTCAACTCATAGTTTATAGAGGTATAGTTATGTTCATTTTCACTAATGAAGAAATCATATTTTGTATGTAGATGCTTCGTTAAAGTATACCTTTAACTGGTAGATGAATCTCACATTGCACCGAAGGTATCGGGAAATCTTCCAGCATCCACGTAGCCCTGAATCTCTGTTGTGCTTCAAACATACCCGACACCCTTCTCAAATCCAGTGCACAAGTCTCGGTGTGCATGTTAAAACTGGCATGCAAGTTCACCTCAACCACTTGCACGACACTATATTCTGCAACTCCAAACTTGTGCAACTCACACCCTTTTACGCCCAAACCAATTTTGGTGTGAAACCATCAACTATCACGCTTCTTCAAAACCTGGCATGCTAGTGTCACCAAAACACTTGTGAGACAACCCCTTCTTCAACTAAAAACTTGGGAGACTCCCTTAATTTCTTTCCCAAACCACTCTGGACGCGTAACAAAAAACAGACACGCATCTTCTACTTGCGCGACCACACCCCCACTTGCGCGACCACCACACCTGCGTGACGGGAGCTCTGATTTTATCTAAGTGTTGAACTCTCCAATGAATGAGGAGGGGTCAACCTCTATTTATAGTAATTTGGACACCCTGAAATACGGCACACAAGTCTCCTCTCGGCGCGCAAGTCTCGGTGCGCACGTCTCTATCGCGTAAGTCACTTGCGCGACCAACCCTAAAACTTGGGCGCCCTTTTCCCCTTTGACAGATTCTGCTGTTCTCATCTTAAAAAACATATGGAACAAAATTTTCCTCTCCTTCATGAAAATGGTGTGGAAGTCCCTTTTCCAAAACTACTTTTCTCCATTTATCGATTTTCAGCCCCAAAAATTTGGTAAACACTGGAAAATGGTGCCACCGTCTATCTACTCTTTTTTTACTTCCACAAGATCATTCATTCCATTTTCAAAGTTATTGAATAAAAAATGGATCATTAACCATATCCCTTGAACTTGAAATGCCACAATGAAATCCCCTTTATCAAAAAATTTGTATGTCATTGTTTTCTTTGTCAACAATCACAACACAGATGTCCACTTTGTCAACAAACACAATCATCTCAAAAATGCATCAATGATACCTTGAGGGATTTTTCCCCAACATACCCTATTAACTAATTGTGCATAAAATGGAAATTTCCAAAAGGAAATAACCTTGATTTTTTACTTTTGGTTTCATTATTATTAGGACCGAACATTGACACTTAAGATGGAATTCATAGAGATTTCATTACTTGATTTTTTATTCATGAAATTAAATTTTTACTAAATAAATAATTTTCAATGATACATATGTGAATGTATATATTTTTTAAATTTTTATCTTGATATAAATTTTTACATTATGTTTGATATCAGAACTTGTGGTTTTAACGAGGTGGTATATAACCATTTTTTGAGTTTTGAGTCATGCATTGTTCCTTTTAAAGGGTCTTTATTTTTAATTTAATTTTTTTATCCCCCTCTACACCATTTTCTACTGATATAAATGATATGAATAATCCCTTTCCCATATTGAAGTCAAAATACCATATAGATATGTGGAGAGCAGGAAAAGGGTCATTATCTATGGAGTCTAATCATATCCAAATCATAATGTGATGACTATAAATCTTGAATCATTGATATGGGACCCTAAGGCTTTAGTGATTCACTTTGTTGTAAGTGTTACAATTTTTTTAACTCATAGTTATTTTTTTCTTTTTTTATTATGATGTCTTTTATACAATGAGATGGTTGAATACCGTTCGGTAATGTTTTATAGTGAAACAAGTGATTTAGTTGGTTCTTTGGGTTCCAGTTTCGAGAGTACCCGGTCGAAAACATTAGTTTAATGAAAAATGTGATGTAGATCATTGATATTTATTATTTTAGAATATAGTGAAAATATGTTTTATAGTCGATAAAAACAACATCTATTTCTTTCCGCAACACAAATTTGGGTGTGTCCAAGTACTCGACTAGATTACACTAATGAAATACCTGGTGTGCTCAAACACATGATATATTGGGTTATATGACAAAATATAAATTGGTAAATGACATGATATCCATTGTGGATTAAAAAATATTTATTCCATTTATATATTCCATGTATGTAGGTAATACTTGACAAGGTATCAAGGGAATATGCCTAGATGGGGCCTTTGGGAGAATACATCATGTAAACAATGGTTAACGCCATGAAAATTCCCCCAATGGGGATTTTTATATTTACCTACCATGTAGTAGGATCTAGAAATGTAGATGATCCATTTAGATAATATCTCAATGTATAATGTTGTACTATTATCCACTTTAAAATAAAAATACCATATATGAGAATGTTTTTGTCTAATTATGCATCATAGTCTTGTGAAAAAAAATTATTTTATCCACGTGACGATCTTGGGAAAGTGAATTAGTGGTAAACATATTTAATATTCATATACCATTTCATGGAACTATCAAAATTATACAATTATCATCAACCTATGGGAGTTGTTTGAGGATATCATTTTATAGCGGGTTGAGGAAAACTGATCTCGAGAGACCAGGATAGACTTTAGTGCATCCTCTATAGAACAAGGTGATTTGAAGGTAATTATAGATAAATATTGATCTCAATGAGATTATATCTATCTTGGGAACCCTTGAGATATAGTGGGTTTCAAAATACCTCATATGAGTAGTTAGAGTTATTTTTACACTTTTATTACACAACAGTATTTGTAGATAGTTCCTACTATGAATATAATATGTTCTCACTCTCCTATATCATTATTCCAATTGAAGATATATATAGATTAAGGTATTTAAAAAGTATTTTGGGTTAAAAATTTTAATGTAACATAGGTATGATGACTATATTTTTTAGATTTCATGGACTTTATAATAGGGTACTCCATCGGGGTTTTTCCTAAGATTATGTTTGGGACATCCCTTTTTTTAATAGAGTAAGTACTCTACTATTTAAATGTGGTGAAGGTCATCTATATTGTTGATAGATTCCATGAAATACCACATTGAGGAATAGGATAATCCTAACATGATATTGATATGATATTTCCCTTGATTGACCATGGTATTGGTGATGCATGGGTTCCAACTTAGGGTCTCTTAACTACACCATGTCTGGTTTTTATTCCCCAATGAGGCACGGTTCACACCAATTCACATTTTTTAAAATTTTACACTTTCAATGGATGAGTGGTAACAATTACATCATTTATGTGATACTAAAAGACCCAAAATCCTAAACATCAAAAATATCATAATATATAGAACCAATTTCTAAAATCAAAACATGAACCCATCAGCCATCCATGAAAACTAAAAATTCAAAATACAATACGCTAGAAAGTTTAAATTTCAAAAAAGAAAATAGGATGGATGACAGATCTCCTTATGGATTAGTGATGGTATTTTCTTCATTCCAGTTTTGGTGTATGTGATTATGACTATGGTGATGTGTTAGTTATTTATGTTTATTTTTCAGTAATATTCAAATGCATAGGGATTTTAAGTCCTTTATAAATTCTAAATAATATATCAATGTGTTGATCTATAATTTCTGTATCAAAATGGTTTTAGGATAGTGTTGTTATTTTGTTCCATTTGGATAGGTTCATGTTCTTTGGAACCCAAAATGTATAAAGTTTTGTAGGTTCCCCTTCAATATAAGATATCGTTGATATTGTATTTGTTATCGAGGTTTCACCTTTCAGTTTTTTGATCTCCCCCATTGAGTATATGTAGTTATAAATACCCCATTTTTTAGATCCTAGTATGGATAAAGAGGATTATTTTGACTCATATGTTTGGTCAAGGGACTCATCCATGAAATATAGTTTGGGTCACCCATCCCGGGGGCCAGTGACCCACTCAAGTATCATATATTTCATGAGGTTTCGATTACAAATTTTTATTGAACTATGGATTCTCGACTCAGAGAGTGATATGCCTTGATGGGAATTTTATTTTATGTGGTATTATTCCTTGATCGATTATTCATCAGTGAGTTTGTCATGACACCCAACGGGATTGGTGAGTAGTGTTATTAATGCTCATAGAGTAAATATGGTTAGGTGAGTTCACATTTATTATAGGATTTTCAAAATTGTATCCTTGATGAATGATGTATTGACTTGGGTTTTGATCCCCTTGTGTTGAAAAATAACAAATTATATTTTATTTCATAGATTAAAAGGGATGTTTTTAACAATAATGCATGAATTTTATCTATTATATATGACCATTAAGATACATTCATTTAATGTTGATTATCATGGTGTTGTTTTCCAAGGATTAATTATATTTTTTAAGGAGTATTATTTTCAAAAAACAATTATGAGCTTGGGGCTACCCTTTGTATTTTCTATGAGATAAGTTTAGGTCCATATTTTAGTTAATTCCTTTTGAATTTACATATCTTCTATTCTACCTCGTGGTTGACATGAGAATTTATTCAGTTCAACTCCTTGAATAGATGATAAATTGAAATATTCATTCCCTTTTTGGTTTTATGGTGTTCTAATTTTAATTTTTGTACTCACACCTACATGGGATCCGAACCTACACAACCTAGGTGTTTATAAATAACACACGTATCATTAATGATATTATGGGATTTATAGTTGGAAGTCCCTGGATTAATGTTAGTGTAATTTAGGGATATATTTATTCCCAGTAGCTCATGGTTAGGTGAAATTTTGCAACACCATGAACTTTCTATCCCACTATGCTAAAAATTGTATTATACACCATAGTATATTTAGAAGATATATTCTTGCATATGTTAATTTCATTTAGACATATTTTTGTGTATAGTTGTGTGTATGTTATTATTTTTTGGTGATGTATAATTGTCTAAGGTTTCTTGGGATAAGGTCTTACGTGTGTGTATCTTTTTTTATATTGTGATAGTCACTGACCATTAACCTATAGATGGTGGGAATGAGGTTTCAGACATGGCTCACCACCAACCGTGGTAGGGACCTAGTGGGTATGGTCATGAAAAATATTTCCCAACCCAAATATATTTGAACTCAATAAACATAACGAAGTTTTGTGTATTTATATGAATAATCATATAAGGATAAATTATTTTTTATATTTTAAATGATTGTTAAGAGGATCATAGTGTATCAACAATTTTTTTGGAATAATCTTCTATGGAAATACAAATAATTTTCTCTAGTTTTTTTGCGTAATGGTTTGACGTATCATCTTATCTAACTGATTGGGAATGATACATAGATTATTTTAAGTCACACAACATTTTTAATGAATTGAAATTTAAAAAATACACTTCATAAAACATACTAATGTGGTTATAATGATATATTTTGGAACACAAAATCCTTGAAATAATTTTTTCATGACAAAACTCACAAGAGGAAACATTAAATTTTTTCATGACTAATACCTTTACTAATTAAATACATGGTTTAATACATCTAAACTATAACTATTTTAATAAAATGATGTAAACAGTTCCATGAATACTATTTAAAAACAACATATATTTCAACTTTCAGAATTCCATTTTTGAGTAATATTCTAGTTTCTTATTATATTTAAAATTCAAAAGAACCTGTTTCACATGAAATTATATGATAATTATATTTCTTAAAAAATCCAATTGATTAATTATTATATATACATATAGTACCTTATTTTTATTTTCCTATTATGTGCAACACAATGAGGTCTAGCCTAGCATAAAGACACTAAAAATGTTATGTTTGGTGGAAGACTTATTTTTTTATATATTTCTAAGGAATTAGTTTTAGGAAAGTTTTTTAGGAACCCTCTTAGAGGATGAGATTAAAATCCCATATAATTATTAATCTAAATGGAATAGACCATGAAAATTATTTATTTATTATTATTTTATAGGTTTAAGTGAATGAGAAGAATTTTAGAAAAGAAGAAAATACCAACACTCCAAGAATTTATAATCACATAAATGAAGTCCATTTCATCATATGATCAATGAAAATAGTATTTATTAAATTGGAAAAAATTATTTTATTTATATTATATAATTACCTTGATAAAAACAACTATTTCATAGTAATTATAATCTCTACTAGCTTTTGTAATCATTGTAGATAATTTTTCATTCGTGGGTGGTGGAATGATCCTTTGGTAAATTTTGAATTTTATCACTTTTATAATATAAGATACATAATCATTTATATGAAATTATGATACTTGTTATGAAATTTTATTTTTATAATCATAAATGCATAAAATAATTGTTTTAAGTTTCATGATTATCTCAATATTTTGGTCTTTTTAAAATTATTATTGATGTCATTCTAATTTTTTACATAAATTCATTGAACTCTTTAATTATGAGACTAATAATTGTTTTTATAAGATTATGTTATTTTACTATATTTTATATTCCCAATCACAATAGGTACTCTAAGAACCATTAACATATTCTATCTAAATTCCACTCTAATGAGAGATCCATGAAACATCAATTGATACTATAACTTTTGTTTTTATCACATTAGTGTATAATTATTTGGGACAACCATAATCTGATTGATTCCATCTACTGATGTGTTTTTAGTCTATTTTAACTTCATAAATAAACTATATTTCTACATTTGGAAAGTCCCAGAAAACCATTAATAAATTGATAAGAAACCATATTAAAATATTATTAAGCCTTATTATTAAAATATTTTAAATAATTAGATAATTGAAGTTCAGCATACAGTAACTATTTTGAAGATATCATGTTATTTCTATAATTTATATACTAAAATAGATTATATGAGGATTTGTGTATTGGTTTTTGTGAAGAGGGGTCATTTTTTTATTTATTATTATTATATTAAATCCTCTAAATTTGGGAAAAATATTAAAATGTGAGTAACGGGATACCATGGATTGATCATTGAATATGAACCCTCCCCCTTCCAGTTTTATCTACTAAAATAAGAGTAAAAAATATTGTCATTGAGAATCAAGGATTTAGATTATTCTGACATCCAAAATTATGAATCATTTCATAATAAAAATGTCATTGAAATAAATAAAATAAAAATGAAATCATTTTTTGAGGGTCATGTTGTGGTATAATGAAAAAGAATGGCATATAATTGATCATTGATCATCATAGGATGAGGAGAAATAGAGGCCACATTAAATTTGGATCAATTGAATATCATGAATAATTATAAAAGAGTTAAGCCTCCTTTTTATGTATTGAATTAAATTTTTAATCTTTACATAGAATCATGTACCCTTATAAAAATTTGGACTGTTATGGGAAACAATATTATTTATTAATTTTAATTCAATATAAAAAATGAAATGACTTGAAATCTTCTATATATAGAGAATATAATTTTGATTTATTTTAACATAGATTAAGTAATCTTAACAGAATAGTGAAATTATTTTTCTTGTATGATATATTAGAATTTTATATTATATTGATAATTTGAAGAATATTTCTAGTAAATGAAGAGTGAAGTATTTAATTGGGTTTATACATAATTGGAACACTTTAAGTTTGGATAATTTGGTACATTTATAAATTATAATTAGGACTCAATATTTATGAGTATGATTTATTGAATGTTTTCCAGGGTAAAATTTAGGATTTTTCGGGTTGGTGTTTATTTTATATTTTAGTTGAAGAAACTTTTTATTTGTATAGAATTTCATAATTTAATTTATGTATATATATATATATTTGAAAAGAATTTATTTTATTATTGATCATAATATGACACAATTTAATGATTTTTAGGGATATATTATAACACTAATATTTAGAATTATTTTACAGATTTCAAAATGATTATAAAAAATTGGAACAAGTCAACCACTTCCATTACCATAATGGAATTATAGGATTTTAATTGAAATGTATTTGGAACCCAATTGGAACCCAAAACGGAATTGATTGACTCATTCTAAAATATATTTTAGGTGGTGCTACATACAAATAACCATGATTTGATCACATCCAAACCCAAGAGTCACTTTTACAAATCCATTAAAGATATAAATTTATTGTAAATAAGAAAAAGTGAGCATTTCTTAGTGTTAGTAATTACTAGGGGAAGATGCGCACATAGTGTTTAAACATAACTCAACAATAAGGGACCACAATGTATATAAAACATAATGGTAGAGGTGTAAATGGTTGTAGAATTTTGGCATGGGGTGAAACCCCATTGATATAACATGTTAATTAATTCTCATTATAATGATTAATGTGGTTTATGATATCAAATTTGATGTGGGAAAAGTGATTATGGGATAATCATAGAATACAAGACTTCACTATGAGAGGGATCATCACACCATTTTAGCTCTAAATAATAAACAATTGGTGGATGTGAGGTATTTTCATATTTGGATATCTCCCATCTAATGCATTGATTAGAAAGGAGATAAGTATATAGAAATTATATAATATGATGTTTTTAGGGAACATCATCCCTTCACATTATGATCTAGTGGTGTGATGCTTAGATAAATGTTAAACCATTGTTAATTATATTTAGATATCTCTTTAATATTTGAGGATTCAAGGACCCAATGTTATAAGAGTTTCATAGTGAAAATAGACATATTATGATGTGATAAAAGGGGAGATATGATTTTTATTTATGATATAAGTATTTCCAAATGGTTAGAGGGTTTATATGGTGATTAAGATACACCAATTATTTCATAATTTAAGTTGTTAAAAAATAATTTCATCAAATATAGTGGAAATGGGTTAGACAAAAGAATATATTTCTATATAAAAATTAAGTACATAAAAGTTAGGGGAAATTATTGATTATTTCATTAGTTTGTGCTTCAAATTACAAGTTAATACTTGTTATATTAATGATGTTATGGCCATTTTGGTGCATCACTATAATGGATAAACATACATGTGGTGGTATTATATCTCTAATGTGATATATGTCAAGTCACCAACCTTTTTTCAGAATCTAGGGTTTAAAATTGGTATACTTGATGATTTAAAATATTTATTTTGTGTGGAAACACTTATATCATTTTGGGTTGACTTATAAAGGACCAAGACGAATTATAAGGACAATATTGACAAAAGAAATACCCCATTCGAGGATATTGATATGTATAAGTATTTATAGAGATGTGTAATAATATTATTGATATGGATATATATATATATATCTTTATCTCAATAAAAGGTTGACCATCAAATATGTAAGATCCATCGACCACTTGGCATGCATTAGTTTAACGATCTTCTTCTAATATTAGAGGAATAAATTTTTTATCATTGATTCATTGAGGGGATGGGGTGAGGCTAAGAACTATATATACATTATATCAGATTTTTTTTATTTCCATTTTATTTTAATTATCATTATGTAATCATGGGAATCTATAATTAGATCATTCTTATTACATATAATTTTAAAAATATTACTCAAATATTTCTTAGTTCTTATAGTTAAATTATATCTTCTATTATGTATAGATAACTTGTTACTAGTAAGGAATAATATTCCAATTTATAACTTTATATCATGTTCTGATATTGAATACAATGGTTTTTTACATAATATTATAAATGATTATTCACTCATGATTTGAGTTGATTAAATTGTATCTTTTTGTAACTAAATTTATTATATCTTATTCATTATTAATTAATTGAGATACATATTTATTAATGAATAAAACCCAACATAGTATATGAAATTAATTTATGAGTGTGTCTTTGATTATTATTTTTATTTTGTGATTCAATCTTGATTAAATGTATTTATTTCAATTATTATGATGATCTTGAGTTGTGATATTGATTTTGTATTGAATAAAAATGATAACATATGTTTTAATTATATTTATAATATTGTAACTATTAATTATTTTAATATAATTAGTTATTTTGAATTATTTTAATTAAATAAAAACCATCCTTGTATGATGGAAAAATCATTTTTCTTTCGATTTTCAAAAGCCAGTTTATGGGATAACGATACTCGAACATACAAACTCAAACTCAAAATGCAAAACAGACAAGTCAAAAAAAATATCTGATGCCCAAAATATATTTTCCAAAATTATCTAATGCATTCAAAACCACTATTATTTCTTTATGTATGGTTATGTTCTTATTTAGAGCCTCTTATTGTAATATATTTTCATTTTAGATAAATAAATCCTTGATATTTTCTAATCCATAGATCAATATCTACAACTATATATGTGATACCCCATGAATTTCAATATAATATTTTTTCAAACATCCTATGTGACTTGAAATACCAAGCATAAATGAACCATGAAATATTATAATTTTAATATGAATTTTAGAAAAAAAAACTATTAATTTGGACTGTACGAATAGGATAAAGTACATTAAAATATATATATATATAAATCCTATAAAATATCAATGTATTCAAAAATGATTAGTAAATAATCACTTCTTTTCAGTGAATTTATTTGACTCCAAAAAAATATATTTAATTCCAAAATGATATTTGTTTATTTTTTATATAGGATAGTTGATGAAAAACTATCATATGGTATAGAAAAATAAAATATTTATAATTTTTTAGTGTATCATATTTCTTGACTAGTGTTATCTCACTTATAGAGAAATAAATAATATTTTATTACTCATTCCAATTCACCTATAAATTCACCTTTATGGGTTTATATTATTTTAAAAAATTGTTGAAATTATAATCTAAAATGAAATGGAGTTATATTTTGGGTTTGAGAAGAATGTTATTTTCCTTAATGTTGGGATTCATGATCCTTTATTTTTTATAATTGTTTATTATAAATTCAGTTTTATAGTTTAATTACGAAATCTCACTTATTAAATACTATTCATACATGTATCTGTAGTGAAATATTGAATAATTTGGAAACAATATCTCTCAAATATAAATTTCTACTCCCCCAGAAATAAATTTTGGTGACACACCTCAATTAAGAGTGTGGCACATTCCAATCCTAGATCTATCCTTTGAAATTTCTTCATTTGAATATTACAACTCCATCCTGTGATTATATGGAGTTAAATAGAAATGAGGATATAGTTTTAAACTAAATATTATATGTTGATTTGATAATAATTTTGTGGTGGAAAATCCGCAAAAAATTACACTTAAATCTCACTCACCATAAAAACAATTAAATATTGAAATTAAAGAACATAGTTAAGGAAATAATTACATCATCCCCTATGGTATATCCTCATTCTAGTCAGTTTTTGTTAAGTTCAATAGAAAATGGAGGAAGAAAGAGAGAAGAAAATAATTATTAATAGAAATGGGAGATAAATAAATAATGAAAAACACGTCATTAAAACTATGTGAAACATTTGAATTTGGAATAATGAGTTCTAAAATAAAATATATCTTAATAGAAGTACCTTTAAAAAAGTAAAACAAATAAGTAGCCGTCTAGATTGTGATCCCATTATCTTTTTTCATTATTTCAGCCCTTGTGCTTTATGTTGGTATGAATCCCCTCATTTTTCTATGTTTAATCATACCATATCCTTACTTTTCTCATAAAATATCCTTAATTTATATATTTTCTATTGAATCTACAGAAATATCTAGTGTTTCCCTTTTCTATTGTTAAACATTATAGTGGAATGGGGTCATATATTTTGGATTAGACTCATTAATTTTTCATATTAATGCATGAGGTTGGACATAGAAAAGGTCCACCATGGTAAAATTTCAAATTCATGTTATTTATAAAAAACATAGTAACATCCATACGGGTGTCTTAAAAGTTGAACGAAGATCCCATGACTCATCCTTATTGAAATGACATTTTCCCAAAAACATGGTTTTAAGAATTTATATACCTACATAGTCAAATAGACCACAAAATGATGTATTGAAAATAATGGATAACCACAATTACTTCAAAAAACTATAGATACAGAGTTTTCATATCCCCTAGGGAATAATATCATTCATGTAGTATTTCTTATATAAGCCATATTTCATAACACAATTCAATTATATCATAAATGGAGCATCTCAATGCCTCTCCACATCCAATACCGGAATGATAGAGGTTCAATATGGGTAAAAAAACTCATGGTGATCCTTCATCTATATAGACGTTGAAGTGGAAGTATGGAACTCACATTCATCGTGTAGAGCTCAATTGTCTTCCATTCAGTCAAATGTTAGTCAAACATGGATCCATAAGTTCCACGTGGTGGTTCATGGGCTCAAAAGTGTAATTGATCACCTACTAGAGAATTTAATGAGGTGTCCATTGAATATTATATGAGTAGAGGAAGTGTACCAATGATATTGAGGACATCATATGGTAGAGATATTTTCCTTCTGTGTGGGAGCATGATTGAGGAAAAGAAGTGTAGTTATTATTAGCTGTCAAAAGTGCCCCATCAAATGCCACACCACATCAATATTCACCAAAAAATTGTCCATGAATATATATAAACACTTTGAACAAATGGTCTAGAACATATTTGATATAGGGGGTCAGTGCCTACTCACAGAATGAAGACACCTCATGGTTTTCACTGAAATGAATGACCCATTTGGGAATTTCCCTAAATGATACACAAGATACTCCCCATAAGGCCCAAACTCTTTCTTTACATTAGGATGAAACTCCTAGTGAGATTTATTGTCTATCTGGCTCCCAGTGTGTAGAATATATAGATTATAGTCCATTTGGTTGATGCTTAACCTAGTTGTCTATAATTATTTTAAAAAAATTATCATTCAAAAATATAATATATTTATCAAAAAAAATTATTGTAAATTAAAGTTTCCAATGAAAAAATTAATTATTCATTTTGAACCAAATTAACTATTCAATTTGAATTTACATTTTTTTTAAATCATTTAATGATAGTTGAATATTCAATGAAAACCAACAAAAATACATATATAATATAAAAAATTTTGAACGAAAATATTTTAGCATCGAATACACTCATAAATGAACTATTGGTTCCTCAAGAATTAAAAACAATCATTAAATTAAAGAGGAAAACCATATTACCAATACTTATATCTAAATGATATAAAAAATGATTATCTATGTTAATATATATTTCCTACTTCTACATTAAACATAAATTTAAATATATTTTTTTCCAAAGAGTTAATTAATCAATATATTTTACATTATAACAATTTAAAATGGTGAATCTTATCCTTTCATTCAATCATGGTTCTCAAATTATTATTATCATGTGTTCAAAGTCATTAACTAACTATCATTTAATATAACTCTATCATCATTAATGATACATATTCAGTATAGTTTTTCTCATATCATGATTACATATTATAATACCATAGCTTTGCAAATGACCTAAATTCTCTATTTTATAAAGAAAAAAATCACTAAAAAATCTGAGCAATCATTAGTCAATTATCTAATGACTCATAGGATTATGTATTTTAAAAAATGATGTGAAAATTTTTATGGCTCAAAAGAGGGGTTTCATATCAAAATTATAAATAATGATATCTATATTAAACGATTAATTATATTATATCTACTAAATTGAAAAATCACACCTCCAAATCTAAAGAAATGTTCATGATCAACTATAGCATAAGGAATAAGTTTCTCATTCAATAATTTTATAAAAATATATCTTTTTAAACCACTTTTTCAAAATATTATCCCTTATTTAAACTATATACTTGGGATAAAACTCACATACACCACCTAACCACATTTGAAAAACAATTATACATCTATGAATAAATAATTTTGATTTTCCCAAGTCACGACATTTTTTTTACTTTTTTATTAAGGGAATACAAGAAAAGTATAATTATTGAATCAAAAAACATTTCTCATTGTCAAAATTTTCAACCTCATGAATTTTCCATACAATTTATTGAATCATTCTATGAAAATTTCCCTCACTCAAACACTTAAACATTAAAATATAATGAAATTACTACGGCGTGTGTAGAATGGATATAAATGAATTGAATTATTGATCATTACTATAAATTTAATTTATGGTCTCTATGAGATAAAAATTTATATTGTTTAATGTGGTCTAAAGTATAATATATTATTAATAAAAATTCCTCAATCATGTTAAATTTAATTTCTCAGAGTTATAGCCTTAACAATTTCTATTGACTGTTTTATTAGGTGACATGCCATAAGGTTACTCCTGAAATACTAACATTATATAATATAAATTATTTTGTCCAATTATAAACCCAATAATGGACATATTAATTTAGAAATAAACTCATGGAATGACTAATAACAACCAATTAATTCAAATAACATTCAAAATTTCAATGTGTAAAAACTAGTTGGGAAATTTCATTAACATAAATAAACTAATTACCTAAAATCATTAGTAATCATTTTATTATAAATTATTCACATTAATAATCTAATTATGCACCTTAATAATTAAATATAATTAACATTGATATGTAAAATACAGAATCAGTGGTTTTCTATAAAATCGTGTGTCCTTGATAAGATATTTACTGAAAAAATTCAGAGCATAGGCATACAATATTATGATGACGATAATTGTTAATATTTTTTAAAAAAATATTCTTAGATAATTAAATGGATTTTTATAGATAAATAATATATGAATAATATTACTTTTGACATATATATGTATTCCAACTATATTTTTAGCTATGTCGGGGCTTGACTTGTGCCTTCATGGTTCTAAAAATGTAAATCACTGAATAAAAATACAAGGATGATACCAATGATGATAAAAAAGATAAAATATTGTCTTTAAATTAAATGAACTCTAATGGTAGAAATTTAACATTCATATAATGAAGGTATATAGATAATACTTGGTTTAATTCACCCAAGTGGTCCTTGTATTTTAACATTATGATGATTGAATGTACTATCTCTCATCAATAATCTATCGATGGGTTGAGATTACTAGATACAAACAAAAACATATGGCTTGTCCCATCATTTATCTCATATTTGTTTATTGTGAGTGGTTCATTTAAATAGTAGACCAAATACATTCCCGTCTAAATATATTTTATCTTTTATGGAAGGGTAATGTTAAATTATGAACAATCATTCTTCTTGAAATCTACTTTTTAAAAATCCCCTTTCTTTTTTATTTCTTGATCTTTGTGGGTTACATAAACTAAGTTACAGAAGTGATGATCAAAATTTTATTTTAATTTGATATAATTAATGAATCATATTTGAAAATAAAAAATATCTATTTCAATGTGGGAATCATTTTTCTCTTTTTATTATGGAATGGTTAATTTTTTTTCCTGAACGAATTTTACTAAGGTATGTTCAATAAATAAGAGGATAACCAAGTGTTCAATATTCGGTTAATGTTCAGGTTTCAATTTCTCCTATAAGAAAAATTAAAAGTTACATGATTCTAAAAAATCAGGAAAAATGCATGTCAATACATAATTTAGATTGAATAAAATAAAGTGAGATAATTTTTAAGATTAGATCGACTCTATAAGATGTTTTAGTTTTAATATACACTTCAATGGTACACGCCTCCTAGAGTTGGTTACACTAGATAATGTATTCTTGATGGTAAACTCCATCCTTTCATCAAACTTCTTTATTGCGGTGGTCACTTCTTCAATGACTAGAGTGATATGAAATGGTGTTGGCTCATCCAATTTATAAGGATTAGGTAGATCATGTTATAACTTATAGTTGTTCTATAAACTATCCATATAATATTTATCACTAACACATAGCATAGTAATAATTTCATCCTCCTCAAGAATCTATTGGGGAACCTCATGGTTAATTTGAATATTATTTATTGAGATGATTGAGTTATGAATATTCATTGGGATTTTAGTAAAACTACTTTATATCTTTAGTAAAATATGAAATAATTTATTCCCTTCATTAATAACGTCCATATTGGATAATAAATTTGGACATCATTTGAAAATTTCTATAAATGTATAGTTGGATACATATGAAATTCACATTCAACACATTCTTTTCTAGGTTTTCTAGTTTATAAAGTATTCTATTTAAGATGTATTTTTCAGTATACATATCCACATGATATTATTTCTAGAAATTTGAGTATTTAGTACATGGGAAAAAGTATTCATTTTAAATCATAATGATAAAAGAATATTAGTATTTATGAAAAAAATTAGAATATATCTTCAATATATGGAAAAAAACCTAAATAACTAACTTCTTATATTAAAGTGCACTATTTTTGGACACAAACATATCAAAGGGTCTGATAAAATATATTATCTAAAATTTAATTGTGTATCTAAATGGATTACAAGGGTAATTTCACATAAAGAGATTTATATTTTATTAATTTTATAATTATAATTAATTACTAAATTATTATTTTATGGGTTTTATTATTTTTTATTAAAGTAAAAACTATAAACTATCATGAAATTGAAATATATTAATGGTTGGATAATAAAGAACATTGAATTAAGGTTGTATTTTTGAGTTACTTCATTATTCACCTTTAATTAATTTAAATTAATTTTGATAGTATAGTTATGAAATATCATTTTTAAAATATAATTCTTATATTTATTATTTGTAAACTATTGAATTATTAAGAGAAACTCATTACTAAAAAACAATCCCTCCTCTTAAAATAATGTGTGATGAAAAGTTTATACCGATAAAATGTAATATTAGAGGACCAAACTACATCATATGTAATTTCATAAATTTAATATCTCAAATACTTTGTGTGAATAGATTATGTCCAATGGAAGGGAGGGAAATGTTATAAAAATAATAATAGAGATGTGTTTGAGATTCTTATTGTGGTGGAAAATCACGGCTCCCTTACACTTCACCCTCACTCATAATATCATAAAATAAAAAATGGAATTGAAAAATATTATTCAAGAAGCACATATATCCTCCCTCAAGATCATTCCTTAGGGTTTTCACTCATTGGAGAGTGTAAGAGGATATAGGGGAACAATGGAAGAACAAAAAGAAAATGAATTAAAAAAATATGGGGATGTTAATAATGTGAAAATGTGACTAAATAGAGTAAAATACATGAATTTGGAATAAATACTTATAAAATAAAATACATCTAAACTATAGTAGTATAAAATTAGTAAAAAAATGAATCAATATTCCAGATCCAGATCCACCAATCCTTCTTAGTGGCGTTTCTCCTATTATTTCTTGAGTGATGAATCCTTTATTTATCCTTCATTAAAATATCCCATATCATTGCTTATATGTGAACCGTAACACCCCCAAATGATAAATGGTAAAATGGATAAATGATATGACTCATGTCAACAAGGTGCACCTTCCTTTTTGGGAGCCTGGATGATTAGAACTTCACTGTTAAGCATGCTTTCCCTGGAGTAGTGATCAGGATTGGTGACCTTCTTGGATGTTTCCCAGGGTGTGTGCAAGTGAGTACAAAGCACACTAGAAATGACAAGTGTTTTATTTTGGGGACTTTCATTAGTCAGATGACCGATTTGGGAACATGGGTGGGCCCTAGGGTGGGGACCATGTGTCTATGGGGCAACTGGTGGTACCTGGCGGACCAGGAACCGACGACCATGTTAAAGGTGGGGGTTGTGCTGTCACCGAGACCTATTTGTTACATTTGGTATCAGAGTTGGTACCCAGCCTTTAGTGCGGTGCACATCCTAGGTTGAGATGGGGGGCCCATGATGAGTATGTTGTTCTCTAAAGGGGGTGATTGTAACACCCTCGAATGATAAAGGGTTTAATAAATAAATGCTATGGCTCATGTCAACAAGGTGAACCTTCCTTTTCGGGGGCCTTCTTGATTGAAATTCCACTGTTAAGCGTGCTTGGACTAGAGTAGTGATCAGGATGGGTGACCTTATAGGATGTTTCCTAGGGTGTGTGCGAGTGAGGATAATGCAGACTGGAAAGTACAAGTGTTGTCTTGTAGGGACTGTCAATAGTCAGATGAACCGTTCAGGCACGTGGGTAGCCGCAAGGTGGGGACCACGTGTCTGTAGGGAAACGTGTGGTACTTGGAAGACCAGGACCCGATGACCATGTTAAAGGATGGGTGGATGTGCTGTCACCGGGACACAGTTGTTACATTTCGCATTAGAGGAGTCGGTTCTACCGCAGAACATAGGACTCTAATATTTTCCTTGAAGCAATAGTGTTAAGGGTACTGAGTGTGGTTTTTAGTGCAGGGAGTCCAGTGATGGTGCAGCGACTAACGTATCCATACAACAGGACCATGACTACTGATTTCCAACTCATTTCATGAAAACACGGATTGCGGGTGTGTTTTCAAATGTTTTCTTTTAGTCATCTCAACCAAGTAATCTCACTAGGTATAATCTTTGATCATGTCGCATCTGTTTCATTCAAGATTCCTCCCAATGGATGACCAGCTGGAGCCCCGAAAGTTTTATTCTCATATATCCCACTGAGTGATGAGGCCTTGGTGCAGGGCCCTCTTTTAGCGGAGGCACCAATGGTACCACTACCCGTTGGGCCACCGATTCCACCCGCCCCAGCAGTAGACGAAGAATTCCTCTTGAGCGCGTTGCATGAGTTTCAGAGACCGAGGCAGCCCAGGTTCAGGGGCGATATGGACTCGTAGGCAGCTAAGGCTTGGAATGAGGTTGTGGTGAGTGTTTTCCTACTAGTAGGGATAGCAGCTGACTTCATGGTGATTTTGCTTCCATCCTTCTATAGGAAGCAGCAGACAGATGGTCGATCTTGTTGCTCCAGGTCCATGACCAGATGACGCTTTATAGGGTAGACTTCAGCAGCCTATTTCGGCCAGAGTTTGTTCTAGAAACTCTCTACAGAATGCGTATTCATATGCTACTTCATCTACAGCAGTGTAGCATGACTGTAGCTCAGCACTCAGCAAGGATCACCGACCTCTCGCACTACTCCACTAATATGGTGCGGGACCTATTCTTCAGGGCACTGATCATCGATCAGGGACTGAGGTGATAGATTAGGGCTTCGATGACCACCCTCAGCATCCTGACGCAGGTAGGGGTTTTAGAGAAATCCCTCTTAGTGGAGAGTTTCTTTGTTGAGAAGTCACCAGCAGTGAGATCCCCCGCTAGTCGACATGCAGTAGAGTCTTTTCTAGCTGGCAGTAGACAGATGTCACAGAGGTCCAAGAGGACCAAACCTATAGGTGGACGACCGCATGACTCGGAATCAGTTTTGTGAGGCACTGAAGCAAGATCCAGACATGTTAGGAGTGGACAGTGTTACTCGTGCAGCCGGAAGGGTCACAAGGCTCGTAACTGTTCGACCCGCTGTTCGGGTGATCCATAGACGATCGAAGGACCGCCCAAGTAGAGATATAGATTCGATCGAGGTGGTCCGCAGGGAGCAGGCGGAGGTGGTAGAGGAGCTGGTCGATCATCTAGCATTGGGCGACATTTTAAGGTGTTACTGCCACCACCACCAGGAGGTCTACCCCGACTGCAGGGAGCAGGTGGACAGGCGAGAGCTCAGCTTCAAGCGGCTAAGGCATAAAATCATGGAACTCTGGAGATGATTTGAGGTATGATCTGTGTCTAATCCACATTATCTATATTACTTATAGACACAGGCTCCAGTCACTCATTCATTGTCGCTGCCCTCGTTTGGAGCTCAGAGATTCTGACGGATCTGTTGGGTCGATCCTTAAGGCGAGAGACTCTTACGGGAGCAGACTCAATGATTATTCACTGGTGATGGAAGTATAATCTTACTATAGGAGGCGAGAACATTGGCTGGGATCTCCTAGTAGTAGCATCGAGGCCTTATGACATCATCTTGGGTATCGACTGGTTATCTACAGTCCATGATCAGATCTACTGTATTAGGCACAAAGTGCAGTGTGTCTGCACAGATGGGACCGGGTTTACCTTTACCAACAAGAAGGGAGACTTTACAGCACATGACGGACTTACTTAGAAGAGAGTGTAGCTGATCACTCCTCAGTTGGCCTACCTTACCCTCAGAGCAGTTGATGTGAAGAGTCTGAGCTATCCTATAGTGGTGGACCAGTACGTGGATGATTTCCCTGATGATGTTCTAGGACTACCTTATTGCAGATAGGTGGACTTATACATTGACATGTACCTCGGGATGACACCAATATCTACAACAGTGTATCGGATGGCTCCCGCAGAGCTTCATGAGCTACGGGTATAGCTAGAGGACATGCAGGAGAAGGGATTCATCAGGCCCAGTGTTTCTCCCTAGGAAGCCCTGATTCTGTTCGCCAAGAAGGCGAATAGGAGATTGAGTATTTATGTCGACTACCGTCGCCTAATCCAGGTGACCGTGAGGAACAAGTACCCACTCATGAGGATTGACAACCTCTTTGATAAGTTGAGTGGAGCACGACGGTTCTCAAATATAGACATCAGATCAGGCTATCACCAGCTCAAAGTTCGAGATGAGGTTGTGCAGAAGACAGCATCCAGATTTCAGTACGGCCACTACGAGTTCTTGGTTATGCCTTTTGGAATAGCCAACACTCTAAAAGTGTTCATGGGACTCATGAATAGGATTTTCCTGCCTTTCCTATTTCTCTTTGTCGTAGTCTTCATCGATGACATTTTGATCCACTCGTCTCCTGAGGAGGAGCTTTCTTACCATTTGCATGTAGTACTGGACACACTCCAGAGTTGTATCACCACTATCAGCCTTGACAAAGAAGGGGAAACGCTTCATGTGGTCAGAGAGATTCCAACAGAGCTTTCAGAAGCAGAGGCAGAGGTTGACCAGTTCCCCCATCTCGATGCTTCTAGAGGAAGGAGTAGAGTACGTAGACTGCTGCGACACATCAGGGACCGGGCTCAGGTGTGTCCTGATATAGGAACGAGGAGTGATCTCATATGGTTCTCAACAAGTGAGAAAGCATGAGCAAAACTATGTTACCCATGACCTTGAGTTAGCAGCACTGGTCTTCACCTTGAATATGTGGTGACACTATCTGATGGGAGAACATTTTATCATGTACTCTGATCACAATAGTCTCAGGTATATCTTCTCCCAGAAAGACAGTAACCTGAGAAAGTTGCCATGGCTTGAGTTTTTCTAAGTCTATGACTTCGAGATAGACTATACTCCTAGAAAGGGGAACATTGTAGCAGATACACTCAGCAAGAGATCTGGTATAAAACTTCTAGTTGGGGTGACGGAGCAGCAGGACACTTTGCAGATATCCATTGTGGATAGAGATATAGCAACTTTCCTTCAGTCCCTCACAGTCACTCCCCCACTTCTTCAGCGAGTTAGGGAGGCACAGACTGGGACTAACTGCAAGACACGGTGTGATCAGATTTCCATAGGGTAGGCACTTTATGGATTTTCTGAATGTGGCGAGCACATCATCCTCTTTAGAGGACGTACTATGGTACCTGGGTCACTTCAGGAGGAAGTGCTGAGGGAGTTCCACACATCCCCTTTAGTGGTACATATAGGAGTGGTGAAGATGTACCAGGACCTTCGACGACCACACTAGTGTCCAGGTATGGAGATGGCAGTAGCAGAGTTTGTCTCTCAATGCCTCACTTGCCAGCAAGTGATGGCAGAGCACCAGGTACCAGCAGGATTGTCTTAGAATTTATAGGCCTTATATTTGAAATGGGATGGGATATACAGGTACTTCGTGATAGGACTTCCACATACATCCAGGGGCCATGAATTGATTTGGGTGATAATTGATCGACTCACAAAGTCAGCCCACTTCCTACCGATCAGAGAGCATGCTTCAGTAGAGAGCTTGGGATGCCTCTATCTACAGGATATTTTTTGGTTACATGGAGTAACTTCATCTATTGTCTTTGTTCATGATGCAGGGTTTACTTCCTGGCTATTGAAAGTGTTACAGCAGGCTTTTGGGATGCAGCTTCGTCTGAGAACCACCTTCCATCCTCAGACTGTAACGCCCTGAATCCAGTTACCCAGAGTCGGTGCATTATAACATAACAATGGTATGATCACAAAAGATCAAGTCTCAAAAGACTGATTAATTTAGTAGGCTTGAAATCACTAGATACATTCACAAGTCTTACATTACATCATAAAATGAAAACTACAACAACATAGTCTCCATAGTCCACACTCATATCCCCTCAGACTATCCATGTAGGTCAGTCATAAAATACTTCTTCACATCCTAGGAAAAATAAAACATATAAATGGGTGAACTCAGATGCTCAGTAAGGATAACAATATAGCGGCAACTTTCATAAATAAGCATAAGCATTTAAGGCAATGTATAACTAAAACAAAAGCCTTTTAAACTTGAACATCAGCATAATATGAAATAAATAAAATTAAATAATGACATTTACTTATTCACATGGATATTTTACTAGTTGAATAATCACATGAAATATCAATAACCACTTTCATAATGATGGAATGCAAAATGTCAGACTATCATAACCACATTTTCAAGGCCTTGTGCCAAGACTACTATTAATATTTTGTCAAGGCCTTATGTCAAGACACTCTTTTGTCTCATGAGACCTACCGATTCATTGAGGAGCTATATCAGGCTTCACCCATCACTTACGAAGTCCAATGCATTCCTCATATGAACAGGTTTAAACATAACATAAACATTCGTATTAAAACTAGCATTCGAAATGTCAATAAATTCTCCAAAAACCATGAATGGTATAAAAATAACATATCCACAGTAAAAAATATCACAAAACCTTCAATATAATATGAATGTTTTGAATCATAATAAATCAAATTCAAATAAGCTTAAATTCCCTCAAAGGATGTTGACATAGATGAAATCAAAACTATTTGTGAGAAATATCTCTTATTTTAAATCATTTAAAGGTCACATAAATATAAAATAAAACATTTACATTTAAAATATTCTTATAATATTGTAAGGGGATCTTTGATGATTTTATAATGGTGTAAAATAGCTGCACCCTCCGTATAAGTTAAAAAAATATATTCTTACCTTAATTCTATCGAAAAGGTTAAAAAGGACCTTGTTTGGAAAATGACGGAAAGATTCCTTTATAAAAATATTATAAAAAATAAATCATGGGTATAAATTACTTTAACCTATTGTCTATAAAATATTAATAATGTTTTGAAATACATTTTTAAGAACACATGGATGTGGATGATAAAGAGGTCCCACAAGATAATTACGTATAAGCAACCTCGGATTATGAAGAGATTGTGAAATAAACCCTTACCTTGTACTTTTCCATGGTTGAGGGTAGGTTAACCTCCTGTATAATGGTGAAATAATTGTTTTTAAATTATACAAGAATCATATATATTAATATGATATCATATATTATCTTTTAACATTGCTTTGTAAATAATATCTTAGTATTATCATCATTTCCGGTGTTAACTTACTCATTTTCTTTTATATGTTTTGTTACATAAGACATGTTTGTTATGGATAGGTTGTATATTATTCATATACATAATTATATCAAGACGTTAAGTATTATTTTTAATCATCAAATAATAATTACACTTGAATGGATATGATGGGGGATGAATCTTATCGCGTTCATGGAGACGGTAGTCCATACATATGCAAGAGCGAAAATATCATTCTTTTGATATTAAAATAATATATAATTGGATAGTATATCATATATATATATAATAATATCATGTTATATTTATTATTTACATCAATTACAAATCAATATCATACCCATCCAAATAATAATGTTATGAATAACAATTACACCACGATGTGGAGATGGTAGGTCGTACGTACGCACGTATGGTGACATGTCATTCAAAGGATGGATAGAATAATGAATATGGTTTTACCATATTTATAATAACATCGCAGTATATATAAGATAATAGAGTTATTATTTTTGAATTTAAATAACAAAGAAAGAAGAAGTGGAAGAAGAACTGAACTTGAAAGGGGGTGGTGAAATTATTACCTTTTCTTCAGGTTCTTCCTTTTGATTTGATCAAAAGGGATCCTTAGGTTGGCTTTATGATCAACCTAAGGCCTCTAGATTTAATTTATGGAAGTTTTGAGTATATTTGGGAAGTTTTTGCCCGAGAAAAATGGCTTTGAATGTGTGAATTAGAGAGAAGGGGGAGTGCCCTTTTATAAGAGGGGTAAGGGGCACCATAGGAAAAGATAGAAATATTATTTTATAATAAATTTGAATTAGATTTATAATGGCTAAAAAATGATGTATTTTGAGACTAATGTGGGGATGGGTCGAAAAAAACTCAACCAATAGGTTTTAGATAGGTTTGGGTCACTTTATTAACCTTATCATTTAGTTTTAACTCTTAGTTAATTAGTTTGACATTTACCATGTCTCTTTCTATTTTTATATTAGATGGTTAAGAAACTTAATATATACTTCCAAGAGACCCCCAAGTTGTCCAATAATTATACAAGTATCATTATATAAGTTATTTGGCCAAACCTCAATTTTTTAAGAATATAATATCAATTAATAATATAATATTTGTTTTAAAAACTCTTTTTTGTCAATTTTGGAACTATTTAAAAATTTATTTTTGTTAAATTCATAAAAATTTTATTAATGTGAACCAAATTCATTTATGTAATACTAACATGTAATATTAACCAATAAAATTCATCTATGTCATCAAAACATTCAGATTATATTTATTTTGACATTTATAATTCCAATTATTTGATTCTTTCATTAATAAGGAAAATACTGCATCATTATTGTGTCATTAATAAATTTAATTATTCAATGTCTAAAAATAATAAATAAAATAACATTATATAGGAAATAATTTTATATTTATAATTAATATTTATAGTCTAAAATATAAAATATATAACTCTATGTAAAAATTGTTTTTCTAAAAGATATATGCTTATATCATTTTTGTATTTACATTAACTTAATTAATATAAAGTGTCATTATCACTTACAAGTGGCTCCATGGGGTCCCAAAATCGACCCAAATATGACCATGGCCGGATATTTATCAACTAATAGGGTTATTACACGTTTTAGGGTAATTTAATATTATTATAATATTATTATTTTTACCCTTATTTACCGGATTTACCCTTTAACCCTGGTAAATAAAATATTTACCAAAGTAATTATTCCAAATATATAAAAATAAAAGTAAACTATTTACAAAATTTGGAAATCCTAGTTATAAATTTGAAATCCATTTTTATAAATTAAAAACATATAAGTGGAAGAAATTAATTTTAAATTAATTCCTGTTGTCAAATCAAACAACATGTTTTTAAGAAATAATAACTATCAAAAAATTGACACTTGGTTTTCTCTAGTTTAAATGTGAAATTACTTCCAATTAACAAAATTGAATTAAATGGTAAAAATATAATATTATTATACTTTAAAACAACTCAATAGTATAATTTATCACTATAAATTATTTTGATTAAAAAAGTTGTTTTTAATTAAAATTTAGTATTTTTCACTATTCATAAAAAACTGAATGTTTTTAGAAAAATACCAAAAATTCACCCTAAGATAATATTGATATTAAGAATTTAAAAATGATGTCTATTTTATCAAATTAAAAATATATAAGTTTCATTTATTAATTTAAATTACTTCCTGTTGTCAAAACCAAAAGGCGTATTTTTTAGAAACAATATCTATCAAAAGATTGACACTTCTCTATGTCCAATCTCAAAGTGAAATTACTTAAAATGACCATAATAGGATTAAATGGTAAAAATATAATCTATTTATACTTCCAAACAATTAAAATCTATAATTTAACACTATAAATTATTTTGATTAAAAAAAGTAGTTTTCAGTTAAAATATAGTATTTTTTCACTACTCACTGAAATATGAAAGTTATTAAAAAAGCATCAAAAATTCATTGAAACTAAATTATTATGTCTTGATTCTAACGAAGAAGTTAATTTGTTCAAATAGAATATATAAAAGTTTCAAATATTGGATTTAAAAAGGGTTCATCATTAAAAGGAGGTAAAAGTGCATTTTTTTTAAATAAATACTTATTTTATCTAAAAAAATGTATTTGTTCTTAAATTATGTCTAAGAAACTCATAATATATATTCTAAAATTATAAGGATTATATATAGTTCAATATTCAGTTAATACTATTCATAATCGCTTTTCAACTGCTAGTTTGGTAATCATGTGATGCGCTCGAATCTGGTGTTGCATGTAGTGCATGTTATTGAATTACATTGAAAAAATAATGTACTATGAAATCTTGGGGTGTTACATTCTTCACTCCTTCAATAAATTGCATTCTTACAATTTGAAATTTTTCTTCTAAAATAAAAATTTTAAAATTGAATATACCTTTGGGAAAACCCACATCAAAAATTAGGTAAATAAAATTTAGTCTTAATAAGAGGAAAAGTAAAATGAAAGGGTCACCACCAAATTATACTCATGATTAGGAGAACATTGGTGGAAATTAGAGATATATAATTGGAGGAAAAACGTAAATACTTATAGGTAGTGATTGAGCTCATCAATCACAAACAAGTGTAAAATTGAGGGCCTTAAATTGATCAATCTATGATGATTTAAAATACAATCAGTTCAACAAAACATAAGGTTTTAGGATAACACATTTTTGGTTTTATGGTCCCTTCACTAAAGTTTAAGAATTAATTTCTTCATAGAATAAGAGAAGAAGAAAAATATATACTTGACAAGTAGAGTTCCATCCTTTAACTAATTTCTACCAAAAACTCATCTTTCACTCTAAAAGATAATTGAACTTAAAAAATATATTCTATTTATCCTATTAGTATATAGTTCCACACTTTAACAAATTTCTACCACAAACTCATCTTTCACTCTAAAAAATAATATAACTTAAAAAAATATTCTATTTATCCTATTTGTATAGGGTTCCAAAAAAATGAATTTATAATTCATCTACCAAACCTTTTAAAAAAATACATTATTCATTACAGGACATCATGTGGGCCAGAGGTAGGTGATACGCCGTTGCCACCCTTTGGTTGCAGGTTCAAGTCTCGTGGCCTTGCCGGACGCGACGGGTTGCCACCCGACCTCCGAGTTGTCCTTTTATGGCAATACAAAAATAATTTCAAACTAGAATTATCCAAAATACTTCTGTCCAAACTCACAGTCCAAAATTTATAAGGAAGGTAAAAACAATGATGATCCTTTTTTCTGTGTAATAACATGTGAACACCTTTATCATGTATTATTTTAAAACACTACAACATCCTGAATTACCATAAAACCTTATTTATTACATTCATGATCCCTTATTCCTTATAGAATACTCGATATACTCTTTCTACCCAAAAATGTAGTAAACTCTCACAATGATGGAATGCACAAATCATTAATCAGTTTCAAGGTAGTCAAGAATATCCAATATAATTTATCGAATCCAATCATGTATTATTCTAAAATCACTACCTTGGTATCAGAACCATATTATGATTTATCTTTGTCTCAAACATATATTTTCCAAAAAATTAACCTGCTATTTAGTAAATTTTATTGGTTCCACACAATCTCAAGCCCTTAATGAAATAGTACTGCGGTACAATCCTTATATACTCCATAATTATTATAACCATTACATTGTTGATACAGCACTCAAATGAGATAATTCTTTAATAACAACATAAAAACTCTAATCATTCTTCCTATTCTGTGGTAGTATCATAACTTGATTATTATCCAATAGCATCATTTGGGACATACTCTGATGATTTTGTACATTGGTTTGTGTAGTGTCCCAACTCTTTTCAGATTAAGCATTGTATATTTGAAACATTTTTTTACCCTTGTTGTCACATACTTTGTATCCTTTATCTCCACACTTATTACAAACTCCCATTCCCTTTAGGCAAGTTCTAGGGTGTTTCTTCCCATAGTTATCACATATGGGAAAATTCATATTTCCCCTCTTCCCTTTATCCATCTTTCTCTCTTCCATCCTTTTCTTCTCTTACTTCCCTTCAAAGACATAAGACTCAGAATATTCTTTACTTATCTTATGAACACATGATATTATTTCTTCATACGTTGAGAATACATGGGATACTATTTCCCTTTTAAATGTTGTCTTAATACCATTAAATATATGATCCCTCTTACTCTTTGGATCATATGTATTACTAGAGTTTAAATTCTTTCTATAGGGCCCGATTTCTATACAATGGCATAAACTTGGTCAGTTTATGAATTGCAATACATAATTACAAACTTGTAAAATACCTAACATAAATTGAACGGTTTATGGATATAATCCATAATCATAAATATGTTTTCATTGAGAAAGTATATACTCCTAAACCCTTCATAGTTATTTGTAAATAAAATGAGAATTATCATAATCATATCCCCCGGGAGTTTCGTAACCAAGAGTTCATCATGGCCCAATGTCATGCACTAGTTCCCATTCAAGTCTAGATCAAAGCGGTGTTTTCAGGTTTTACCCTTAGGTACATCTTTTCCAGAGCTTCCTCTACCTAGTCATATCCAGACAGGGATGTATTTCATGCAAAACTCACAAAATCTCTATAATACCAAAATTCTTGGATGTTCTTCTATTCTAATCCTCAAATTCCATCTTAGGTCTATGTTCTCTAACCATAGTTTATCTAAATCTAGCTTCCAAGGTTTGTACTAAACTTCCTATGATACCAACTGTAATGCCCCGGCCCCAGTTACCAAGATTCGGTGCATTATTATATAACATTGGTATGGTCAAAAAAGATCAAGTCTCGAAAGACTGATTAGTTTAGTAGCCTTAGAATCACTAGATATAATCATAAGTCTTACATTACATCATAAAATGTAAACTAAAACAACATAGTCTCCATAGTCCAAACTCATATCTCCTCATATTATCCGTATAGGTCAATAATAAAATACTTTTACACATCCTAGGAAAAATAAAACATAGAAAGGGGTAAGCTCAGATGCTCCGAATGGATAACAATACAGCACAAACATTCATAAATAAGAATATTCATTTAAGGCAATGTATAACTAAAAAAAATCCTTTTAAACTTGAACTTCAGCATAATATGGAAAAAATAAAATTAAATAATCACATTTACGTTTTCACATGGATATTCTACTAGTCAAATAATCACATGTAATATCAATAACCACTTTCATAATGATGGAATGCATAATTCTAGACTATCATAACCACATAGTCAAGGCCTTATGCCAAGACTACAAATAAGATTTTGTCAAGGCCTTGTTCCAAGACACTAGTTTGTCTCATGAGATCTACCGATGCATCAAGGATCTATAGAGGGCTTCACCCATCACTTACTAAGTCCAATGCATTCCTCATATGAACAGGTTTAAACATAACAAAAACATTCGTATTAAAACTAGCATACAAAATGTCAATAATTTCTCTATAAACCATAAATTGTATAAAAATAACACATACAAAATCAAACATATCAAAAAAACTTCAATACAATATGGATGTTTGGTATCATAATATATCAACTTCAAATAATCTTAAAATCTATCAAAGGATGTTGACATAGATGAAATCAAAACTATTTGAGAGAAATATCTCTTTTTTTGAAATCATTTAAAAGTCACATAATTATAAAAGGAAACATTTACTTTGAAAATATTCTTATAATATTGTAAGGTAATCTTCGATGATTTTATAACGGCGGAAAATAGCCGCACCCATCATATAAGTTAAAAAATGACATTCTTACCTTAATTCTGTCGAAAAGGTAAAAAAGGACCTTGTTTGGAAAACAACAGAATGATTACTTTAAAAAAATATTATAAAAATTAAAACAAGGGAATAAATTACTTTAACCCATAGTCTACAAAATATTAATAATGTTTTGAAATACATTTTTAAGAAACATGGATGTGTATGATAAAGAGGCCCCAGTTGATAATTACGTATAAAAAACCTCGGATAATAAAGAGATTGTGAAATAAACCCTTAACTTGTACTTTTCCTTGGTAGAGGGTTGGTTAACCACCTGTATAGTGGTGAAATAATTGTTATTAAATTATAAAAGAATCATATAAATTAATATGATATGATATATGAACTTTTAGCATTGCTTTATTAATAATATCTTAGTACTATCTTCGTTTCGGGTGTTAACTTACTCATTTTCGTTTATATGTTTTGTTACATAAGCCTTGATTTTTATTTATAGGTTGTATATTATTTATATCCAGAATGATATAAAGTCCTTAAACATTATTTTTAATCATCAAATGATAATTATACATGAATGGATATGTTGGGGAATGAATCTCATCGCATTCCTGGAGACGGTAGTCCGTACGTACGCACGAGTGACAATATCATTATTTTTATATTCAAATAATATATAATAGGATGGTATATCATATATAAATAATCATTATGATTTTATATTTATTATTTAAATCTATTACACATCATTATCATACCCATCCAAATAATAATGTTTTGAATAACAATTACACCACGACGTGGAGACAGTAAGTCGTACGTACGCACATATGGGGACATTTCATTCAAAGGATAGATAGAATACTTAATATGGTTATACCATATTTATAAAAATATCATAGTATATAGAATATACTGGAGTTATTATTTTCGAATGTAAATAACAAAGAAAAAAGAAGTGGATGAATAAAGGAACTTGAAAGAGGGTGGTGAAATTATTACCTCTTTTTCGGGTTCTTTCTTATGATTTAACAAAAAGGCTCCATAGGTTAGATTTATAATCAAAATAAGGCCTCTATGTTGAATTTAGTGAATTTATTAGGATATTTTTCCAGGTTTTGGCCAAGTCAAATGGCTTTGAAGGTGTGAATTAGAGAGAAGGGGGAGTTCCCTTTTATAAGAGGGGTTTGGGGCACCTTAGGAGGAGATAGAAGTATTATTTTATAATAAATTCATATTTGTTTTATAATGGCTCTAAACTAATTTACTTCGAGGATAAGGTGTTTATGGTTCAAAGGAAACTCAACCAATAGGTTTTATACAGGTTTTGGTAACTTTATTAACCTTATCATTTATTTTTAACTCATAGTTAATTAGTTTGACATTTACCATGTCTCTTTGTATTTTTATATTATATAGTTAATAAAAATACTATATAATTCTAAAAGACCCCAAAGTGGTCAATTAATGATACAACTATCATTATAAAATTCTTTTGGTCGATGCATAGATTTTTAGAAATATAATATCAATTAATAATATAATATTTGTTTTGAAAACTCTTTTATGTCAATTTTGACACTATTTAATAATTGATTTTTATTAAAGTCTTAACAACTTCATTAATTTAAAACAAATTAATTTAATAAATAAAATCATGTCATATTAACCAATATAAATTTTTTATGTCATAAAAGCTTTCAAATTACATTTATTTTGACATTTATAATACCAATAATTTGAGTTCTTCATTAATAACGAAAATACTGCATCATTATTATGTCATTAATAAATATAACTATTCAGTGTCTAAAAATTATAAATAAAAATAAATTATGTAGGAAGTCTTTTAATATTTTTATAAAATATTTATAGTCGAAAATTTAACATATATAACTCAATGTAAAAATTGTTTTTCTAAAAGATATATGTGTATTCCATTTTTGTATTTACTTTAACATAATTAATATAACGTGTCATTATCACTTACAAGTGGGTCCATGGGGTCCCAAAATAGACCCAAAGATTCCCATGGTAGGTCATGTATCAAATAATAGGGTTAAGACACGTTTTAGGGTAATTTTATATTATTATAATTATATTTTTTTACCATTATTTACCGGATTTACCCTTTAACTATGGTAAATAAAATATTTACCGAAGTAATTCTTCCAAATGTCTAAAAATAAAAGTTACCTATTTACACAATTTGGACCTCCTGATTCTTAATATGGAATCCATTTTTATAAATTTAAAACATAGAAGTGGCAAAAATTAATTTAAAATTAATTCTCGTTTTTAAATCAAAAAGCGTGTTTTTAAGAAATAATAACTTTCAAAAGATTGACACTTGCTTTTGTCCAGTTGAATTGTGAAATTATGTCTAATAACCAACATAGTATTAAATGGTAAAAATATAACCTAATTATACTTTAAAACCACTCAATAGTATAATTTATCACTATAAATTAATTTGATTAAAAAAGTTGTTTTTAGTTAAAAGTTAGTATTTTCACTATTCATGAAAATCTAAATGTTTTCAGAAAAATACAAAAAATTAACCCTAAGATAATTTTGATATTCCTTATTCAAAAATGAAGTCTATTTTACCTAATTCAAAACATATAATTTGAATTTATTAATTTAAAATTAATTCTTGTTGTCAAAACCAAAAGGCATATTTTTAAGAAACAGTATCTATCAAAAGATTGACACTTGTTTATGTCCAATCTCAAAGTGAAATTACTTAAAATGACCAGAATTAGATTAAATGATAAAAATATAATCTATTTATTCTTCCAAACCAATAAAATTTATAATTTTACATTATAAATTATTTTGATTAAAAAAGTTGTTTTCAGTTAAATTATTGTATTTTCACTATTCACCCAAATATGAAAGTTATCAGAAAAGCACCAAAAATTCATTGAAAATAAATTCTTATGTCCCAATTCTAAAAAAGATTTTATTTTGTAAAATATAATATATAAAAGTTTCAAATATTGGATTTAAAAATGGTTCATCATTAAAAGGAGGTAAACCTGCATTTTTTGAAATAAATAATTCTTTTATCTGAAAAAATGAATTTGTTCTTACATTATGTCTAAGTTACTCATAATATTGATTCTAAAATTATATGGATTATATATAGTTCAATATTCAGTTAATACTATTCATAACTACTTTTGAACAGCTAGTTTGGTAATCTTGTGGTGCACTCGAACCCAGTGTTGGGTCTAGCGTAAGTTATTGAATTACTTTAAAGAAATGACGTACTATGAAATCTTGGGGTGTTACACAGATGGATTTCCAGACATAGCGGGTAATTCATACCATCGAGGACATGTTGTGTTCTTGTTTCCCCGACTTCAGTTGCAGCTAGGAGGATCGATTATCTTTGGTGGTGTTTTCATACAACAACAGCTATCACAACACCATAGGGATGGCACCATTTGAGGCGTTATATAGACAACATTGCAGATCACCTTTGTGCTGCAATGAACCTGGGTAGTCAGCACTAGTGGGACTAGAGATGGTATGGGCATCCATAGATAAGGTACAGAGCATCCAGGAGTAGATGAAGATTGCACAGAGCAAACAGAATTCATATGCTGATAGGATATAGAGACTTCTGGAATTCAAGGATGGAGACCATATATTTTTACGATTCTCAACTCGATGAGGACTTCAGAGATTTGGCCGAGGTGGCATGTTATCTCCGGGATTCATCGGACCTTTTCAGATCCTCAGCTGAGTTGGTGAAGTGTCTTACTTCTTATCTCTTCCACCTCATTTGCTCTGGGTGCTTGACCTCTTCCACGTATTTTAGCTGAGGAGATATGTGCACGACCCTTCTCACATCATCGACCATAGAGAGATGGATGTCGACTATGGGGAGACGTTCACAGTGGTTCCATTGAAGATTGAGGATCATCAAGAGCAGGTCCTACGTGGATAGTTGATACCTCTGGTGCACATTTTCTGGAAGCACGAGAACCTCTATTAGAGCACATGGGTGTGGGAGGCTCAAATTCGTGCATAGTACCCCCACTTTTTCCCTTAGTTCGAGTTGTAGCTTATAAGGATGTAAAGCCCTAAGGTGGGGAGAATGTAAAGACCTGGAAATTATATGGGAATTTTTTTTCTTAAATACAATGGACTTTTACGAGTCTGTGAAATTTAACAGCGCATGATTATGAGGACCATTGTGCCGAGAATCAATTTCTGTAGTTTTGTTCGGGTACGTTCAGTAAATATACGTGTGGGTATTTATAACATTTGAACTGCTGCTCGGAATTGAAATCTGAGGACATCATTGAACTCACAGCACTGGTATTTTCTCAGAAAGACTATCACCTCGATGACAGTGGGTCGATATTAAAAGATAGCTTTTGGGTTTTTATAGAATTAACTAAATAAAAATAAAGAGTGTGGATCAATTTTTATTTGTTTGTTAAGACCTTCTCATGGAAGTTGGAGGTAAGACCACCACACCATAACCTCCCATGAGAGGTTACGGTGGTGGGGCCCACCCGAACCTAAATTCTCATGAGAGGTTACGACGTGGAGACCACAGGGGACCAAACCCCTTATTAATGGTGGGAGAGGAAAACCTCTCAAATCCCCTCATTAATTAGGGAGAGTATCTCCACACCCCCTCCTTTATTATTGCCAACACCTCTATTTTATTGGTTCCAAATCCTCCACTTTAATTAAGTGGAGACAATTATTTTATTTCTTCAATTTTGAATATTGTGCCAATTAATTAATAGAATATCACAACCTATTAATATTTTTGTTAGAATTTATCATTTGGTGGAACTTGGGAGAAGAGAGATAAGCTCTCGCCATCGAAGAACAAAGAACGAAGAACGAAGAATGCTGGTGAGGAGAAACTTCCACTTCCTTCCTCGGATCCTACCGATGTGGGACATCATTAACCAACCTACCCTTCGCATCGTCATCAACTAGCCAACATAGCTTGGTATTGGAATTGTGTGGCGGACGCGACGAAGGACGATATCCTTCATCTTCTCTCCACAACTTCAACGTCGGTAAATGAACAAAGGTAGGGGTTTTTTTCTTTTATGTTCCTTGTTCTTCTTTTCATTCAAAATGAAGAATGAGGTTATGCTTATTTTTATGGGTGAGTTGTTGTTCATCGTTCTCCTACCTTGATGATCCATGTGTTACCACCAAAAATGCGAAGGGTGTGGGCCAAACCAACATGGCCCCACCCCTCTTCCATTATTTTTTGTAAATATCTTCGTCATGGCAATGTAACAATGAAGCGGCACTGAAGGTGACGAAGGAAACAGGCAAAGGTCGTGCTTCCTGCAGCGTCTGCAAACCGCACTGCCCCCACGGCGTTCCGGTGCCCCAGCCGAACCGCTAGCCCTCTGGTCGTGCCGCCCTGGTCGCGCTGTCCGTCGGCCGGCCCACCCCATCCCGCACCGTCGCTGGCCTCCCGCATGCCCCGACCAAACCCCGTCATCCCGCACCAGCCCGATCCACACCAAACCACGCTAGCTCGGCCTCCCAGCCTCCCAGCCGCACACTAGCACACCTTTCGGCCAGCTCGTCCACCTCCTACCTCTCGGCCACCCGGCCTCCTGAGCCGCCACCCGACCAAACTGGCTCCCTGGTCGCACCGGCCTCCCGAGCCGGCCCGCGGCCCCCCTCAGGGTGCCCGGGCCAAACCGGCTCGACCATGCCCACTGGGTTGATCCGCATCGGGCTACACCATCATGGCGCTTCAGGCCGAACCGTCCCCAAGCCCAGCACAAACCGCCCACGCGGCCTGTTGGGCTGGGTCCAAAAGGCCAGGCCTAACCTAACAGGCTAGCCCACCCAATGAGTCGGGCCAGACCCAATAGGTCTGACCGGGTCAACCAAACCGGGTCAGCCCAGACTGGGTCAGACCAGGTCGGACCGGACCCCAGCCAACTACCGACCCTTTACTTTCTTTGGCCATATCTTTGGCACCGGACGACCGTTTGACGAACCATCAGCATCACTAGTTTTCTTCAAGCTTGATGGTCCTTTGGAGTATACCCCACTAGATTTTGGGGTATAGTTGAGTTAGAGTCAGGATGGATCATGCATGAATCCAACCGGTCCCCTGGGACTAAAAGGCTAATAACTCACGGATTGGGCATCCGATTGACGCGTTGTCTATTGCGTTGATACCCCTATGACGTGGAGGACCTTTGAGATACTTATTCATGGGACTTCGTGATAGTTTGAGTTTTGACCAGTAGCTCGTGGAGTGGATCCTTTCGGTAAGAACCGAGAAGAGTGCGGAGACCTAGTACCTGGATGAGACTTGATGACTTCTGACCAATTGGACTCGTAGTGACTCGACTAGCCCAATGGGGAGCGCCTTGGTGTCGTGGCAGACCCACGGCAGAGGTGCGCCTGGTTGTGGTGGAAGACCCGCAGTACTCGATAGGAGGAGTACCTCTGTATGCTATTTGGGGGAGCGCCTTGGTGACGCGGCAGACCCACCGTTGGGAGCGCCTTTGTGTGACGCAGCAGACCAATGGTACTTGACATTAGGAGTAACTCAATAGTTCAAGGACAGTGGGAAGCGCCTTGGTGTCGCGGAAGGCCCAATGTATTCGATTGAGAAGGAGTTCTCCAGTAGGTGAGGTTTTGATAATGTGAATAAAATCCTAGTTGAGATGAGTCAGTAACTTTTCTATTTACCTCATGATTGAGATAGATTACTTGATAACATGGGTTTATGTATGGTCATATATCGAGGTGGGTTATCTGTTGATTTAATACATTGTGGTTTATCCTTGTTGGATTTTGTGAGACCTTGAGGGTCTTGGGGTCCCTACTGAGTATCATTATACTCACCCCGGCATAAGCTATCCCTGCACCTTGTTGAGTTGGTTGCAGAGAAAAGACAACACTGACTGAGGTTGAGAGTACCAGGATTGGACGGTACCTAGAGGTGGACCATACAACATGTCGGTACACAGAGGAGTCCGACAGAAGTGGAGTACCGAGGAGGCTATATGTACCAACCCTTTATGTAGGATCCTTGGTGGATGATCCAGGATCTGCTTTTTAATTATCAGTTGTTTTGTCCTTTTAACATGTACTTGTACTTTACAGTTGGGCTTGTATTTTCGGCCCCTTTACATTTCAGCACTCTCTTGTTATACATTTTCAATTAGTGTTTTATAACTAGTTGTGTGCTCTGTTGTGTGTGTTTATTGTTATAAAGGAAATGCCTTCCCAAATTTCGAGAATTACGCCTTTGGTGCTAGTCTTTAGCCCCTGGCTTATGGAAGGCGGGCTGGGGGTAGTCATGTCACGGGTCCTGGGGGACGGGTCGTGACATGAACATATATTTATTTCATATATTTTATGTTTATTGTACTAAAATATATATTGTTTCCATGTTGTATCATTTATCTATTTTAAAATGCGGAGTTATACTTTGTTGTGAAACTTTTTTATTTTTTAATTGGTTTGAATGAGTTTGAAAAGAATCCTTGTTTATTCATTATTTAATTTCAATTTCAAATTATTTATCTAAATCATAGTTATAGAAATACATGGGACATCGAACAGAAATGAAGATCACACATCATAGCCTCATAGAAATTAAACATTGTTTAGAAACATGGTTCATCTAATTTAGACACATCTACGGTGAAACTCAATGCTAAATAATATAGTGAAAAATATTGTATTTTATATATCCTTATTCAAACTCTAGATATGGGGTAGTTATTCCATTCATGTCATGACCTACCACATATATTTTATCTCAAAAACATTTTATTGAACGCCAATAGTGTACTGATATCATAAAACATGTACCTTAAAAACACGCAACATTCCCCAATGGCATGCCTACAATGAAATTAAGTTCAAATTTAATAAGGGGAAAATTACTCTATATAACCAGGGAAGTGGCTGCATGGAACCCACATTCATCTTAAATTTGGTAAATATATTCTATTAAGCCTTATGGGAGTCATCAGAGGCACCATCAGTTCTATATGGTGGTATATGTGACTCAGAAGTTGATGAGGGATAATGATTAATCTTTAAAAGAAGTTTACATTCTATCATAAATAATTATAGTTGGTGCATCAATGGAATCGAGGGTGGAAGATGATGGTGTGGTTTTTATAAGTACAGGGAGTGCGACCGAGGTGAAACAGAACTATTTTTGGTAGTTTGAAATAATACTCTTACAACTGCCATCCCAAATCAAAATTATCCACTGATAATTTCTTGAATATATTTTATCTAATGAAGTTGATTGCTCCTAAAATCATGGTTATGAGGGATCAACACCTTCTCACTCAACACACAAGCCACATGGGTGGCACCGACATGTGTGACCCATGCATGCTTTGGATCAAACAATGCAATAGATCCACCCTGGCCATCCCTAAATCCGTCATTCCACTAGGATGGTAATACTAGTTGGATTTCATAAATATATTTTCTCATTTATGTTAACATGGTCTGTGGTCCTTCAAATTGATGGATGACCATGTTGACAATATTGTTTACTTATAAATCATTCATAATATAATAAATTTCTCACAAAAATACTCAAGTAATATAGTGATTCCAAATTAAGAAAATTCATTTATCTAATCCTAAATTAGTTATTTAATTATAATTTCCAACATTTTAAGAAGAAAATAAATTAAATGGGAATATTCTATTAAAACCTTTAAATATTCATAAAAAATTTTCAATTTATTTCAAGAAAATATTTGTGAATAAATATTAAAATAAATTTATTCAATTTTTTGATATATAATTTCTCAAATAGGCTACCAATTTTAAAATATTCTTATCAAAATTATCTTAAGGTGAATATTGGAATTTTTCTAGAAAAATGATTTTTTGATGAATAGTAAAAATATGGATTCTAACTAAAAAAATGTATTTCATTTTAAATTATATATAAAGAAAAAATTAATTTTGTAATAGTTATCTAAATTCATTTTTCCATTTATATATAATATAATATAATTAACGTCTTCATAATTTATTTCATAATTGAATTTTCTATAAAAGTATTCTAATATAGAAAAGGCTTTTTTTTGAAACCCCAGTTATCATATTGTTTTTTAGGGTTTATTTTAAATTAAATTGAATCACTTATGTTAATTAAATATCGAAAAATTCATTCAAACATATGAATAATGAGATATAAATTTCATAAATAGGTCTATTTTATTTTTTTTGTCATTATAAATTCTAAAAATAGTAAATAATTATCACCGCAGTATAGATAAATCAGGGAATTAATGTTAAAAATAATATATTATGGATATAAAATTTACCCAAACACATACATTTATCACTTTTTATTAGTGAAAATTTTCCATTTATGTACATGAATCAAATATAGTTCCACATAGATGTATATTTCAGTGATTTTTAACATTATAATATTTATTTATAGGATAATAAAAAAATGTCACTTTCTTACTTTTAATGGAAATAATATTTTTTAAAGGGATAAACATATTGTATGATTCTTCTAAATACTAAGTATAATCAATAATGATTTTTATATAATGTTAATTTATTAATAATTTTTCGTATTGGAATAATTATATGAAATACTTACCAAACGCTCACATGATATTTATTTCATTAATAGAAAAATTAAATAAATGAATCTAAGAATATAAAATGAAATTTAAAAAAAATAATTAGTTATTTTATTTCAAAATAATCATAGATGCAAATAAAATTTTAGATATTTTTAAGTGGAATATAGTCTAATTATGTTGTTTTCATGTTTTCTTCAAAGTCAAATTATATAAATAGTTTAAATATTCACATTAATGATAATTTATAATAAATTATATTTTATAAAATGAATAAAAATTAAAAAAAAATCTCTATCGAAATGATTGATATATAGTTTTTAATACCATACATTTCCTATATATGGTCAAATTGAAATTTTATAATTATAATATTGACCCCCAAAGTGTAAAAACTTAATGACATTAGAAATTGTTAAACAGGATAACAGGGTTTAAAATACATAGATAAGGGTAAAAACAAAGGCTAAAATTTTCCAGGTTCATTGGATAATATGACTTAGACCAATACTCATAATACAATAGAATTATATTATTCTTATGAATATTTCCTAGAAAATTATTTATTTAAATTTAAAACTTTTGAAATTTATAAAAGTATCCCCTCCACAAACATAAAAAAGTTCCAAACCTATTATCATTTTTCACGCATAAAACCCCATTTTTTATTATATGTGCTATAAAATTACCTTCCCAATATTCAACCCCATTTTAAAGTGTTTTATTTCGGTTTTAATTCAATCCTTATAGGGTATAATGTGTAAATAAATAAATGTTATTAAAATAAGATGCATATCTTTCAACCATATTTTTTAGTTTTATTTATTCTTCCACATCCATATAACCATATAAAAAATTATTAAATAAAATAAAAAATATATCATTTATAATGATATTTTGTTATGATAGTGTCATTACCTATATATTTATCCACTGATACCATGTGGGAAAAGAAAATACCACACATGTGGATGATGAACTACCTCCTTATGAATCGATTTAACTCATTTTCCATAATTGAAACTCATGGATAGATGTAATGATTTATTTAAATTATAAATATTATACTAACAACATAATAAAAATTTGAAAAATATTTGATACCAATTATTTTCATACCTTTATAATGATTGAAAAATGATAATTTCATTTGTTCTTAAGTGCGGATTACAACATACATGAAGTGATGTGATTCATGTTTCATAACCACATGTCTGGGAACCATTATATTAGTGAGTTTAATGAATTTATGTAATATAATAATCATTATTTAAAGATATAATTATATGTACCTTTCATAGAATAAAGTATTTTTAAAATTAAAACATTACTCATGCATATGTAAAGTCGATCATCTCCATGATTGTATCATAGTTCATTTTTCATAATAATATTTCATGGATTTTTTAAATTAAAATAGATGTATAGAAATGATACTTTGTCAAGATTATTATTCTATATAATATTAAATAATGATCTCTATAAACATAGTCAAATTTCTAACGTGACTTTTAGCATATGATTTAACATTGTCAAAATTTTTGGCATGCGATTAATGATCAAGAAATGAAAGTTAACATAAAATAAAAAAAATGGATAATAAACATTAAAAGGGTTCTTAAGAAAGCATATAATTTAAAAAATTATATTACTCTTTCTGATAAATAACATACATGATGAGTGAGACAAAATATATGGTACGTTCTTTAAAAAATGTCAAATTTTGACTTTTCCCTTCTAAATATTTTCCTTTCATATCCATGTTCCTAAAAATGATTCAAGATAATTATTATTTATGACTCAATGGATCAAAAAAGTCATTATGACCATATTTTTACTTCATCAAAAAATTAAAATATAATGTTTTTTATGTTTCATGTAAGGAACACATTACATTAAAAACCATATTCTAAATTTTCTAGTGATTTATTTTCTAAATCATTCCCTTCAATGTCAATAATATTTAAATTAAATTGTTGATTTATTTATAGGGTCATTAATGAATTAAAAATTAAATTTTATTCCTCTTTTTTCATTCCTTCAATGGATTCAAAAATGAATTATTTTATATATTTTATATATAATGTATTGAAATTAATTACAAAATAAAAAAGTAAAGTATGATTTAAATGTATATAGTATCAACAGATTTTTTGGGAGCCACAACCAATTTTTTATATTTGAATTTCATTTTTATATTTTATGATTTTTTAAAGAAAAACCCTCATTCCCTTTTTCAGAATTATTTTAAGAAAATTTAATTGAATTTATATTTTGATTTCTAGAAATGGTTATTTTATTGGGGTACACGGTCTCTCTGAACAACATTTATTCAATGGGTTTTGACGTTTCTGTCTTTTAAAAATCCTTCTCTATATCAATAATTCTATTAATTTATTCCAAATTATTTTTTCTTGTCTCTCACATATATACCTAGATCATTTTCCTTTCAGTTAACTAGGTAACACAAGAATGATGTTTATTTATCAAATGCATTCTTTAAGAATTCGCTTTTGATTGTGATAAAATGAAAGTTTGTGAATCCCATTTCATTTTATGGGTAAATTTTATGTTTTTACCCTATGATTGATTTACTTTTTTTGGAACATATAATTATGAACATGTTACGATTGGTGCACCCTGATATTACTCTAATAAATTATGTAATGTGTTTCTCTCGTGTGAAATCAAGTATGTTTATATGGAGTAAAACTAATCCATTATGAAAATCTTTCTATTATGTGATGTTGTCTTGGTAGTTATCCTGGATTTATGTTTATTTCCTGATATATTTTTCCCATATTTACTATGTATCCATGATCTTATTGTACAATTTTCTTTATGTTATTATCTCATGTGATTATTCAAGATCTTATGTTTAAAGGAATGTATTTTTTACTTCTTAAGGGTGAAAATTGTATCTCTATAAAACATTTTTCATAATATTTTCATGATTGAAATAAACATTTATTATATATATTTCTTACTTTGTTATTTCTTGTGAAAAAATTTATGTTTTTTTGGGGATAAATATTCATTCTTGGGTATTAAAAAGTTTATCTTTAGGCTAATATTAAATTTTTAAAAAGGGAAATTGTGTATAAATTTTCATGAAGTAACATGTTTCTATTATTATTTTTATACCTCCTATAGATAATTTTTTAGGTTCTCATACCACATTATAAAATATTTTTAATATGTTTATAATCATTAGTAATGACAAGGATGTGGTGAAGGTTGAAATTTTGATCATATTCCATGAAAATATTATTTTATATGTCAAGATACATTTGTTTTGTAGGAAAATTGATACTAAGTCCAAGTGTTGACTTTTGGATGTGTTATTTATTTATGTAATAGTGGTGACCTTATTAAATAAATCTATAACCATAAAGATATAAAAATGTAAAAAATGAATTCATGAATTAAAAATCATGGTTTTGTAATATTAAATGTTGGATCTTTATTCTTTGTATCAGATTAAAGGTTTAGATAAATGTGAGGATTATGATTTTTTTATGTGTGGTAAACTTATGTGTTATGGAAACCATAATGGGATTATATGTTTGAGTTTGATCATATGTCCATATATTAAAAATCTATTTTAAGGTTTTATATGATTAGAGTGTATAGTGATTATTGATATTTTGTGGGAATTTTATGATTAAGGTAAGAATAATATTATCATTTTTTATTTGAGGAATAATTGAGAATTGTATTTTGGAAGAATATATGAATTTCATGATGATTTAGGGTGTTATAAACCATAAATGAAAATGATTATAATATTTTGGAGATCTTTTTATTAGTGAATATGCATTTAAAGTTTTATTACTTTATTAGTGACTAATGCTTATTGGAGATAAATTTTAGATTAATAAATAATTAATATGTGATTAAATACTTATGTTTTTTCTGAATATAGTTAGGGAATATTTTGAATAATTTTGATTTTGGTTATTTATAAAATTTTCATAAATGATATATTATTTTTATTATTTAATTTTGGAAATAACTGTATAATTTTATCGTATGAAGAATTATTCTTGTGAGAATTATTATTCCTTTTACTAACTATTTCTTTTGGAAACTTTCTAGAGATAAGATAAATATATCATTTTTCTTTTTTAATAATTATTTGACCCCTTAGTAGATTTTTTTTCTTCTTTAGACATAAATAAATACATATTTAATGATCATGGTTTTTATAAAATAATGATATTGTTGTTGAAATTTATTAAAGGAAAAATATATACTTTTCCTATAGGTATATTTTACATATATTCATAGTCCATATGGAAAATGAATTCCTAGAATCCAGGAAAATGATCCTAGGAAAAATATCTCATCACATTCATTTATGGTGACTCTATAAGTTTTTCATTACAAATTAATTTATAGTCATTAAATATCTATTGATCATTAAATTTATTATGATAAATTATCTCTATCCATCTACATCATTATTTTTAAATTAAATTTATAATACATTTCCATATATTGAATTCCATGTAATGTTCTACAATTTGGAAACCATGTTATGTGTTATCCTATGTGACCTTTTTATTTCCCTTATCCTCTTATGAAGTGGAAGTTTTATTACCACTTTTTATGATGTGGAATTTTGGTAATGCTGTTTTCATTTACAAAACACTTATTTACCCAAATAATGATCAAATTATTGGTATTCATTTCATTAAAATGGGTAGAATGTAACAACATCATATTTTAAAAAATAATCATATGTTAGATAGCATACACAAAAAGAAAAATCACACATAAATCAACAATATAATATTATTATTTAAAAATTATTTTTATAACCAAGACATTAAATAATAATTTTAAAATAGGATTAACTAATTTATGAAATAAATATTAAGGTACAACTCAATAAAAGTTACATGATTAATTGTTTTTTAATAATTATTTAATTTTTATTAAATTCATTTTATTTATTAAAAGAAGTTTTTTTTGAAATGTATTTTTAGTGGGTTTTTAGTGGATAATATAATTAATTTATAAAACTTATGAATTTTTTATTTTAAAAAAAAATACAAATCATCATATCAAAATTTTATTATGGTGAATTCTTTTTGTTTGTATGATACAATTTCTTTTTCAATTAATATTATAAAATAGTGGTTTTATTAATTATATTTTCAAATCAAATTTTTAAATATTCATTTTATTTATTTTATTTATATTAAAAATATATTCCACTATTTTTTAAACATAATACAATTATTGTTTGTGTAATTAATTTTATAATTGAATTTCGTTTAAAAAATTATACTTAAAAGGTTTTTTTGGAAAAAATTATTTTCATTGCATTTTGTGAGATTAATTATAAATTAAATATATATAAATATATGAATTTAATCTAGAAAATTAAATTCCATAATTTGAATAATTGTTTCAAAATTTTGTAATTAAGTTTCGTGTCGTGTTCGCAGCTCTGCCTCCTATTTTGGTTCAACCTTCGGGCTCCGCGGCGCTTTGGTCCACAATCCTCGGGCGTAAGACCAGTTTGTGACGAGGTTGATTCATTTTCTGGCATACTCTTTAGAGCTTTCATGGGATGGCAGTTTCTAGAGGTGTGGCATCATCATGGTCTGTCGAAGATTGAGGGTTGTGGTCATGATCTGTGGCGGATTGAATACATTGAACGTTTATGGTGGTCTTCTCTGGTCGAACTAGTGGCAGCAATGGGATTTGGTTGGTTGATCTATGGCGTCCCGGCATGGCATTAGGTTATCTTTCTCTCCCTATTTTCTTCTTTTCATTTCTGGATTTACCATTTGTTGCGCCTTTAATTTGCTGTGTTTTTGCGTTGGGATGCTTTGGATGAATCTGCTCCAGAGTTTTCGGATTTGCGTTGGGCCGGTGTTTTTTTGATGTAGCCAAGTTCTTTGGCGGTGATTCATCGATGGCCGGGTCGAGTTGAGAATCATTTATCCCCTCTTGGCTCTAGTGAATCCTTACGCAGGATTTGCTTTTGTGGTAATATTGATCCTCTGTGCGGTCTGTGAGATTGGTGTGCTTTGATGGTGACAGTCTGAGTTCGGTTGAAGGGATATGATGATGAAGGAAGATCACTGAGTTTGAATCGTTCTTCTATGGTTTTTTTGTTCCGGTCACCAACTCCGATGAAGGGCGGTGACGACAACAGTTTCCAATGTGTTGATTTTTTCGATGTTCTGCTGATGGTGCTGATAGTACGACGGTGATGATGGCATCGGGGGTGCGGCTCGAGATCTTGATCTGTTTCTTGAGGTGGTGCACTAGCCTTTTTTGGAATTTTGAATCAAATGTGATTTTTGTCTACGCGGTTTCTGGATTTCAGTGGTCTGTTATCCCATGTATGGTTCTCGCTCACCCTAAAAGCGGTTTTCAAAATCAAATAAAAATATAATTTTCAGTCAGTTATAGTATGAGTATAATTAGTATTATTCCACTCATGTATCTAATATATATCCATTGGGTGAGATTGTTTTCTATTTTTACCTTAATAATATTTATGTAATGAATAAAGAATAAATTGTTAGATGATTTATTTTAAAAACTACAATATTTTTTGGTAGGGATAAAAAACGATTGTTTCTTATAAATATTCATTTGAAATACAAATTATTGTTTATCATGGGAAGTTATTTAGAATTTTTAGAAATGAAATAATTATAGAAAATGATTTCACAATGTAGACGCCATATTTATTTAATTAATATAAAAATAAAATAAATTATTCTAGAAATATTAAAAATAAAAATTATTAATAAATAATTGTGTTTTAGAATTTTTTTATTTAAAAACATATATATTAGAGTGGATTTAATTAAATATATTCTAATTTATTTATTTTCATTTTATTATCAATATTAAATTAAAAAAATAGTTCCAAAAATGGAATTATTTATATTTTACAATAAATAATATTTTAAAAAATTATTTATAATTATTTATAAATATTTTCATCATCCAAATGATTTAGATATTGTTTAAAATATAAAACATCATCCATTTATAATCCAATTATACTTTTTTAGTAAATGTATTGGCTGTTAAAGCATGAAACATTGGTTACCATGCTAATTGTCAGAAAGGTTAATGGGGGTAAATATAGTAATAAGGGTAAAAATAGAAAGAAATACTACAAATTTTATTTTATGATAATAATTCAATACGTACTCATCCTATATTATAATTATGTTATTTTGGCGACATTTTATGATAAAAAAATAAATTTAATTAAATTAATACACTATACAATTACAAAATATCCCCTTCTATCACAAATAGAAGGGAGCCTTCACTACGCTCTTCTTTAAACAAAAAAAAATCATTTTTATCATCCAATACCATGAAATATACCGTCAAAATTTCGTATCCCATAATATAGGGGTCTTAGTTTTAGTAATATACTAACCTTATAGGGCTTACGGTGTAAAGCATACGAGGTTTTCTGAAGAAGATGTATACCATTTAAAGAAATGAATGAGTTTTATTTATTCATAAACCATTATAAAATCATCTTCAAAAATAAATATATAATAATAAAATTATATTATGTATTTTAAAATTTTATTATTTTAATGACATGACCTATATTCAACTCGTTTCCCATGAGGTATGAAACAAAACCATTGATCGCATGTATGGCAGACTGCCACCTCACGAACCAATGTGATTTTTTTCCATCAACTCCGCTCATGGAATGTTGTAATGAATAATTAAATATATATATATATATATTCAATAAATTATTAAAAGATTTCAGAAAAGGGATATCAATTATTCTATTACTTTTATATTAACTAAAAATGGTAATGAAATCAATATATACATGTGGATTACCTCCTACATGAAGCAATGTCATTCATTTTTTCTTAGAAACCCACATGGCTATGTGATATTAGTGTATTTAAGTATATGATATGATATTTATTAGAAAATAAACATTCTATAATTATAAAATTATACTATACTTTTTTCCATTATAAATATTGGAAAATGGAATCATTACTCTTGTATACGTATGACATGTCATATCCTGGATTGAATCATACATCATATTTCAAAACAAACATTTTTAGATGGTTTTAAAATAAAACATTATGAATATAAAATAAAATTATTTAATTATTAATAATATATAAAAATAATATAATGATATTTATGACATTTCTCAATTTATTATACTGATTTTGGCCATATGAGTCGAATATCATCAATACAACTGATGTGAACATAAGTGATCACATATTTGAATATAACATACCAATAAATTAAATAGAACTTATAAATAATAAGAAAATGTTTCTTATTATAGTAAATAATTTTATTTAGTTTATTATTAAGAATATAAATAATGTACTTGATGAGTCAAAATCAATGTAAGTGACTTTCATTTAAAAAGAATATTTTAAGGATTCCTTTCAAAAACATTTTTATCCATGTCCCTGATCATGAAAATATTTCATAAAAATTACTATTTATGATCAAACAAATGATAAATTTCACTTTTTACCATATTTGACTTATTTATAATGTTTTTTAAAATGAATATTCACATGGATTTACTAAGGGACACATTACTTTAAAAAATTAAAAGGTTCAATTATTTATTTTCTTTATATTTATCTTCCATATACATATTATTAAAATTATTTTTTGAATGTATTTATATAACATTAAGTTAATTATAAAGAATTTTTTATTTTTATCTTGAATTTAATTAGCTTTTATTCAATGTAAATCCTTTGAAATATTTAATACCTAATATTTTGAGATTATTTATAAAAAAAATTAACGTATAAGATGTCAATAGATTTTCCCACAACCTTAGATATTAATTCACATTTTAATTTCATTACATTATTCTATTATTTATTAAAATAAAAACCCCACTTTCATTTATTTTTGTTGTTTTAAAAGATGGTATTTAAGGGAATTAATATTTTGATATCCAGAAATTGATTTCTTATATGAACTAGGGATCTCTCAAAACCACCATTTTTCTTTATGTTATGAAAATTCTCTCTCTCTATAAAATAATTTATCTATATATTTAATGGTGTGTAATTCTTCTAAAGTATATATATAATTCTATGAAATATATACTGATATTTCTCTCCCTTCCTTTGATGTTTTAATATATTCCGTATGTTTAATTCACAAATACCTTATTTAAAAATTAAATTTTTATTATGTTATGAGGAATGATTATAAAACCCAATTTATTTTAATTCATACATTTTTTACTTTTTATTTATTTAATTATTATTTCACGAAATATAATTAACATGTAGTTATGGCTTTTCTATGATAGTTTTCCAATTCATTGGTTGATCATTTTTTCTCAAGAGGCATCATGTATGGGATATGTTTGTCAATAAAATCCATTATAGGACTCTATCAACCATGTGATGTTTTCATTTATGTAAGCCCTGTCTTATGTTTAATTCATGTTATACATTATTTCAACATTTTCGTATGTTTCCATGGTCTTTTATACCATGTTATTTATGTTATGACCCCATGTAATTATTCATGGGATTATGTTTAAGGGAAAGTATTTTATTCTTCTTAAGGGAGAAAATTGTTGATGTTTGAAAAATATTTCATAATATTTCCATGATTGGAAAAGAATATTTATGAGTTTTATTATTTCCCTTCATATTACTTATGAAATGTTTTATGAAAATATTTTTGTAGAGAATTTCATTATTATGTAATAAAAGGTCTATTTTGAGCCCAAATTATAATTTTGAAAGAGAAAAATATTATATAAGTATTCCTGAACTAATAATTTTTTTTATTTGTTTTAGTGTCCCATAATATACATTTGTTTGGTCTAATCCCATGATTTAAAAAAACATTCTTTTACGTATTTATAGGGAAAAGGATGAGGTCAAGATAAAAATATTGATGTCATTAAAGGAAAGGTTATTATATCATAAAAAGTATTCTTTTATGGTAAAAATTATTATTAAGTGATAGGGTCCACATTATGGTATAGTATTTATTTATGTAAGGTTTATGGCCCAATTATACAAACTAAAAATAGTAATATTCCTTAACTATATGAAAATTATTTTTTGACCTAAATGTCATGATTATTTAATTTTTATGCTTTGGTGCTTAAAATATATCTTCAATCATTAGTGATTTTAAATAATAGATTATACTCTAGTATTTTGATTATTGGTTAAGAAATTTGAATTTAATTTATATTATTTATTTTCCTTAATAATTAATCAAATTATAGAAAAAAATTATTTAGATAATATATTTCACATTGGACATCAAATTTTTAATAATCCTTGATAAAATATGTATAATGTAAACATTTCCTATGTATATTCACATCAAATTAGAAAAAATTAATTGATTATTTGTTGATAATAAATTCAACTATAACTATATCCACATCCATTCATTTTTTTAATCTTATATCTAATTAAAATTTATTCATGTACCATAAACCAATATTTTCTATCTTTAACATGAGTTATTACTCATAAAATATTTTTACTAATTCTCTTAAACTCCAAAAATAATTTTTATCTATTTTTCAAATAATGTAAATTTTATTCATGAATAACACTATCATTATCGTAATTTTATATGTGGATATAAATATCACTAATAATTAAACATTTTATATTTTTCCCACATAAGTAAATTTTAAATATAGAACATAGGAATGTTTGAAAAGGATATGTTAATACCATTTTCACGTAGTTTTATTAAAAAAAATATTGTTTTTTTCTCAAGAATCTATCAATGGAAAAATAAAATTCATTTCCAAGAAACAAATTATGATCTTGATCATGAAATGGAATTGAAATATTTTCCACCCAAATATATACATTGAGGTTAATATAATCAATACAAACCCTTGATTTGATTGATTTACAAATTTGTATTAGCACACTATTATCATTTAAAACCATTTACACTCAAAATATTTTTTAGACCACATATAAATGAATTAGAAATTAACTATCTCAAATAGAATTAATTATGTTTGTTTCTAATAACTTATTACTTCTTTATGATGCATATCATTTATTTTGGGATGAGAATCCTCCATATTCACATAGAGAACATTATAAGAATCCATTTGAGATTATGATGAGATAGAGAGTGAGCCCTGATAAATACCTATAATAGGTTAAGGGATTTTAACGTAAAAAATAGATAAAAAATTTAGTTTATATATGTTAATAACCTATTTATTTAGAAGCTAATTTTTAATAGCTGTTAAAATAAGTGACCCAACATTACAAAGTTGATATATAAAACTAATAAATTATGATATATCAAAAAAAACAAAACAATATAAAAGAATAACAGTAATGATAAAATGATAATTAAAATATTCAATATATTTCATGCAAAAAAATATGAATTCATCTCCTCCGACTCTAATTAACAACCATATACTCTAAGAAAATATAGAGAAAAAAGATCTAAATAATCAATATTCATTTTATAACAAAATTTAATTTATTGGTGGTTCTTCCACTATTCCAGGTATGTTTATCATTTAAAACCCACACACACATTAGTATTAAACATATTGACGCCTTAATGATTGAAAATTTATAAACATGATAACATATCCCATCAAAATAAATGTATAATATATCCTAACTCACCAATATCCTACTATCTAAAAGAATAATAATCATATAAGTGTAAAACTAATATTAATGTAATAGTAATATAAGGTATCCATTAACAACATCCCATAGAATTTCCCCCTACATGAATATATCATTGTTGTTGAATAAAATATCCAATTATTTGTTATATCAATAGAATAAAATATTTCCTCTGAGAATAAAATATATTATATGTAATATGAGTTTTATTTAGATGAAAAATCAATAAAATTAGTCAATGTGGATTACTTATAAATCAATATTGTATATATTCTTGATTTAATATCTCCTTACATTTGGTGTAATTACATAGGGAAAAAAAATTCAATATCAACCATAAAATGATAAAATTATTTTGATATCATAATCACAACCCATGTCATATTTAATCACTATTAAATCATTCATCATCCCCTATTAATCTACTATATTTATTAATTTTAATTTTTTTTACGCAACATCAAATTTAAAAATCATTAGAATGTAACAATTTTACTCAAAAATTTCAATGTCTAATGATTTCAAATAATTTAGAAACTAAATTCTCTTAATACCAATGTCTATTCCATATTAAAATTTCATTTTCCAAATAACATAACTACATCATTCCCATAAATACAAATTTCATAATTTTTAAAAAATACTTCACTGAATAACCATATTTTCAATACAAAATCCTATCACTTAATTTTAATTCCACATTATGGTATCACAATTAAAATATAGCTTATGATCATTATCCTAGAATAACACACTCATTCATAACCGACAGTATAAAATATCCTATTCAATATATAAGTCCTTATTCTACCAGATTCACTTTTAATAGCATATCATTTTTAATATATGGAATAAAATATTTAATTATCTCAATATGAAATTGAATATCAAGATTAAAATTTTTTATTAGCTTTCTCTTTAATTAATTAACTACAATCAAATAAAAATATTTTTTATTTAGGATAAAATTAAATATAGATCCTTGTAAAATCACATAATCTCTTAAAATTAACTAGATAATAATTTTAGTCTACGAACCTATAAGTACTAAAGCATGAAAAGTCTATATGAGAATTGTAAGGATAATTGTGTTCATAAATAATTTAACCAATACATTATCTTATTATTTAAATTATCATTCATTTATCTAGTATAACGCTCCTTAATTACATTCATTTAAAAACAAACAAAATTTTCCTTAATCCAAACATACATTACTCTATAAGTCAAATAATAGTAAATAAGTATTTACCTATCCACCTTATAGTGAAATAAATAATTTCAAATTCCAAGAATTCAAGATTTATTCTGATCACTCCCATGATTCTATTTATTAATATATATTCTAGATCATTAAAATACCTCATTTTTCTTGAAATAATATCCCAATTTTAAGGATAATTATAAAATTGATAAAAATAATAATGCAGTTTCTAATATTTTTTATACATCATTTAAAATAAAATGGAATATATACTAAAGACACAATGTGATTTCAAGGGTGAAAAAATGATCACCAATAAATTATGAATGTTGCAAAATTATTTATCCCTTCACTATAATGAAATTATTACAAGAATCATCTATTTCATGCAATATTAAATGTGTGTTTAATATGAATCACTTCATAGTTTAAAAATAATATATCATTTATCTTCAAAATCAACATTGCATCACACTAATTTTTCTAAAAATCCTTCAAAATACACCAATTAGTAGTTAGTTAATTATTGGTTTTCGCATTTATCCTTATAGACTTTCATTTTGATCTAGTTACATTAAAATTTAATGTATCCAATTGGAATATATAAGTCCTTTGATATTGATAAATACAATTAATGAGTATCTTTATATTTTTTTATACTAATAAAAATTATACATCATTTTTTTCTTTTTGTATATATGATATGATTACTAGAATTGTCTAATAATTTTCCAAATACACATAATATAAGCTTTTAAGAATTTATTTTAGTGTATGTTTTGTTAGAGTATGTGAGTTAGGGAGATTAATTGTCTTTAGTAGTTTCGTGTTTTTCAGTAAATTGTTTTGATTTATTATCCTAAACGATTCATATTCTTCAATTATAATGTAAATATCAAATATATAATTCATAACCAAAATTAAATGAATGTGAAATAATTTAAATTATTTAATTTAAATCAATTACTCTTATATAATAATATATTATCCAAAACTGTTCTCCTAAAATGAGGATTCCTTAGAAAAATTTGTCACATTAATCTAATAACATTTTTCTTCTACTACTAAAATAATTTTTACCATAGCCATTTTTATTACACTTCCTCGAGTATCTATAAATAGTCATTGAAAAATAAATGTCTATTCAGGCTCATTAAATATCTATAACCAAAAAATATTTTGATGAAACAACTACTTACCTATTATTGAAATGATTATTTTTCACAAAGGGTGTGTGCTTGATGATTCTAAATGTTCAGTACTTGTTTTTAATGGATTATGCACTGGAATTCAAAAATCTATAAATATTTAATATATAATCTAATATATTATTATTATATTTATACAAATACATATCTCTTATTAATCCTTTTGAAACTAACAAGATATCACAAAACTATCTTCTAATTTTAAATGGTATAATTTCATTAATTTGAAATCATTTAATTATTCTATTAATGAAATGGTTTTACTCTCACTAAATATATTATTGTTATAAATAATATTTTTATCGAATATTGAGTATGAGGGAAATTTATTTGAAGAATAAAAAATGGTGTGTGAATTTGTATAATTATAAATAATTTCAAAATATTCTAAGGTTTTTTTCTATTTATATTTATCATTATTGGATATAGAATAAGTAGAAACATATTTTTTATTATAATATGTTCATTTTCTTCTTCAATTAATTCACTTTTCCATGATATATTCTATTTGAGTTATTATCTTTTCAAGGTAACATTTAATTAATAATTTCTTAATTATGTAAAATCCTTGATTTTCAATTTTTCAAACTCAATTATGACATTAAAAAATTGATTAATGTTTTAAATTTTTCATTTCTAGCTTCAATGTTATTCTTTTCCGGTCCAATATTGTTGATTTCACTCTTTATATTGACAACTCTTAGGTTTTCCCTTCGTCATTTCTAGTTTCCATTTATTTAGTGATCTTCTATATGTTCATTCTCTTTATATATTTATCTAATAAAAATTCATCCCTGTAAATCCATTTTTAACTCTTGGAGTTTGATATGGGATAAACAATTTATCATTAATATGTCTTAAATATTAATATTTGAATTAGGAAATTTTTATCATAGAAAATATTCTCATCATTGATTTTCATTCCTTTTAATGATTATTTAGTATTTTTCATCATTGTATTATAACCTAAAATATTGGAATATTATTAAAAATTAACTATTTACATCTATAAGTTTTCTTGTAAACCATTATCTATCATGATATAATTAGGGTTTTCTTTAATATTTGGTTGATTAAATTGTTAATAATAAAAAATAGCGATATAAAGTATTTCAATAACCCTCATGAAATTTATTATTGTAGTAATAATCTATGATTATAAAATTGAATTAAATAAATAAACATTCAATTTTTTTATCCCAAAAATTCAATTTTCTATTTCCCTTTTATATGTCAAACAATTACACACAAAAAACATTATTTGAGTCTTGTATTTTCCCTATTCCAAATCCCATATGTTGAATTATCATAAAATAGGATAAAAATCATCTTCTTTTATTTTCTACCAATTATGAAAATGAAAAATTATAAAACTTATTTTGAATAATTTTTTTCAACTAATATAATATTTTCCATTGTATTTAAAATGAAATTTTTTATTTCAACATCCCCATTATATTGTGGATCACTCATAATGTTTATTTGATATAGCTTCTCATAGTTTTTTAGACACTCCTAAACATATCTATTTTTAACATCCTTATATAATAAGATCGTGTAGTTATAATTTATTTATTTCAGAACATTATTTTACATTTTAATATTCATTGATGAAATATAAAAAAAATTACTTTTAATGAATTTTCATGATCCAATATATAAAATTTTAATATTTAATAATTAGAATATATTACCATAATTTGTAGTATGTCTTTGGGATTACTGATCTATTTACGTCATTGATTAAAAAGTATAAGAAATAATTTTTTTCATTCTTATTGGTTATAAAACTCTTCATCTTGTTTTAGTCTTTTTTAAATACACCCTACTAATGTTCTTGGTGTCTATTCATGACGGTATATCATTAATATCTCAATAATATTTTTTTTAAATGTGTGTAAAAATGAAATAATCTAAAATAATAGTTCATTGATGTAGTTTAGATTAATCACATCATCACACATGAATATTTTATTATAAGGGTTAAGGAATGTTGGGATAGAGTGTACTCTAAGACTATCCATAATATCACCCTTTTTTTACAAGTTATACATCTCACATTTACCATCTTTTTATGTAAGTTTCATTATTCTAACCTTATTAAACATATTCTTGTTATTCCTCAGTTTATAAACAACATAACAATATGCATGAGTGGTGTTGGAAATAAAAATTACAATCAAGTATGATAGTGTTTACAAATTTTCTAAGGGGATGTTATTTTAATCATATATTGTGATTACACTAAGTATCACCTAAGGCTCTATTATGAAAATAATAATTCCTATATAACAATAACTAAAATAAAATTTCAATGAGCCATGGGGACAATAGAATACCTTTACAACATACATGATACCAAAAATCCAAGAGCCCTATATATTCATTTTGAACCCAATTAATAGTGTTTATATAAATTCTATTTTCTAATTTTTATATTTCTAATATATAGTTGAGAAGGATGGTGGTAAATCTGAATTTTTACAAGGAAGGGGGAATTTCCATTACCTTGATTCATTTTATTGTGTTCAAAAATTATTTTTAGAGACTTATGATTGTGATAATATATGATGATTTATATCACTTGATTTTTCATGGAGTTTTGAAAATCAAAAAGGGTCTAAATTCTTGATATATGGGTAATTCTTTGTATATATTAATAATTGGTAAGATACATTCATGATATGAAACCCCATGGATAATAATTGACCAACAAAGTTTATTCTAGAGGTCATATCTATATAACTATAGAGAAAAATTTGGATGATTTGGTCTTATTTCTACTTATGGAAAATATGTACCTCTATTTATATATTACTTATTTCATTTTTGATAAAATTTGGGGAAAGGGGACTAATTTTTTATGTGTCATAATTAGTCGGTAGTGATCAATATCAGCCATTCTAATCTAGAGAACTTGCATTTGATGGAATGGTGATATATTATAATTCTATATACCAAAAAAATGATCCTTAGTGTAGTTGTATAAGTTCCTGATAGTCCTTGGTATTGAAGTTTCCTAATACTAATAGAGGTATCATAAAATGTTTATCATAATAGACTAGTAGGATATTATTGAAATATCCATATAGATCTCTTTAAGGATCTTTTTTAGTGCATCTTCAGAATTCGATCATTTTCCTGAAACATATACATGGTATTGGGATTCTAGTGAAAGAATAAAGGAATCCTACCCCCACTATACTTAAAAAAGATTATAAGTTCCATCCTTATTATGAAATAATAATGTTCCTCTATAATTAAATATGAGTTTTAATGGTATCTTAATTGGGTAGATTGTAGGTCTCCATTATTTTAAATCGAATCAATGTATTTCCTATAAATTGTCATATTATAGAATTTCGAAAATTAAAAATATTAAGTGGATTATCATTCATGTTTAACCCTCAAGTAATTTGTTCACTCCTCAATAACTCTCACATTACACCTCCTTGCACTATTCCCTATAGCCGATTCTATCTAGATTAATGGATATGACCCTCTTTATGTGTATTGCAAAATAAAATTAAAAGGAATTTCTTTATGATCCATAAAAAAATATTGGGCCCACAATAATTAGATATATATGTATAGATATTGACAAAAGCATATTTTTTATCCAAGTTGTTATTCCTAAAATGGATAATATATGGTTCATTAAATAGATAATAACCCCTATGATATGGTTCAAAACCACATCAATGTGCTGAATTAGTATCATACCTGTCATTAATGGGCACACAAAAATACTCTAGGGGAGATATCTTTATGGATAGTACAAGAAATATTTTTATTAGATGTGTTTTCATATTATATCACATCTATAAAACATAAATATTACAATTTATTAGATTTCCCTTCTGACCACTCCACTTTTAATTTTTATTTGTTAACATTTTGATTTCTTTGATGAAATTCGATATTACATTTAGTAAAAATACTATATCATCAATAATGAAGAGACGCATTATACTAGACAGAACCACATAAAATGACTCATTATTCCCACCAATACTACATGGTTTTGATTTATCCTAAACACTAAAATATCAATGAATAAAGGTCTTAGTTACAATGAATCACCTCTCCTCAGTCCAGAGAAGGATTTGAAGAATATTAATATTATATATATATATATATTATGATGAACTATTCAATGTAGTAGAAATGGAATGATCAAATAATTAAAGAATTTGGAGAAATCATAAAAAATCACATCTATAAGGATATATTTCCATCTAATTTTGTCATATTAATTTCTTATATCCTTATTCGAAATGATATTTAAAAAACTGAAATTTATTTAATATTTCACCAACATCTAATGGGATAGGGAGATGGGATATTCGATGTTCATCATTGAGAAATATACATTTCTCCTATGAGAAAACGTTTTTAGTATATAGTTAAGGTTATAATTTTAAATATTTAAAGTGATTTTGGGCATCAAATTGGACAAACAACTTATATAAAACTATTGAAATTTGTTTGTTTTTTTAACCTTAGGATGAGAAAAATGAATAAAACATAAAAGGACTGGGGTAATGTGACTCCACTAAAGTCTTCATGAATTTATGAGGTTATATATTTCCTAAATATACACTCTAAATAATAAAAAAATAGAATAAGATACCACTTAGTAATAGAGAATATTATAGATTCGCTTTTTTGGTAACACCAATGATTCCATCCTTATCCGGAATAAATTTAAATTATCCATTAATATGACTATCTATGTAATGGGCATGGAATTTAGTAAATATTCATATTTGTAGCCTCCTATATAACCACGCATAGGATCATTTTTTTTACTTATGATAAGGATAGAGAAGTGATCCATTGAAAATAATCCATTTATATTAACACCATTTTTTGAAATATGTTCTTATTTCATGTTGATATTGCCCTTTAATTTCCTCTATTTAATACAGTAATGAAAATATGATATTTTTATCTCAATGAATTAGACATATCATCCTATATCATTCATGGGTCACCTTATCTTCTAAAAAAATTATAATTTTTTTCTTTCATTAAATAATAATGTAAAATGTATATAGCTATCCTATTTTTATTAAATATAAATTTTAATATATTGTATTACTTTACATGATCAATAATACTATAGTTTTAATTTTTTTTTTCTGATTCCATGAGTGAACCTTTTGTAATCAGGTATAATTTTGTATATTTATCTATTCTTTTCCTTTCATTGGGGAATTTCATAAACATTGTATAAACTATTTGATACCTTTTTTATGGAGTAATCCTTCAAGGAAATAAAATAACATTTATATCTAAAATGAATCCTTCTGATGTAATAAATATCTATAGTTATCTAAGAAGTAAAGAGTAACATGTATTTAAGATATATTAGGGATACGATATATCCACTATTTTTGAAAAATACCCATACCAAACTCGGGAGACATTATCATAGTACATTTTTTTTATCATTCCATGTTTATAGATCTCCAGAGATGATGAGGTCCAGTATGTGATTCTCTATCAATAATAGGAAAATTTCCGACATGGTCTTTCGTGAGTAGATATAACCACCTTATTCTGAATTATTATTAATATCACTAAAATAGCCTCTACTAAACCATGAATTTTAACTAAAATAAAAATTTGATAGATAATTTTAGAGGTTTTCACTTTAACCACATTATCCTATGCATAGTAAAATGTAATTTGATTTTCATAATTGGATTAACAATATTGTAGTTATATACTACGAGATAATTTAATTAAAAATTTATATTTTCTCTTTCTATTAAAATAATATTTGACTATTGTATAGGGTCTCATGGATATATTGTTTCATGAAAATAATCTTATCATACTTTATTATGGAATAATAATTCTATTTTGATTATAGGATAACTGACTGAGATGAAGTATAGGAGTTAATTTCAAAGAAACTAAATTCATATATATGTATCAAGAATCAATCCGACCATAATTCTATATAGTAATGGAGATAATTATTTAAATTATTTAGAGGCATTATAGGATATTGTGTATTTCCATTCAGAGTATTAAGAAAAATAATCTACACTATTCTAGTGTTTTTGAACTTGGGGAATCTCATTTGACATTTCTATATGAGATTCATATGATAATCCCTTTAAGAATTTTTTTTAAGTGACCTATAAATTGTGGAACATGGTTGAATATCCACATCCATTATTTCAAAAACATTGAAAGGGTTTGATATGGAATCAAATTTAATGGGAGAAGAGGGTGAAAGATCCTTGTATTTAGTGAAATATTACACTAACACAACATGGTTTGTATTAATTAAGTTTATAAAACTCTTTTTAGTGGATGGTGTTGAAACTACCCAAGGTTATTGATCATCTTACATTCAATAATTTATTGGAAAAATAAGATTTATATATTTTCTAAACCTAGATCTAACCATTCCTCATAATAACTATTAATTCTACCCCCCCCCCCCCACCATTTGACTAAATTTGACCCCTTATGATCAAGAATGCCTCTATTATAAAACGAAAGCATTAATATGGGTATTCTATACTATTATTTCACAAAAATAATTATATTTATCTCATTTGACCTTGGAGGATTCTTTTCAATGGATGAATATGGCACAATTGAGGGATTTCTAGATGTGTTATGTAATGTAGGATGGAGATATTAAATAGATTCCCTAGATATTTTGTAAATTGGGTACACATATCCTTAGACATCGATTAAATTTTTGGGACCATCATTATTGTAAAATATAACATTATACATGAAGTAAAGGGAGTTCCCTACATAAAGGAGTGTAAATTTGGGAATGGTTTGTAGATGTATCTTTTCATAAAAATACAAACAAGTACCACGACATTCATAGTTTAGTATTAAGAATCAGAACAAGTTTAGTAGAAAAAATAATCATAAATTTCTTTATATATTTTTTAAATATGTGTTGGGAGTGGAATATCAAGTATATGGACCCATAATTCATCCTTTTTGTATCATTACCTTCCTGAATATATATAAATAGTTAAAAGGATATGAACATCATTTTATAGAAATTTAAGATTACTAAGACCAAGAAATAAAAAAATTACCTCTAAAAAGAGGTGTATGTATAATGTCCTCTAAATACTAATAGGTATTTCCTTCTATGTTGGGGGTTTATATGTTTTATAAAATAATTCATCAATGTGAGATACGATTCATTCTCATTGAAATTTTATATTAGTGTCTAATAGGGTTAAGTGTCACTAAATAAATATCCTCTCTTAATATAGGGAGGTATGGTTTCTTCTAAATAATATAATGATCCTTGATGTTTATGTGAGAATTTAAGGTTATAGGTAGATAAAATGATTTTATTTAAAGGGATTATTTCATGGGGGTATCTTTTTATGATGGAGATAGACTATGAGATCCTCCAATGATCGTAAAAATTTCATAACTATCTCAAAGAGATGTTTACATGATCATTTTCTATTTTCCACCTCTAATAAAGTCCAAATTTGAGTAAAATATATTATAGTGTGATATTACATTGTGTAAATATTTATAAGGTACTGATATTAGATCCAAAAAATGTTCTCATCCATTATTAGGAGGAAACATGAATTTTTTTTCCATTTATTGAATAAAAAATTTCATTTTATTTTTTATTTTATATTATTACAATAACATGTCCCCCATAATCTCTGAATTACTTCTTTGGGAGGTAAAGGTAATTAATAGAGGTATAATTTACAATGATTCTAAAATATGCTTCCTCATACTATAAATTATTTAAAAATAATCAATTTATCTCAGTTTTATAAAAAAAATATTCTCTATGAGAGTAATTTAATTTTGAGTGCTCTGTCATTTCCATGACCTAAATTTCTATGCTACTTGTGCCTTATATTACTCAAAAAAAGAAAATTTAATTTTGTATAAGATGAATGCATAGAATCATGAACTTAGAATAATTATATATTACATTTATTTAAGTAAAAATTATTAAAATTTTAAGATTCATGATTACATAATTTACCTAATGTGTTTGGATTTTTTTCCTTGTTGATCTACTTACATATAATCTAACATCAATGGATATTAAATCATGTTCTTCCGAAAAATCAAATTTTTATCAATATCAAATTATTTAATAAATTTTTATATTTAAAACTAATTGATGATAATTTATTTATAATAATAATTATAACATTATACATTCTTGATGTGATATAAAATTAATTATTTTAATGATCTAAATTTAAAAATATATATATATAAATTAAAAAAATTATAATATCAAAATACAATAAAATTTGAAATACCCATTAATATTATTTATATAAATTTAGGGTCATTTTTATTCAAAAAATATACAAATAGTAAATAAATATATAAATAAATTTGTAATTTTAATTCAAATCTTTTCCCTTTTCTATATAGCTCCCTTATTGGTGTCCCCAAAATAGTCCCACATTTTAGGTGAAAATTTATCCATTAATTAGGGTTTTATTTCATAATATATTTCATTATATCTAAAAAATATTTTAACAAAATAATTTTACCATTTTTTATATATAAATTATACCATTAACCTAGAGTATAGTAATGACATATTATTTTATATCACATTTAATGAACTTCCAAACATCTATTGTTTTTTGGTAATTACAATAATAATTAATAATAAATATTTTTTATGTTTTATTCAAGATTTAAAAACAATTATTAAATTTTCATTATTGTATCATTTCTTTATTTCATAATAGTGTCTAATATATTTTTTAATAATTTCATGCTCCAATAGTTGGAGCATTAACAAAAATATCATTAATTTATTTTCAAAAGTTCATGTTATAAACCCCTTCTCCCAAGATATAAATCATATTACTTTATTATTGAATATAATCATTGAAAAATCAATGTAATAAAGTATATTTCATTTAAATATAGTAAAACAAATATTAAGGAATGAAATATAATAATAATAACCAATAATCTAAAGGAATGATGCTTTCAAGAGATTAGAAACATAATAAAACATTTTTAAAACATAACTACATAATCATTAATTTTAAACATTATAATATTATATTTGATGGAATAATACTCCAAAAACATCATGTCACATCCATGATACATATATGATAGAGATTGAGATCTAAAATAAGATAAATTGAAATTATAAAAATTAGAAATAATAATATAATCTTATTGAGATATTATGTAAAACATTGAACATGACATGGAAAATTTATGTTTAATATTAATTGAATCACTAAATAAGAACCCTAAGAACATGATAGCCAAGTCAAATTTATAATTACATGAATTATACACAATAATTAAATATATAATCATAATCATAAGTCATGTATTAACACTCATATAACATAATAATGTGTATTTTTATAATTTTCCATGTACCATATGTAGTATCTTATTTGAATTAAGAATTACTCAATGGATTTTAGGGCCCCATTATGTCTTCCTGTCACATAAAAAATATGTAATGCATATAGGTTAATGTAACATCCCTATCCAACTAAATAGATTTGGTAAGGTTTGAGGTCCTACTAACCATATGTGATATATCAAATCCAATTTAAGTTCTAGTTGATACTGTTCTTGAAGGTGCTGGAGATCCAAAATGGTGTGTGTGTGGCAAGGATTTCCTCAAACGGTAGTCATGAACTGAAAATTAATTTTCCTAGTATACAGTTGGTTGATGTCATGAAGGATATTCCTTTATTGTGATCTATTACTGGAGTCACATATATTATCTCTACATTGTTTTAAGGTCTTTTTAATAGAGAATTTGATTTGAAGGTCATGGAGGTCAGATCTAGCTTTTGGTATGTTTTTCACCCCACATATCGATGATATTTGAAGGTGGATTTTCCCTAGACTCCATCCCAGCATCACGAGCTTCTGATATATTCTTCCCTCATGACTAATAACTATATACGCACAATATGATCATGATGAATGGTGATGTTTAATTTTTTAAATATATCCTTAAGATCTTTTAAGATCAGATGGAGGCTTTTCAACAATATATTATTTCATGTCTTACTTCATAGGTGAAGAAAAAACCCTAGATGTTGGAAGCCATGAAATATAAACTGGTCCAAATTATGAGTTTTCTTGAATGGAATTTTGTGTTGATGGTCTTGGGATATTTACACATTTATTTTAATTACTAAGAGCTCAAGATAAATGTGTGGAGCAATGTATATTTTAACATCAAACCAGGGATACTTATATTTTCGGACTATGAACCCTAGTTTGATACATATCATGCCAATAAATATATTTTCCAAACATGGATTTTGTTGATATGACTAAATTGGTTTTTTTGGAATCCAATTATTCTCTAGGAAGTTGTGTTGACTATAGGCAAAATAGTTAAATTTTGTAATGAAATGTAGCTACTCAGGTATGGCCATTATGCCGAAATATTAGTTGAATTTTATCATAATTAGAAGTTTGTTGAAATATTTTTTTTGGCTTATAGAAAATTTAAAATCAATATTCATACTGAATATGATTATATTCCTGAGTTCTGTATTAATTTATTTTATATTGGTTATAGTAACGAAATTTGTCACTTAGGGTTGAGATGTACTTACTATAAAAACCATGTTTATCAAGTAGAAAATTGCAAGCATAAATTACCTACCTATAATACAAAAAACTATGGATTTGAATTTAGAGAAGGATGATTTTAGAGGACTTTATTATCTTCTATCATGGACTTAGAGACCTATTAATGGAAGTGGACTTGATTCTTCAATTGGTTCCCATCATCTTGATTCCATTTCTTTAGTGGTATTCATTGTTAAAAAGCTTATGGATGGGAACCTCAATAAGGTCCAGAAGGGTTGTATCCCTAGTTATCTAATAGAGTATTAATGTAGGGTAAAAACATAGAAGGAACCTATTGATGATTATGATATTGATGAACCTATGTATATTCAAAATACACTGGATAAATAGAGAACTATGAGTAATGGAAAAAAAGTTTTGGTATATGATGAGGTATATGGTAGATTACCAAAAATAAATCCAGTATTCAGTCATCCTTTATAGGAAATTAATCAAACAATGATGAAGAAGATGGTAATTTGAAGGTGGTGAGTGACATGGTGTGTGGTCATTCACTTGATGGGATGGGGATAGACATTTCCACTATTCCATCAAATCACAACCAAGGAAAAGTTTCTTTACATGATGTTCTGATTTAGTCCTTGATTAAGTATGTGTTTCATGAATAATTTGGTTTAGTTTAGGAGGATAGAGGTGACCCCCAACATGACTCTGAACTAATATTAAAAAATTCCTAAATGTGATATCATCTCCTTCCTAAGCCCAATTCTGATGATGATAATTTGTGGAGTGTGTATGATCATGATATGATCTTGTAGGATCCTAAGAAATGGAAGCATATAAGAAATATGAAAGGAAGTTGAACTCTTAAGAAAAAGGATTTAAACATAAAATTAAGAGACTTATTGACCTTTTTTTATTGGTGTAGCTACCACATTGATTGTTTTGTATTCCCACTCTTTCTGTCTCTCTTGTACTTTTGTTTTATAATGGAATTTTTCGGACCTTAGGTTTTAACCCAATGATTGCAACATTTTTTGATACAAGTGATTACCTTGATTTTTTTTATTATTATCCCTCTATAAATAATAAAACCTCCCAATAAAAAGTTTCCAAAATAAAAAATTATTGAATAAATGCATAAAACAATTCAATACAAATTTGAAAAAAATAAACATTAAAATCAATGAAAAAAATAGAAAAACTATAATATATTGACTCAAGAATCCAAAAGGACATTTCTATATAGAAATACCAATATGGAGCCACTATTAAATCTTATTGATATAAACAATAACCGATAAACTCTATCCCAAGGAAGCATCATCATGATTCTACACTATATAAATAAGAGTAATTTTCATTACCTATTTCAATGAATTATAACATTTGTATACTAAAAAAAGTGATTATTATAGGGGTTTGTAATACTACCCCATTAGAGTTCCCTAAAAATATTCATAACAAACACCACTTAGACGAAATCAAATTATATCAATGTTTAAAATATAATTCATAAGAATTATAATAACTTAAATGAAGATCTAAAGTTATAAGGAATTTAAATTAAAAACTGAACACATTATCCATTAATATAACTTTTTATTCCCAACCCATAGACATCCACTATGAAACACAAGAATAGTAAGTGAAAATCCCAATACACACAAGTGTTCATACATCCTTCACCATGAAATCTCTTCACTATAAACCTTAACATGCATCTATTCTACCAATGAGCACGAATTTGGTACAAATATGTCATCGTAAAATGATTAGAAAGACACACTCCTCCAATATGTGCCTTGTTCCACAACAATTCATTCTGTATAAATTCATTATTTCAATGGAAATGTTAAATTTAGTTTCTTTCTTTCAAAACTCCATAACCATAATTTAAAAACCAAAACTAAAAATGGATTTTTGAAAAAGTATTTAAATATCCAATATTATAAAACTATAAACTATGAGATCTTTCCAATAAAATTTCATCCAAAATTTCATTTTTTAAATACATTATTTTCTCATAAAGAAAGTATATTATGTTCTTGAATAATTGGTGAATAAATAGAAGCCACCAACCTCTCAACAGGTGATGGAAATGAAGAATGACACAACAAATCCTTTTTATATGATAACAAAATTCATTTCCATTAGTATATAGAATCATGAAGTACATAAAACACATCACATATTGTAAATATACACTTAAAAAGAAGATAAATCATCAAGTCTAAGATAAGATAATGGTATATAAAGAGGAAAAGATTTAACAGATTTATACCATTTATTTAGAAGATTGAACACATGTAAATCTAATGAAGATTTCTTTCAAATGAAATAGAACCACCATGAATGTTTAAGAGAGGATTAAAGATCATGATATTCAAAGGATCAATGAAAAATATGAGTTTTTGAGGTTAGTTCTATATTGAACGCTAAATAATAAATCATTAAATGCACATTGCATGGTTAGTTTGTATGTTTTGAGAAATTGTGTGCATGGTATAACCTCCAAACCAATACCTCTTGTGGTTTGACAAACCATACAAGAACTATGATTTTCCCTATATCTATAATAATGATATTTATCCTATTAAAAACATGGTTATGGAAAACCATATTCTAGTTGTGTAAAACCACCTTCCATCTAAATCTATTGTCATAGTTTCTTATAGAAACCCACATGATCTCACATGTACCTGATAAAATCATGCACCTATAAAAAATGTTCCCAAATACACATAAATAATCTTAAAATATCATGAAATCAAACCCCTGTATTATATAACATAATAATATATAACAAAAGGGTAATATTACATAAAATATGGTTGTTATATTCTTCCATGATTTGTATTTACATCCCCAGAAAGTATGGATTTGAATTCTGTAGAAAAGTTTAAGCCATTATTATATCCTTTCCTTCCAGCATTCCCAAGTATTCTTGGAATTTATTTATGTTTTAATTATATTCTTATAAATGGAATACAAATTACATGAAAAAAATTATCCTTTATATATTGGATAGGGAACTATGAATGATTATACGTTTTATCTGGTTTAAGATCAAGATGGTCCCATATAATCATAAGGCTAATATTGGGCTAGTACATCCTTAGTAGTATTACATGGAAATCTTTATAGACTATAAAATATTGGGGTAAATACATATGATAGTTAAGATCAACAACTCATTCTATTATCTCAAAATATTTAACATACTAGAGAGAAATCATCCCTTTCATACCCAATTCATGATGTCACATATCCAGAGATACTTTCAGGAACACATTATAACCCACAGTAAATGATTAAAGGTGATAATGATTAATACCATAATATTTCTGAAGGATTTTGTTCAAATACGTCAGTTTTCATATTATTTTTATTTTATTAGTCATTGTATCACTATTATGTATTATGATATTTTTCTATTCAAATAATATTATTTTCATAAATAACATGAAATATGAGAAAAACTGAGTCTAAATGAACTATAATATAGTATACCATCACAACCTAACCATTAAATTTGTCCAATGAAGAAAAATAAAACATTTTGACAAATATATATAATTTTTTTGATAAATTAAATGTATTGATAAATTTTAACAAAAAAATTATTAATGTATATATATTTTTTAAAAATAATTTTCCTCGAAAAATGGGTTTTATTTATTATTGTGAGAGAATAATATAATTAATTTCATATAATTTAAGAAAATTTATTTCAAAATTTTAAATTTATTTTTTAAATCATATTTTAGAATTATCAAATATTGAATTTTTTATAAAGTTCTATAAAGATTGATATTTTACAAATAATGTAAAATATTGATTTTTATTGAAGACAACCTTTTTAAAAGAAATTATAATTTTTTTTTTCAAATTTTTATAAAATTATAATTAGTTTAACCATATTATAAATAATCCAATTTTCTTCAGTTTGAATTAATTTTATTTTAAATTTTAATATAATTACTTTTATACTCATGAATACATTTTCATCAAAAAAACTTTTATTTGTTTATTTTTTTATATTAGTTATAAATTAAATTCTACCCTATTTTAATGAAATTATATAAAATAAATTAAATATTTTGATGTGGGATATTCTATATTGTATAATATGTTCAACTAAATTTTAAATAATCTTGATTTTTAAATTATATAAAAATTCATTTCCATGTTTAATGTTAAAAAGGGTTTACTCAGCGTTAAGCAAAGAGATAAGCTTATGTTTTCCAGTTGATCTAATATAAATCCTATTCAACGGAAATATTTCAACCTTATCATATCCAACCATTAAATATATGTCTACATTAACAAAAAATAATTAAATATCGCTTTAATATATTTTAATCTTTTAAACAATTCTATGTGTGTCCTCTCCCCCACTTATAAGATGACATGTCATATTTTTCTTATTTACAGAACATTTTTCCTTATAGATACAAAATCCACATAAAAAAATATCATTTAAACACCTCTATATGAAAATTAGAGGTTATGGTCTTCTCAAAATATAATTTTATGGGAACATAAGAAGTTGTCTAAAGGTGGCCTACCAAAGAAGATGTGATCACCTCACCTGACCTATTTAAATGTATTTCTTCCTCTACCTTGACTATTTCTATTATATTCATAATTAAATAACAAATTATTTAACCATAATATTCTAAAATATTATTATGATTATGGAACCACCAATATACACCCTATAATCTATAAATTTGGAAGTAAAAGTATCACATGTTTTTATGTGTAGAATACCACCTCCACATTGTGAGACAATTAAATTTCTATAACCATATTTAAAGGATTATATTTATTGTGTGTTTTATGATTATATATGATTTTAATTCTTTAAATTTTCCTCTGTAATTAAAATATCTTATGTACTATCTTATCATCCAATCTAATGGAAAAATATAATGTCCCTCATGAGTACAATTGGATTTCCTTTTACATAAGGTGGTGTGATTGATTATAAATATCTAATTTACATGGATAACAATGGGGGTATTTATATGAACATATTTAATATAATAATTATTCAATAAAGGTAATTTATTTTATACCTTTATTTTCTTCTATCTATCAATATGTGAAAAAAAGTGTCCACTAGCATGTATGGGTTACCATATCAATTAACGGTGTAATACATATTGTTATCTCCAACTATTTTGTATGATTATAAACAAAAATATAATGGATATATATGATACTTATATCATCACTAAAATTTTATATATTATGGGACTATGATATATGTAAATAGACCATAACAACTGAACCAAATTTCTCATGATAAAATTAAATAGTTAATAACCAAAATGATGATTTTATTAAGGAATAATTAATAAATTTGTCATGAAATGTTATGAGTGAATAATATATGAAACTATATATATTTAAATTATTCTTTTATAAAATTATAATAAATATAAATTTATTATATAGTATAATAGTGAACATTTATTTTAACTAAATCTCTAGGTAAGTTATTTTTGTTCAAATCTCACTATTTATGTCATTGTTTTCTTATTAACATTCTAGTTATGACATTTAATTTTTTATCTCTCAAAAATCCCATAAATTATCTTTAATAATTTTACTTTCAGTAAATTACATTTCTTCCATTTTATTCCCATTAAGAATTATGGAATCCAAAATATTTTTGAATGGAATGATGACTTTATTTAATTCATCAATAATAAATATTTTTTATTGCATATACATGTACTCAAAATAAATTAAGAATATTTTTACTAATATCCATTAATATGTTTATGTTTATTTTTATAGGCATTTTAATTTTTAAGAAATTATTCAAATAGAGTCTTATTGCCATTTTCCTAATGAGGTGCATTTAAATTTTTACAACAAATGTTAAATGAATATTCATATTTACATACATGACATGGACACAATATCTATCCATATGGAATAATCAATGATTTGAATTATCTATAACATTTTTTAGATGTTATGTTAAAATGAAAATGTTTCAACTAATATAAGGGACATTTTTAGAATTTAAATATGATATTTCATAGTAAAAAGGGTATTCTCTTTAATAAATGTTCTAGTGATCTTGTATTGGAATTTTAAATCTATGATAATATCCATGATGTTAGTTATTCTTTACATGGGATGTGATTCAATGATAAAATCCACTTTCATAATTTTTATGAATTATGATGATGGTGAGTTAATGATGATACTATGAATCCCATTTTTCGACAAGTTAATTATGTTATGATTTAATGTTTATTAGTCGAATTCGAATCAATTGTTTATTCTATAATGAATTTTTTACAATCTTATGAAAAAAATTGATTTTCATTATGTGATTGGTGGTACAAAATTTTATAACTCTTGAACTCATTGGGTATTTATGCATATTTCATGGTATATTGATGACTATAATATGGGGTGAACCCAATTCCATAAGGGACTCTGTCTGTTATGAAAATATTGCAAGTGGACCATGAATAATGATATGATGTTATGGGGAGTTAACACAATCCAGCATGAATGTATAGTATGTGATCATGGAATGAAGAAATTATTTTTATGATTAGATCTATTCCAAAAACATAAGTTTTATACTGAAATTATTCCCTCATGGATCATGATCTTTGATTATTTTCCCATTCATGTCTTATGTACTAACATGTATTATTCCATGACTCAAGATTGTGATCATAAAATTATAGGCTATGGTTTTCAAATTTGTTAATAATTTCATTATACAATTATTCTCATGTGATTTTTATCTTATCTTATTTATATCCCTTCATGCATTTTCTACGAATATGTTTTCGTGCATTCTTATGTTTTCTTTCCCAATGATTTGGTGAATGGTTGTATGCATGATATATCAATGAAGGGTACTATTTATGATGAAAATTGTGGTATATGATTTATATATATTATAAATATGTTTTTATGTATCCATGTTTCCAAAAACACCGAAAATATACAATTCTAGAATGTATCATAATGTTATCTATTCAATATTCATCTTTTTTTATATAATATCTATGTATGATAATCATTGGTCACTATAGTTGGTATCAATGAAATGTTCAGTTACCTATAGAAACTTGGATGATAAAACATTAAATGGATCCCATATGATGATACTATATATTTGAGAATGCGCAATTTTATAGTAAAGAATGTAGTGTGTCTATCCATGAAAATTATTCATATGTTGTAACTATAAGTGAATGTGGTTCCCTAATTAATTCATCTGGGAACAATAACCCCAGATGAATTTTGTTGAGTATATTTTGAAAATAATTGTGTTGATTTATGATTTTCCCTTTACTATGAACCAATTTTGACACTCTTAGGGGATATTCATAGGTTAATTAACATTTTTTATGAACCATTATGAAGGAGTAGAATGCATGATTTCCATGAATGACCTCAGTTATACTTAACGTGTCATAGATTTAAAATGAGGTTCCTTGACTTTTGTTATAAATATATACTTTAAGATAATAACATTTTCATTAATAGAATATATTACATGTGACCTATATATTAAACTATCCATGAAATATATTTCCTTATATTTAATCTTTTTTATAGCTTGTGATGTACCCATCCCTGAGTCTAAAAGAGCATTAAAATAGTTTTTTTATAAAATATAAATTAAATTGTAGGATATGAATATAAAATATTAAATAATAAAAATTATATTCTTTACAGAATTATAAAATAAATTCATGGGTTATTTATTTATTATAAATTAAATAATAATCATTTGAGTGCAACAGAAATTTTTCTAAAAAAATATTTTTCTAAAAATCAATCACATCATGCAATGTAAAAATTCATGAAATAAATATCTAACTATTTTCTAAAACTTATATTAAAAAATAGACATAATATCCTAAATCATAATATAAAAATTAACTTTGACTGATGTTTTTAGAATTTTATAAAAATATTAATTTTTTAGGTTTACTGAAACTTTTAAGGAATTAATAGGAACTACCTTTTCAAAAACAATAAATAGTTTCATATTTATCTAAAATTAATTTAAAATTTAAATTAGTAAAATAATATTATAATAAATATAATTTAATAAATTTTCCTCAAAAAAAATTTTATTTTTGATATTACACCATTATAAATGTATGAGAAATATCTCTTTGGAAAATAAATTTTTAATCGGGTCTCTCAGTTTAATATTAATTTAAATATTTCCACCTCTATGAATTAAATTTGGAAAAATATATTCAATTTCAATAATAATCATATTTATTATTACATAATATGTTCAAAATATTTTTTGGTCGTAATTAATTGTAAAAATAGTAAAAATTATTTCGTGTGGTTATGATAAAAACATGTTTACTATGGGATAAACTAAATCAATAATGATTAAATGACCTTAAATCACATCCAATATACATTTTATGAATGTAATTAAACCTTTTATAATCCATTAGTTGATAAGGATCCATTTCTTCATGATTCATGTCAAAAATGTGGGTATCCCATTATCTTTTGTAACATTCTAAGTGTGTCATCTCCCACACTTATATAAGGCCACCCACATTCCCCTTATCTTAACACTCATAAAAAATTTTGACCAGAAAATAACTTCCAAAATATCATTTTTATTTCCCTCCCCATATCCTACATGAAATTTTTGATCATAAAGCCAATATAGGGAGGCTTTATGTATAATCCTAAAGTGGTTTTCCAAAGAAGTGTTAAAGTTCCTAACCAGGAATTTTTGTTTTACTACTTCTTATAAATCCCTCATATCCTATAATACTATGGTAAATGAAAAAAATAGTATCCCTTATATATATATATATATATTATTAAGTTAATTTATTAACCAATATTGATCTCCTATTCCATCGAATTGGTAATGAAATACTTGATCATTTGTATGGATGATTACAGCATCATGACCCAGTGTAATTTGTTCCCCGTCACCATTACTCATGAATATATATTATGATTAATTTAATATATATATATATATATAATATTATATTTATGAAATTATTATTCTTATATATTTATATTGTTATATATACCTTCTTATAATCAAGCCCATTTGGAATAAAATAAGGTCATTCGTGCGTATATTTGGACTACCTCCTCCACATAGCGATGTGAAATGGTTTCATTTTATATAAATATAGATTTTAGTAAAGAAATTTCTAATTAATATAGCTGAAATATTTATCATAATATTGGTTCTATAAGTTCAAAAATTATTTACCTTTTATACTTTATATCTTTTAGAAAAATAAAAACACCATTCATGTGTATGTACACCCTATTGTCTCTGTCAACGATGTAACACCTTTTACAATATATAAATTATACAGACTAGTAAAATAAAATATATAATGATTATAGATGATATTTTTATCAAATTGGGAATTATAAATATTATTTAACAATGCTCAATGTATAAGGATCGAGACTACCAAACAAAAACAATCTTGTAAAATAGAGCAATTATCTCCAAAAATAGTGATTTGAAAGAAAACATGATAATAAAGGAGAGAAATAAGGAAATAAAAAAATAATATATGGTATAAAATATAAGATAATGGTTTTTTAATATATTTATAATATACATATTTTTATTATATAGTAGTTACAAACAAGTATATAATAAATTTAAGCTGAGGTAATGGTTTCTCGTATCACTTTTACTTTTATATCATGTATTTTGTATTTACAACCTATTTTATTATATGGTATATAAAATATCTCATTGATAATTTATGTCATGAATATATTTATCTTATTGACATTATAATTTTCAATTGATGATATTTATTTCACGGGGCTTATGATTCTAATGATACCAAACTCGGTAGTTTTTATTTCACAACTAAATCATTATTCGGGATTCTTTATGTTTAAGTCTACTTTATAGAATTTTTTTAATATATTTATATTTTAACCAATAAATTTTATTCACCTATTTTAATCCATGATATTTTTAATTAATATTACCATCTTCCTCTCTTTGGTACATAAATTTATTCAGAATGTTTTTTAGGAAAAGGTGACTTTACTTCTCTTTTCGAATGAAAATCATTTTTATTACATATCATTGTTTTTTAAAAAAATATTTTAATAATGTTATTAAAATTTTAAAAATGATTTATTAGATAAATTTTTAGTGAAGTTTTCTAATAAATTTCTTTAAATGGAATATTGATTTCATTTTCTAAATGAGGCACTTTTTATCCTTTTTAAAATAGTGTGAAAGGAATGTTCTTTTAACTTATATGATTTAAAAACATTCACCAACCATAATTACAACACATTACATTAAATAATAAATTATAATATTACAATAGTCTTTTAATGGAAATTGTTTTTCCTAATATTCATAAAAAAAATTGTTGAAGGTGATTTCCAAATCGATAAGTATATTTTCTTCAATAATATTTTTAATGGTGTTTTGATGATATTTAATTTCCTCAAAAAAAGGAAACCCTATATAAATTATTCCACATTAGGAATATTTATTAATGATATAATCCTTATTATTTTTCAAGATAGTTTAAGATCATTTTGACTAGGGATGTACTACTTTAATACAACTCTCTATATTGCTCTAATAGGATTATGATTATGTTTATTTATTGGGGAAAATATTCACAATTTGTATTATAGTAATTTCATTTTAATGATAGTTTTGATTATGATTCATCCATTTAGAATGAAGAAATAATTGGATTTAGTATGTGATAGGTAGGGACCAATATATCTCCTCGATGCGTCGATAGGTCTCATGATAAAAACAATTATCGGTATTGTTTCGAGGCCTTACCAATTTATGTATTATGTCCTAGCACAAAAACAAGATTATAAGGTTCTGATGTCTAACATTATACATTTTATCATATGATATTTGTTAATAATTTTCCATGTGATTTTTTTATTAGTTAAAATATCAATTTTTATGATTCAAGATCATGTGATTATTTATATGGTATTATTTGATGATCATTTATTCCTATCATATTATGATCATGAAGTGGATTGAATAGAATGTGATTCAATTATTTTATTTTTCCATATTCATTATGCCTTGTTTTTTTATGATAACATCAATAACAAGGCCACCATTAATATGATTCATATCTCACTTTATTATAATGTTTCATTTCCAATGGATACAAGGAAGTGTTTTATGATTGATATTTAGGGATATATAAATGAAATAATGGTTTACTCAATGAAAAAAAAAATATTTTATTTATTTAATTTTAATATGTGATGCTATGATGTAATTATTTTACCAAGACTATTGTATTATTAATACTTTTAGGATCTGATTCTATATATATAACAACAATGTAATAATGTAACAAAAAAATGTGGGCCAATAAGGTTTGGATCTTTACATTTTTTATTATGGAATGTTTAGTAGATATCATGGGAACTATATTTTGAAAAAAACATATTATAGAACATAACCTTATGACATAAATTGATGATAAGTATTAGTATTGGATAACATCATAATGTTTAGGTAATGTATAGATTATTTGGTTTTCCTATAAATACATCCTTATATTTTTATAACATGTGGATGTAGATCTGAAAACATTTTACATAGTTTCAAAAAATCTTACACAGGTTCATTTGCAATTGACTTGATTATCACATGGTGTATAAAAATTTTCCTTAATGTGAACCTAATTTTAAACTCTCAGGGGGGAATTCTTGGAGTTATTTTCATTTTCATTAAAAACCATTATAAATTATTTTAAAATATTTTTTGTATTTTTAAATTTTTAAAAATAAACCATTTTAATTATTATAAGAATACAGTTGAATGTTTTTTAATTTATGCTAATTATATCAATAAGTTTTGGATTATTCATTATGTTTCATAAATTTATGATCTAATCTAGTGTAAGACATTTTTTAGAAATGGTTCCTGGTTAATGGAATGAAAACTACATCAATGCATATATTCTATATATATATTTATCTCCTTGGAAATATAAAGTATATAGAGTAGGATTTACCCATGTAACTAACAAAATTAAATATATACAGGCGCAACTAATGATATATATGAATAATATCCTTTCTCATATTAAGTTGCAGGTTGATCCACTATCTGGTGTAACAATGTTAGAACACTTCATTCATCACTAACAATATTCATTTTATAGTACTAAAAATAATTTTTTATCATAGAAATGGATAAGTTCTATATAGAAGTTATTTCCCCATTTGGGAAGTGACGAATGGGAGATGGTTGTCATTGAAGTTTATCATCTATCAGGGGATATATATTAATGGTGGTCATTGATTCAAAACACTAATCATTAGTTTGAAATAGAGACCATGTAGTTGAATTATTTTAAGGTATTATTTTGGGGAAAATAATTTTATTACAAGAAATTATAGGATATAGAGAGACAATTTCTATGTCTAATACCTAAGGAAGATAAAACTATTATTATGTATGAAGACAAAATTATAACATTATCAAGGAATGATTTAGACTACATATGTAAGCCAAATATAAATATTGACCATTTCATTTATTTGATTCATCTAATCCTTCGAAGGGCCCTAGTCTCCCAAGAATTCACATTATATAAGGAAATAATATATTTTATTATCAAGAATATGATATAATTTAACATGTCATATTCCTTTGAAGGGAAGAAATAAAATAATATTAAGGTAGAAAAAAGATTAACAAATGGAATAAGGTAAAGTAGGAATATCTCACATGCGATAATTATTGAATAAAACACTCTGCTTCATGATTAAAGGGAATGGGAGTTTGTTAAAGTTTAGAGAGAAAGTCCATCAGTTATGTTAATGAATGGTTATTAAATAATCCTTTAATGTTCAATGTTTCAACTATAAGAATATAGGTCACTAAAAAAATTAATTCCTAGTGTTTTAATGGAATACACCACAAAAAACATAGGGATCAAGGTCAAGAATATTCTATTTGTATACAAGAAGTGGAATGAATAATTTTATTGCCAATTTGGATTCAAGAATTATGTTATAGAATTATTTTACAAATTGTATTTTTTATATAAGGATTCTGAAACATCCAAATACTTTGTTAATATTGTAACCATATACGACATCATGTTATATTAACATAATTGTTATTGAAACCATTTAGAGATTATGAGATTATGTTTGATCATAAGTAAAATTTTATAAAAAACTAATTTTTAGATTTTATTGGATGGTATATTATCAAAATTATTGAAATTTTGGAAGACTTTTGATGCAATACAATCCATTGGTTTAGTATAAATATCATTGAATGTTTTATTTAAAGTATAATCACTTTATATTTTGTGTATATATGGTTTATATAATTTTTAAATAATAGTGTTCATATTTTCAATGATGTTTAAGTAATTATGTGTTACTAAAAATTTAGAATGTTATAGGAATTATGTTTATGTAGTTTTAGAAAAATGATAACCCAAATGACTAGTTAACACCTATTGCATCTGATGAGGCTATAGGGCTTGAACCCACAACTAAATGGAGATAAGGGTACAATATATTATACTACCTATGTAATGTACTAGTTGGTATGAAAATTTTGGACATGATTTTATGGATAGATTCTTATGGATTTGATTAAGTTGAATTTTGGGTGTTACTATTGAGGATTATACATTAATGATTTTTTTTTGTATCTTTTTCTATCCATTTTGGTTTGGGTAAATGTTTAGGGACATGCAAAGGGAATTTTCACACTTATATGTATATATATATTATCCATTAATAGTTAATTTTAGTGATTTAAGACCAAAAAATCATATTGGATATTAATTTCATAGAGTTAGAATTCAAGTGGAAATTGATCAAAGCCCGACTAATGAATAAAATTGTGTATATTAAATTAAAAATATTTTAATTTAGTATATTATACAGTTTTGTAAATCATGATAGTAAAATGATCTCTCAACTCTAGTAAATGGTTTTTGAAATAAAAAAAATTAATCAAATAGATTTATTTATAATGAACCGACGGTATTTCCACTTATTATAGAGTTATGATTTTCTTAGTTTTTAACATTATCATGGACATTCGCTTTCTTTTGATTAGTGAACCCTATAAACCTCCATCGATATTTTGGAATTATTATTTCTTCATTATTCATATCATAACTTTCCACCGACACTATCCAACAAGGAAATCTATATATGTGTTATTAAAGATGTCCATTATTATTTCCCTTTCCATATTTTAAAAGGTTGTTTTATTAATCTTTTTTAAGATGTGTATTTTCAAAAAAGTATTTTTCTTTTAAAAAACACTTTAAAACTGCCCACAAGTTCGTATTTTAAAGATTTATTATTTGATGGTGAGGATAATTTAAACCCCACTGATTTTAAAATATAAACATTAATTTCAATATCATATATAACTTGAAACAACAAGTGTAATTGAAATGTGAATTTTATTACCTTAAATTTAATATTTTAATTATCCAGTGATACATGAAACCTAGAGTATTAAAGCACTATAAAATAATAAACCATTATAACCTAGCCATTAAATTGGAATGTACGAATAAGAATAAATAATTTATTAAAATTATATGAATTAAAATTTTATAAAATTAATTTAAAGGTGACATATTGATTATAAATAATATAAGAATCATTTAAATGAAAATGAAATATGTTTTGAAAAAATCCATTTTCTAAAATGCATTCTCATCGCATTTGGAAAACATACATTAAAAATAATTTAACCAAATTTATAGAGTTTATTTTAAAAAAATGAACATAATATTTGAAATTATCTCATCATAAAATTATCTTATATTAAATAATTAATATTTTCTAAAAGGATTAATTTTTCAATGAATAGTGATAATAATATTTAAATTTAAAACCCTTATTTCATTTAATATTTTTAAATGTTATATATTTTTTAAAAATTGTTTTAAAATTGTAATTAATATAATGATATTATATTAAATAAAATCCATTTCATTTTAATAAAATTCATTTTTTATATGAAAACCCTCTATACATATGAGAACATTCCTTTTGGAAAACAGGTTTCTCATCACATATTCAAGATTAATTTTTTATTAAAAAATTTAATTTATTTGAATGGAATATGGAAGAATTGATTACATATTTTTAGTCTTAATAATTAATATTTTATAATAAGGAAAAATTATTTTTTAAAAAAATGGACAGATAAAACAGTATAAATTAATTACCACCGTTATGGTTAAAACTGGTTTTCTAGTGGTCAATCTAAATAGATAAGTGTTAAAAGGGACTAGAAACAAGAAAAATTTATATTTTATAGAAATAGAATGAAATTTTCACATTAATATTTATTATAATGATACATTTTTTATACTTTAATCATTTTAAATATGTAAGAATCACTTTTTCTTTTCAAAATTTCCAATTGTGTCATCCCCCCCACTTTTAAAAGCCCTCTCCCTCTCCTATCCTCTTAAAACTATCAAATACTTTTGTTTCATCAAGGACCGATATAAATATCTTCTATAAAACCCAACCCAAATCCAATATTATATTTTTATAAAATATTCCATCTAGTTTGGCTTTAGATATAAACCTAAATAATTTCTCCAAATAAGCTGAAAAGTTCCCCACCATGCATTTTTTTACTTCCTATTATAACTCTTTAAAATATATTAAAAATATGAAAATAATAATAATAACAACTATATAATATAAAATTATATTTTTTATGTTGATTTAATAACCTATATCCATATTCTCTTCTATAAAATAGGAAACTGAAGTATCATACATGTGTGTTGCGGACTGCTGCCTCACGAACCAATGTAATTCATTCTCGATCACCACTTCTCACAGATGGATATAATGGTGGATTTAACCTATATATATTATATTTATTATATCCCTATACATATTTACCTATAATACCTCATGTAACTTCTAAAATTATAATCTATTAGGAAACAATAACCTCATTTGTGCAAATATATAGACTACCTCCTCCACATATCGATGTGAAATGTTTTTTATTTTTTATTGACATGGATCATACAAAGGATTTATATACTGAATAAAAATGATATATTTTATTAAATAATTATGTTTAAGGTGAAAAATTATCTATATTTTTATGTCTGATCAATTGTAATAATTGAAACAACATCCATGTGTACATGGGACATAATGTCTCATTGAATGGTGTAACTCATTTTCAAATTTATAATTTTTATAAAATATTTTATAAATATATAATTATTATATATTTTATTCATATAATGATTAAAATAATGGATATTATGTATCAATGATCAATGTACATGGATTTAAACTACCAAAAAACTTACATGGAAAACATAGCAATTATCACCCAAAAATGATTTTTTTTTCAAACAATTGTTTACAAATTGGTCACAATAGGCTATAAGTAAATAATATAAATCATGAAATATATTTTTGTTGTTTTTTAATATATTTATAATATATATATATATTATATAGGATTTACATACACATATGAATGAAATCATACCTAATGTAAGGGTTTCCCGTCTCACTTTTACTTTTGTGAGGCATATACGATATTTAACACTTATTTATTTGATGAGTCATATATAATACCCCCATTAATATGTCATATCATTAATCTATTTATCAACATGTTATTTAAATTTTCATTTTTTTATTTATTTTATAAGGATTACATTAAAAAAGATATCATAGTGGTAAGTGTTTATTTCACAATATCACAGTTATTAAAAATTTACTATGTTTAAGAATCTCTTTGGGGAATGGTTTGATATTTTTATCTTGAAGAAAATAAATTTACAACACCACTAGTTAATAATTAAATTTTCAAGTAATATTACCATTTTTTTATTTTTCATACTTAAATTTTTTGATTTTTTTTATAAAAAAATTAATTCATAAAACTTATTGTTTTAATATCATTTTTCTTCTGTATCCTAGTTTCGAAAAATATTTTATTTTTTAAAGAATATATATATTCAAAAAACATTACACATTTTTTAATTTTTTACAAAATGGTTTGAAATTAATCTTCTTTTCAATTATCTAACGAGGAACCTTTTTATAATTTTATAATAGGGTAAAAGGAATTTTTTTTTAACATATACAATGTGCATGGCATTACTAACCCGAATGAGAGACCATTAATTGGAATTTTAATTTACATGTATAATATGATATTTTTAAATAATATTTTTTTCTTAATATTCTATATTTTTTTGTTTTTTGTTTTTTATTTTCAATGTGAAAAAGAAATTTTCCTCAAGAATTATTTTAATGTAATTTTTTAGGTATTTTTATTCATCAATGACAAAAAAAAATTATCTTATGACCCATTTAGAATATCTTGTAATGATTCCATAATTATTATATATCCAGAGGGTTTATCATTAGTTTGATTGGGGATGTACAATTCCTATACAATTTACCATATTATTCTAAATGGTTTACTATGATTTTAGTTTATTAGGGGAAGTTTTAACATTTCATATGCTTTTTTTCTAATTTTAATTTTAATTTTTATTATTTTTCACCCAATTTATATGATTAATTAATTAGTCTCATTATGTGATTGTTGGGGAAAATTATATCCACTAAATTTATTGGTATCTCTCATGAAAAAAACTATCTCAGGTGTTTAGTTGATGATGTGCCCATTTATTTTATATTTCTTGGAATTAGGCCCTGACGTTGTGGTTATGATTTTTGGAATTATGAATTTCATCATTATGAGTTTAGTTTTTTATGTTCCATGTTATTATTTTATTAGAGATAATGTCCATGGTTAGGATTCAAACTAATTATATTATTTATATGGAATTATTTTATTGTCATTTATTAATAGCATATTAACAATATGTTATTTATTTAATAGAATGTTTGGCATTTATTTACATTTATGTATTTATTATTCCATATTTCTTCATGATATATTTATCTATAAGAATACCCATTGAAAGAATTGGAGCTCACCCCATTATTATTTTCCATTTCCCCAGGATACGAGGAAGTGTTTTATGGTTAATATATAGGGATATACTAAATGAAATAATGGGTTATAGAAAGAAAATACTATGTTTCATTTTTTTCAATTATAATATGAGATTCAATTATATATCTGGGTTACCAAGACTATTAAACTATATGGTCCTTGATTATGTAATTCATTTATTTTTATGTGAATGAAATAATTTGACGACGGACTTTTGGATTCTTGGGTTAGGTTAATTACATTTTGGAGACTGGAAATTTTTTTTTTCATGAATATAATATTTCACACATTGAATTTTATTGCTAATAATTTGATTTTGGGGTTTAGTCAATAGTTGGAACCTAAAAGAATCATACTTGTGCTGAATGTAATAGAAAATTCAATGATTGCCCTCTCGAGAAACCAAATGCCATGGTATCTTGAATGTAAAATTTTATATCTTCACATATAAAAAAATTACATGATATGTATCATGTTATAGTTATAAATACGATATAGATGGAACAACATTCAGTTGGGTAATTTATGATACAACAACAACTATCTATTAAAGGGTCATTATATCCCCAAGTTACTGAGAAATGGATCAGTAGCACTAAAAAGATATAGTCCTATGAAAGGTGCTCGAAAAATGAAAATTTTATTTATCAACATTACATTTTTATTATGAATTATGTCAATGGTGGACTCTTAACAAGAATAGGGAGAAACCAGATAAGATCGACTCCATTTAGTGTGATGATTTTTGAATTTTTTTATCAATAAGTAAATTACATGCATTATATATATGTAAATTGAGAAACTTAATTCTTTCAGATTAAGATTCTCTATGATGGATCCAGTAATAATTATAAGGAAAATTTTACAAGACATGCTTTTTTCAATTCTTTAATGATTGGCCTACTAGAATGTAAGTTTTTTCAACGTTCCTTTACCATAAAATAAAATATTTAATGGGATTTATATTAATGGCACATCATTGTTATTAAAGAAATCAATCAATGTTCTATCAATATGGGTATGGAGATTGGATATAACCCAAAATCTCAAGGGTTTGATAATAAAATAAATATATAATTCAATATAAATTATAAAAACTACGAGGAGAATAACATGAGTTTTCAATATTTCTTGATTTGTGGGAAAAAACATGGTTGAAATTATCTAAATGGTAAGGGTAGATTTTTGTGTGTGGAAACGATGCTCATTAGAAAATCAAATTCTATAGTGATGGGAATAAGAGGTTATTTAGTAATGAAGAAAAATAACCATTGAATTCACCACCCACACTCTAGTAATTAAATTTCATATAGTTTGTGAATTGTGCTAACTAGTGCTCAAATATAATGTTTAATGAAAGGTATTAACATTAAAACCATATTATTCCTTGATATTGACTTAAATGTCATTTTATCACTATTTTTGTTGTGGGTTAATATAAAAATATATAAAACAAACTTATTATTCACTCTTGAACTGGTTGTGGCTTATTGCTTATAGATCTATATACTCTTTTATATGTGATTAATTTTTTATAGTTATTACAATAAAACTCAATGATTAAAATTTTAATTATTATTGAACCCCACTAAAGTTATGAATATTTCATATCAAGTATATTTTTCACCTTTGATTGAATTATATAGAATGTGATTCCTAAAAATCTTGTTATTCTCAATCTAGTTGAATTGGATGCTATCTTGGGCATGGATTTTATTTAATTACCAAAAACAAAAATCATTTGTTGATGAGGGGAATTAAATTTTGAAATTTCGAACTAGCCTATGATTATATCTTAATAAGATGATATGAATAATCATTCCATTGAAATTACATCAATTATATGGGTCTATACCACTATTAAAAATTGGTGTTTTTCTCAAATGGTTGGGGATTAACTCATAATTTATGATATTCCCATTTTATGGTAGTTTTTCATGAATTTCTATAATAGTTTTCTTATCTTATACAAGATCATGATGTTGAGATTTTAGTTTACCTTATACCCTGTGGAAAACCTATTTCCTAGACTCTATATAGAATGACCCACATTGAGTTATTAGAATTGATGAAGCAACTCAATGATAATATTGGTAACAGATTTAGTCATCCAAGTGTGCCAAATTAGGGTGAAATTGTTCATTTATTCAGAATAATATTGTCCAATGTAACTTTACATTAATTTTAAATATCAAAAAAATAAACATCAAGAATATTTACCTTTTCCCTATATGAAAGATAGGTTTTATTAAATATAATGTTGACCTCAACTATTTTGATAATCCTAATTATGCTTTTATATACCTTTGATAATCCCAATTATTGTTTATCTATATTCTAAATTCTCTTAATCTATGATATTCCATTATCAAGATGATAATCATATTAAAATAATCCTTGAAATATGTTAATAAATGTCTATCTATGTTTATATGAAATCTAAAGTTCTTCTAGCCCATTCAGATATGTTTTGCATAAAACAGCAGTGTTAAGTCACTGATCTGCGTGTAGCTACTGATAAAGAGCAACTGGTACACAGTATACCGATAGACATAATCTACCGATAGACAGATTCACCGATACACTAAGGCTACCAATATGCATAGAGCTATCGACAGAAACAGAGCTACCGATAGAAGAGGTCTACCGGTATGCTTAAGTCCTCAAGTATACACTTGATCGCCGATATGTACAGAGCTACCGATATGATGAAGTCTACCAATAAAACCAGCTCACAGACAGTTACCGATAGAAATATGCCGATAGAGTAAGTCCACAGATACATGTGCAAATAGCTACCGATACAAGGAGCTACTGATCCACCAGTACAAGCATAGAGTAACTAATACATTGAGCTACTAATAGAAGTCTACCGAGCTACTGATAGAGTAATTCCCCTGATACATGTGCAAACAGCTACCGATGTAAGGATCTACTGATCCACCAGTACAATCACAGAGTCACTAATACATTGAGCTACTGATAGAAGTCTACTGAGAAACCGATAGAGTAAGTCTAGCGATAGAAGAAGTTACCAATACTTAGAGCTACCGATGCAAGTTCAAAGAGCTACCGAAGGAAGGAATACTACACAAAATACACCATAAACGTCTAGCAACAGAAGGCTACTAATGATTGACCATCTAGTCGAACTCTATACTCTCAATACTATTTATTTATTAAGCTAATGGATACATATGATGTTTTTAATGCAGTTAATATTATTTAATGATATCTGTTTTCATGTTAGGGAACCTTACTTAGTACCCATGCAAAAGTTAATCATTCCCATTTTTCGGAGCTGAAATCTATAAAAGGGAAGATAAAGACCTAGCTGCATATACAAATATTGAAAAACGAGTAGAAAAAGAAGGCGCACAGGTGAAAAAGAAAAGTGTTGAACATCATTCAAACGTGGTGCATTCGTGCAAGGCAAAATCTATACTCTAAGAACACTGGACATACACGAATCTACTCATTCTAGAAGAGAACACAAACTGAATATTGAGTGAATAACTACAATAAAAAATTCATGCACTCAAGCTGATAAGCTGAATCTAAAACCAAGGAAGAAAACGACACTCTGTTTTTCAGAGAAAAACCAGTGAAGGACTCAGAAGTTTTTATGATCAATCAAACAAGTCCAGAGCTGCACTGGCAATCACTAAAGCGTTTCTAAACTCTTTATAAATTTTGTTTAGGGATTCCTTCTTTAAATTTCAAGCAGTGTGTGTACCCTGTTCATTTTATACACACACTGTCTCCTAAGCTAAACTGGAGGATTCTCAAATCCTCACTCAAACTCCATAACTCTTTATTTCCCACTATAGTGAGTGGTAAATGTCGAGTAAGACCTAGACAACTGTGAGCTATTGTTTGTTTTCCCACATAGAACTATGGTAGAGGTCATTGTAGCTAAATAGTGTGTTCACTATTGTTTACCCACAATCCTGGGTGTGGATCAATTTATATAAATTGTTAAGAGGACTAAGTCTCGGATTGAGACTGAACCTCTTCGTTACCTCTGCTGTGCTTTTTGGATTATGTCTTTAACTATACTATATATAGACATCACATTCTACTACTCCTTATTTGAAATAAAAACCTATTTTTAAGCTACTTTGATAGTTAAATTAGCATGTTTTTATACTTATTGTAAACCAGTAAGTTAGTTTCAAAAGTTAATTTAATCTTCATATTAAGTTAACTAAGACCTAATCAATCTTTGAGAAAATGATTGAACATTTACACTCTGTATAGATTCACTACAGTTTATCTTTGTTTTTAATTTGGGGGATTTTAAGAGAAATATTTTTAACAGAAATTTTTAATGGAACTCAATTCACCCCCCCTCTTGAGTATACACTCCGACTAACATTTGGTATTAGAGGATTGTTTTTGTTTAACAAGTTTTCAAACATTCTGTTTTCAACTATGATTTCAGTTGCATCCTTAAAGATCTTAAATTTCTGTTAGTTCTAATTTTTTTCACTCTAAATATCATTTCTAAAATCTAGTTATGGATAATAGACTAGGGGGTGCTGCTACTAATAGGCCACCTTTCTTTCATGACAGAAGTTATGCCTAGTGGAATCTTAAGATGAAAATACATTTGGGAAGTATGGGTTTTGATATCTGGACTACTATAGAGTCACAATATAAAATTATAGAAACTGAAAGAGCTACTTGGGATGAACCTACAAAGACTGATTACAATAATAATTATAAATCTATGAATGCCATGTACTATGCTTTAGGAGATGAAGAATTTAATAGAATATCTTCTTGCAAAACTACTTATGAAATCCGGGATACATTGGCTATTTCTCATGAAGGAACAACCAATGTCAAAGAAATGAGATTGAATACTTATACTATTAAATATGATAATTTTAAGCTGAATAATGATGAACCTATTTCTGACATGTGTCTCAGGTTCAATGAGGTAGTCGATACAATGAGTTCACTTGGTATGGTTGTTCCAGCAATGGAACAGATCAGGAGAATCTTAATATGTCTACCAGAAAGATGGAGGGGCACTTCTGTTTCCATTAGAGAATCATGTGACATCAGCACACTCCTTTTTAAGTAATTAATAGGTAAACTTATGATGTATGAGGAAGAACATAAGGTAAACAAATAGGATGATGATGAACCCAATAGAAAATATGTGGCTTTCAAGTCTACTGCTTCTAAGAGCAAAGACAAGGAGAAAATCTATGAACCTACTGAAAGTTCAACCAGTAAAGATTCTGAATCAGACTGTGATGCTGAAATAGCTCAAATAGCTAGGTGATTGAAGAAGTTTTATAGGAAATATAAATTCTTTCGTAAAACAAATTACAAAGGAAAGTATGAAAAAAATGGAATTGTAAAAAGGATTGGAAAAATCCTGACGAGGATGATGATATAGTCTTCTATGAATGTAAGAGGAAAGGACACATCAAGGATGACTGTCTAAAATTGAAATTAAAAAATAAGTATGATTATAATGACAAGAATTAAAAGAAAGATATGAAAGAAACTTGGAGTGATTTAGAAGACAGCACAAGTGAATCTAAAGTTTTTTATTCTAAAAATAATCATGCCAACATGTGCTTTATGACCAACACATCTGAGGTAACTATTTCCCCTGTTCTAAATGATTATTATTCTAGAAAAAACAGTGATTCAGACAATGATGAATATATTTCTAAGGATTATTTGTTTGAATATTGTATTATGCTTGAAGAAACATGTAATGAACTCAAGGACAAGTTTAAGTCACTAAAGAAACATCATGCTCTCACTGTCACTGTTAAATCTGCCTTTAATGTAGAAAATGAAAATAATGCTCAACTGTTAAAGGAAAATACTGAACTGAAAATGTCCAATGAGCAACTTAGAAAGGACATAGAGAAGTTCACAAAGGGAAAAGATACACTTGCTCAAATTTTAGGTGAGTTATTTTCACCTAAATACACTATTGGTTTGGGATACCAACCTGGAAAAAGGCAGTTTACTAAAACTAAATTTATTCATAAGTCTGGACAAAAATCTGCTTATTCCAGTTCTGGAAATTCGTTTGCTTCAATTAGTTATTCAAATGGTTATAGATCAAATAATTTTTTCTTTCAAAATCTATCGATTCTGTAAATTACATGATACCCATAAGACAAATTTGGATATTTAAATCTTTCATTGTTAACCTTTCTGGACCCAAGAAGATATAGGTACCAAAATCATTTTCTGTGTAAATATATTTTGTAGGAAACCTACTTGAAGAATTCTCACAAGAAGGTATGGTATTTGGACAGTGGATGTTCAAGACATATGTCTGGAGATAACTATTGTTTCAAAAGCTTAATAAAAGTTAATGGAGGCCATTTCACCTTTGGTGATAATTCTAAAGTAAAAATCATTGGCCTAGGCCAGATTGGTAGCACCGATTCAGTCTTAATTTCTAAAGTTTTATTTATTGATGGACATAAGTATAACTTGTTAAGTATTTCTCAATTATGTGATGATGGCTTTAATATTATGTTTGAAAATGCTACTTGTATTGTTTTTAACTCTAAAAATATTTTAGTATTTTCTACATTAAGAAATGAAAATGTTTATGTTGTTGATTTGAATTCCTTAGCTAAATAAAATGTTACTTGTTTAAATTCCTTTCATAAAGAGTCTTGGCTTTGGCATAGATGATTAGGACACTGCAACATCTATCACTTTGAAAATTAACTAGAAAAAGCATGGCTAGAGACCTACCTATGCTTGAATTCCCAAATGACAAAGTTTGAAATCCCGGTCAAAAGGGAAAACAACATAAAATTTCCATCAAATCAAAGAAATAAGTTTCTAACTCTCAACCTCTTGAGTTGGTTCACATGGACTTGTTTGGACCATCAAGAGTTTCTACTTTAAATGGGAATCACTATGTCTATGTCCTAGTAGATGACTTTTCTAGATATACTTGGGTATATTTCTTAGCTCACAAAAGTGAAGCTTGTTCTTGTTTTGTTAAATAGTCCAAATCTGTAGAAAACCTTAGTGGACTTAAGATTAAAACCCTGAGAAGTGATCATGGCCATGAGTTTGAAAATCAAGAGTTTGAATCTTATTGCTCACACAATGGCTATAGTCACAACTTTTCTTCTCCTAGGACACCTCAGCAAAATGGTGTAGTAGAATGAGGAAATAGAACCCTTCAAGAAATAGCTAGAACCATGCTTAATGAATATGACCTACCTATTTACTCTTGGGCTGAAGCTGTGAATATAGATTGTTATATTATTAATATAGTCTTAATTGGACCAGTTCTTAAGAAGACCCCACATAAATTATGGAATAATAGAAAACCTAAAGATAGTTACTTTAGAGTCTTTGTCTGCAAAGTTTTTATTCTTAATACAAAGGATAATCTTGACAAGTTTGATTCTAAGAGTGATAAAGAAAATTTTCTTGGTTATTCTTTAACTAGGAAAGCCTATAGAGTCTTTAATAAAAGAACAAAATGTTTGGAAGAATATGTTCACATCATGTTTGATTAAACTGATCCACATGAGCCAAAAATATCTCTTTAAAATCATGAATATTTGATTATTCTGGACCATGATGATAAATCTAAAGAACCTGCTGTAAAAACATCCAGTTCTAGACATATTCCAGAATCTGCTTCTATAGAACCTGAACCTATAGATAAACCTAAAATTTCTAGTCCTACCTTTACAAGAGCAACAAGGATTCTAAATAATCATCATTTGGATGTTGTTGTTGGTAATCTTGATAGAGGGACACAGACTAGAGCTTCTCTAAGAAACCAGGTTGAACATCAAGCTTTTCTTTCACAGATAGAACTGAAAAATATCAATGATGCTATCAATGATGAGTTTTGGGTAATGTCTATGCAAGAAGAGTTAAATCAACTTGAAAGAAAAAAAGTTTGGGAATTAGTTGACAGACCTAAGGACACTTTAACAATAGGAACTAAATGGGTTTTTAGAAACAAATTTGATGAGTCAGGAAACATAGTTAGAAACAAAGCTAGACTAGTTTCACAAGGATATAGTCAAGAGGATGGTATAGACTATGAGGAAACCTTTTCACCTATAGCAAGATTAGAATCCATTAGGATCTTACTTGCCTCTGCTACTCATCTAAATTTGATGTTATATTAAATGGGTGTTAAAAGTGCTTTTCTAAATGGTTTTATAATTGAAGATGTTTTTGTTGAACAACCACCTGGATTTACTAATCCTCATTTTCCAAATCATGTTTTTAAACTTTCTAAAGCTTTATATGGTTTAAAACAGGCTCCAAGTGCAAGGTATGATAGACTTAGTAATTTTATTATTTCAAAAAGTTTTACAAAGGGGATTGCTGATCCAACTCTTTCTGTTAAAGAATCTCTAAATATGTTTTAATAGTTCAAATCTATGTTGATAATATTATTTTTGGATCTTCTAAACACTCTTTATGTACTGATTTTTCAAAGAGTATGCAAAATGAATTTGAAATGATCTTAATGGGAGAACTTAAGTATTTTCTTGGATTTCTTGTTTTTCAGAATGAAAATGGTATTATTTTGAATCAAATTAAATATACAAAGGATCTTCTAAAACGTTTTGGTTTGGATAGTATTAAGGAAAGTGATACTCCTATGAGTACAGTCTGTAAATTGGATGCAGATGAAACTAGGAAACCAGTGGATCAAACCAATTATATAGGTATGATTGGAAGCTTACTTTACCTTACTTCTAATCGACCTGATATTATGTTCAGTGTATGCATGTGTGCAAGATTTCAAGATAACCCGAAAGAATCTCATTTACTTGTTGTTAAAAGAATTTTTAAGTATCTTAAACATACTGTAAACTTAGGTTTGTTTTACCCAAAAGGACAATCCTTTGAACTGATCAGTTATTCAGATGCTGACTTTGCTGGTTGCAAGTTAGATAGAAAAATCACATCCGGAACATGTCATTTATTGGGAAAATATTTAGTATCTTGGTGTAGTAAAAAAGCAGAATTTTGTAGCTTTGTCCACTGCTGAAGCAGAGTATATAGCTGTTGGTAGTTGTTGTGCACAAATTCTATGGATGAAATGCACTCTTTTGGACTATGGATATGACTTTAAGCATGTTTCTATCAACTGTGGCAACACTAGTGCAATAAATATCTCGAAGAACCCTATGTCTCACTCTAGGACTAAACACATTGATGTAAAGCACCATTTCTTGAGATATCATTATAAATAGGGTGATATTACTCTTGAGTTTATAGGTACTGAACATCAATTAGCTAACATTTTCACTAAACCTTTGAGTTTAGATAGGCTAAGTTAAATTAGACATGAGTTAGGTATGTTTAACCTTGATCGGTAGCTAACCTTACCAATGTGAAATTCTCACCGATGTGAAATTCTCACTGATGTGAAATTCTCACTAATGTGAAATTCTAACCGATGTGAAATTATCACTGATGTGAAATTCTCACCGATGTGAAATTCTCACCAATGTAAAATTCTCACCGATGTAAAATTCTCACCGACGTAACCTCACTGATAGGAATTCTCACTAATGAGTGTGTTGTTTTAAAACTTCTGTCTGCCGCCAGAATCTGAATCATTTTTTTTAATCTCATTTGTTTATTTTATTATTCCTAAATGATAAAAACAAAGTCCTAGCTACTTCTCAATCCACCAAGCCTCAAACCTTTATCCTCAATCGTTCTCTCCCAAATCTCTTGAGAACACTAAATCCCTCAAACTAGCGATGGAAAAAACCAAACTTCCTACCATCAAAGATGACACTACTGAGCTTAACGCAAAGAAGAAGAAGTATGAGCAAGAAGAAAGTGGTAGTACTACTAGAAATAGGTCGGGAAGGTGCCCAGTGAATCCTCATCTACAGAATAGAACCATTGTGATTGAAAAGGAGTTATGTATAGAATGGTTGCTTCCTAGAAAGTCCTTGGTGCATGATGTACTGGAAGATCAAAAATGGGTAGAGTGTTTTTCGAACATCAATGGTCCCTACTTTCCAAAATAAGTGAAACAATTTTACGAGTATGTGAGCATTGAGAAATCTGAGAATGAAAATTGAGTAACCTCTTTTGTGAATGGAAATGAGATGTCATTTTCATCTATTGAGTGGGATGAGTGCTTGAAAGTTCCATATGAAGGTTTATCCGGATATGTCTCAAGAGCTATGCCACCTACCCATGATATATTAGACTATGAGACTGCTTTGGAAGAGGTGACTGGTGATGGAAATCAAAGACAAGTAGTTGCTACAAAAATGGATGGAGAGAATAGATTGATGTTCAAGATTGTTCGGCATGTCTTGATACCAAGGAGAGGAGACTTTTCCAATTTGAGATATTAGGAAATCTATCTCCTACATCACTTAATACATTGTGTAAAAGTTAATCTGTGCAGATTGTTGATGATCTAAATGGAAGACATGACAAGGCTAAAGACAAAGACAAATGCTCTATTCTTTTCTAAGTTGATCTCTGTGATGATTAAAGTAAAAGGGGTAGGTGAGTCTCAAGATGAGACAGTGGTAGTGAAGAATAAATTTTGTATCACATCCAAAGTGTGCAAATACATGAGGAAAAATTGGAACCCTTGGAGAGGAGAATGGGTCAATGATGACCAGAAGGTATATGACAAATTTAATCCTGTGAATCATCCTTCAAGACCTAAGGATATGAGGGATCCAGGTCTAGGACCTGAGGAAGAAGAACCAAAATACAGTGATGATTCAGAAGAGGAAGAGTCCTTGCTAATGAAGGAGGATATCCTGACATACCTCCTAGCCCAACTCCTAAAAATCTAGGTCAAAATAAATCAAAAAAGGGAGAAGATGTTTTAGAGGATGTTGAAGTGGTTTCTGTGGAGAATGATAAAGATGCTCATGAGAGTGAAGCATCTATGTTAGTTGATTTGAGCCTTAGTCCAGTGATTGGACAATCTTTAGTGCCTGTTATGGATTCAAATAAAGTGTACATACCCTTGCCTACTTTGGAAGACCATCATGCTGCTGCAGAGATGGAAATGATAGTAGAAAATTCTCTTCAGGATGAAAGTCCTGCTGAGAATGCTGCTGAGAATGTTTTTGTTTTACTTGAGGATGCACCAGTTGAGGGAGAGAATCAAACCAAGTTTTAATGTGTTATAGTGGCTGGTAATTTTGAGGATTGGGCAGAAGACCCAGGTTTTGTAGTCTATGGTTTAGACTATCCTGATTCTGACAATGAAGCATCTCTCAATAGACCTAAGATTACTTATGATGTTGAGACAGAGTTACTACCTGAAGATGTGGTCAGAATGCATGATCTGGATACTTTAAAGAAAAAGATTAAGGACAATTTTGTAGAAGAGGTAAATAATATGGAAGTTTCTCTGGTCTCTTCAGTTCAATCAATCGGGACTGGCTCAGTGGTTAGTTTAGCATCTGAAAGAGTGCCCACTGTAGTTGCACCTGCTAATATGATCACCAGGGCTGATCTGGAATCCTTGAATGATGAGCTGAAAGAATCTTTTAATTCCCTAGTTGCTGAGATGAAGCATTGTTTTGCTGAAGAGATGGGGATGTTGGAAAGATCTTTAGAACCCTCGCTAGGTTGTAATTTGTCAACATTTATGGAAGAAATAGTGGAATAAGTTAAAGACTATCAGGCTCAAGTTTCTAGACTTGAATTAGATCTTGAAGCTCTAAAGGAATATGTTGTTTCTATATACTCTTACATGAGCTCAAAAGTCCATGCAGACAAGGACTTAGCCTATGTCAAGAGTGTGGTAAGTCATATGGTTTCAGTATTTGAAGGTTTTAAACCCTCTATGAAAGATCTTGTTAAAACCCAGGATTCCCAGGTTCAAAACCTTATCAGTGGGTTGACCAAGAACTTCAAGGAAACAGTAACCTATTCTGTTGGTTCTATTGCATCTAAGTCCTCTGTGGAATTGAATCAAATTCGAGCTGTGATGAAGGAGGAGCTTGGTCAAGCTTCAAATAGTGGCTCTGTGGACTCATCTGAACTGAGTAAATTTGTGCTTGCTACTCGAGATTCAGCTAGAGAAATAATGAAGATAGTCCAAGACTATAAGAGAGAAGCATCTGCCTCTCAGAAAGAAGTTAAATTTAAGGAGGAATTTTATTTCTCTATGATTTCACCAAGAATCAACTCAACAATCATTTCAAACTTCTGTTGGAAAATATGAAGCTGCCACCTGTCAATCAAGCCTTCTGAGAACAAGTTAGCAAGCTAAGAGAATTGACTCCAGTGTTGGAAAAATTTATGGGGAACAAGGATGACTTCATCTTTGCTATGGATAGAGGAGGAGGTATAATTATGTATTTCAGAAATCTTTTGCTACCTTTTCTACATGTTGATGCTAGACCGGTAATTGTACCTCTTGATTTTCCTGCCATTTCCCTTGCTGCTTCTCTGGTTCAGATGACTCTCGCACAAGCTATTCGAAGCCTCACACCTATGATCACACAAAGGACTCCCCAGTACAAACCAAGAAACTGTTTCTGTGGCTTAGCCTCCATTTATCATTTCCGGAATTCCTAAGCCTTCACCTGCATCGACCTCACCTGAATCCTCTTCTTCTCCCAAGGGAAAATATCACATTGAGGATGTGGATTCAACTAGTGGATAGACTGTTTGATATGAATTCATTTTAATTTGTTTTATTTTCTTGTACCTTAGTTGCAATATGCAATGAAACTGGCTTTTACTTCCTTTCTTATTTTTGTTCCTCTTCTCTTTGTTGTATCCCACTTTTTGATTATAACAAAGGGGGAGAAATATTTAACCAAAATTCTACAAAGGAAGAAACTATTCACCCAAGGGGAGACTATTTACCCAGGGGGAGACGTTATAAAGGAATAAGAAATAATGAGGAGAAATTCTCTCTAAGAGCTATCATGTCTCTGATACTATCCATTTAATTATACCTCTGAAAAATTATGTTCTATAACATACTGTTTTCACTGATAAAATTGAATTTAATTATATATCCTCTAATGTAATTATTCACTATTTTAAAATGCTAATATCATAAGTTGTGATTATAAAAAAGGGGGAGATTTTTGACCTCGCCTATTTTGATAATCCTAATTATGATTTTACATACCTTTGATAATCCCAATTAATGTTTATCTATATTTTAAATTCTCTTAATAAATTATATTCAATTATCTAGAAGATAATCATATTAAAATAATCCTTAAGATATGTAATTCAATGTCTATCTATGTTTATATGAGTTCTGAAGTTCTTCTAACCCATTCAGATATGTTTTGCATAAAACAGCAGTGTTAAGTCATTGATCTGCATGTAGCTACTGATAAAGAGCAACAGGTACTCAGTCTACCGATAGACTCAATCTACCGATAGACAGAGTCACCGATACACAAAGGCTACCGATATGCACAGATCTACCGACAGAAATAAAGCTACCAATAGAACAGGTCTACCGGTACGCTTAAGTCCTCAAGTATACACTTGATCTCCGATATGTATAGAGCTACTGATATGAAGAATTCTACTGATATAACTAGCTCACAGACAATTACCGATAGAAATCTGCCGATAGAGTAAGTCCACTGATACATGTGAAAACATCTACTAATGTAAGGAGCTACTGATCCACCAGAACAAGCACAAATTCACCGATACATTGAGCTACCGATAGAAGTCTACCGAGCTACTGATAGAGTAAGTCCACCGATACATGTGCAAATATCTATTGATGTAAGGAGCTACTGATCCACCAATACAAGCATAGAGTCACCAATACATTGAGCTATCGATATAAGTCTACCGATCTACCGATAGAGTAATTCTACCGATAGAAAAGTTACTTATTCCTAGAGCTACTGATGCAAGTTCAAAGTGCTACCGAAGGAAGGTCTGCTACAAAAAATCCATTGTACACATCTAGCAACAGAAGGCTACTATTGATTGACCATCCAGTAAAACTCTATACTCTCAATACTATTTATTTATTATGTTAACATATACATTTGATGTTTTTAATTCATTTAATGTTATTTAATGATCTTTGTTGCCATGTCAGGGAACCGTACCTAGTACCCATGAAAAAGTTAATAATTCCCATTTTTTGAAGCTGAAAGCTATAAAAGGGAAGTTAAAGACCAAGCTTCATATACAGATATTGAACAATGAGTAGAAAAAGAAGGCACACGGGTGAAAAATAAAAGTGTTGAACATCATTCAAACTGGGTGCATTAGTGCAAGGCAAAATCCATACTCAAAGAACACTGGACATACACGAAGCTATTCATTCTATAGGAGAACACAAGATGTATCTTGAGTGATGAACTACAACAAACAATTCATGCACTCAGGCTGATAAGCTAAATCTGAAACCAAGGAAGTAAACGACACTCTTTTTTTCAGAGAAAACCCAAAGAAGGACTCAGAAGCTTTTATGATCAATCAAATGAGTCCAAAGCTGCACTGCCAATCACTAAATATTTTCTAAACTCTTTCTCACTTTCATTAGTGATCCCTTCTTTACATTTCAAGCAGTGTGTGTACCCTATTTATTTTATACACACACTATCTCCTGAGCTAAACTGGAGGATTCTCAAATCCTCACTCAAACTCTATAACTCTTTGTTTCCCACTGTGTAGATTGGTAAAGATCGAGTAAGACCTGGATAGCTGTGAGCTGTTGTTTGTTTTCCCACGTAGAACTGTGGTAGAAGTCATTGTACCTGAACAGTGTGTTCACTGTTGTTTACCCACGATCCAGGGTGTGGATCAATTTATATAAATTGTTAAGAGGACTAAGTCTCGGCTTGAGACTGAACCTCTTGGTTACCTCTACTGTGCTTTTGGTTTAAGTCTTTAACTATACTATATATAGACTTCATATTCCGATTCTACTTCTCTTCATTACAAACCTATTTTAAAGCTACATTGATAGTTTAATTAGCAAGTGTTTATCCTTATTGTAAACCAGTAAGTTAGTTTCAAAAGTTAATTTAATCTTCAGATTATGTTAACTAAGACCTAATTAATCTTTGAGAAACTGATTGAACATTTACACAATGTATATATTCACTACAGTTTAACTTTGTTTTTAATTTAGGGGATTTTAAGGGAAATATTTTTAATAGAAATTTTTATGGAACTCAATTCACCCCCCTCTTGAGTATCCACTCCGACCAACATATACATAGCTCAATACTTTTCCATGATTCACATTTATTCTAGATATCATTAATATAGGGTTAATAATAAGGGTATTCCCAAGATATAATTTAGAACACGTTTTGGAAACTAGGAATTTATTGTGATTTCATGTGGTCTTATTCATTCCAATACATCATCAAATATTTAATGAATATAGTTTATTTAGATTATTATGATTAGCTTGGGGTATTAATTATTGATTATATCATATATATATATATATATATATCATAGGTAAAGGAACACCATGATGATTAGTTTAGGATTATACTAAAGTCTGCATAGAAGGAAATGTTTTTTGAAATAATTACCATATATAAATGGTTTCTATAAAAAGTTGTGTTTTTCATTATATAATCTCATGTGATCGTATTTCTATATATACCTAAAATTTATAAGTTATTAAAAATTATATCAAATTTAAAAGGGGGACTAATGTAGAGACCCAAAGCCTGACGTACATGGACATTACATTACTTTTGCGGAATACTTAGTACATAACAAAAACACACACACAAGGACCGTAATAGTTTAGTGTCTTTGGAATCTCAGAATATAATCTTCTAATCCTGGTGAAATTTCTTCAACATCTCCCATAAAGATCTTCCTTTTTTTATACCTAAAACCTTTCTTTATATCCTGGGGAAAAGAAAAACATAAAAGGGTGAGCTCAAATTCTCAGTAAGGGTAAACAAAAGAAATATCAATCACATCATATACATAAGCACATAACTTTTGGAAATCTTAACCTGTAAAAGAGATCATAATTTCATAACCTGGGATAAATCATGGCAGTGAAATGTAATCACAATAATCATAACATAAAACATTAAACTTTGTGGCATACACACATAATCATAGAGAATCATTTCTTGTTAGTCAAGACTCATTGCCAAGACTATCTTAGTGGACAAAGTCCCTTTCTGAACCGAGTCACCCTCATTTCAGTCCTGTTTCACTGAACCGGTATAACCTACCATTCCAGCCATGTCTATCTCATGAGATATAAAATCTTTACCCAATGCATTGGAGGGATATATAGGTCCCACCCATATCATAATGATACCATTCTTATCTGTGCCACAAAATCATAAATCATACATCATTGCACAACCCATGTAATAAAAATGGGAATCTTAAACATTGTGACATCATAAAACAATTCATATAAGATAAAGGAATTCATAAAAATAATTCCATCACAACATAATCCAATCAATGTAATAATAGGGATAGAAACAGAACCCTTTATTCTCTTAGATGGAAAATAATTTTGATAAAACACTTGAACTCCATTCTTGAGGAAAATATCCTTTATACTTCAAAAACACTTTTCCTTTCATAACATGTCATAGAATTCTAAAAAAAAGAAGTTGATTAAAAATAAACTTGAAAACTTGTAAATGAAGCTTCTTGGAAATAATGTTTTAAAAATCCATTCATGCTGTATAAGTTAAAAAAACATTCTTTTCGTACTTTTGTCGGAAAAGTAAAAAATTACCTCGTACGAAAAATGACAAAAGATTCCTTTCATATCCTTTACTAAAAACTCGCTGAAGGGTAAAAATGGATTTAAACAATTGTAGGTGGATGGAAATAATATTACATATTGGTGAAACATGGATTTGGATGATAAAATACACCCCAGTAAATACCAAAGTATAAACAATCTCGGATAAAAATGAGATTGTGATATTTCCCTTACCTTATGTCCGATATGCTTTGTACGTATCTGAACCTCCTGTATAATGATTAAAATAATTTCATTAACTTATTACAGAATCATATTCATTGTTATGATATCATATATGGTTCACTTATGACTTTATATTACCCGTTCTTTTGTAAATTCCATGTTAAAGAAGCGTTTTGGGTAAAATCGTTTCATTTATCGTAGGTGTTTGGACTTGTTGCTCTTGACATTATTATTACTTATATCATGATTTACTTACTTCCAGAATATAAAACATGATTTATATATCATATATATTCAGTATATATATATATATATATAATAGATAGATAAATGAAATGAAACACACCGTTCATGGAGACGGTAGTCCGTACATATGCATAAACGCTGTTTTCCTTTCCTTATTGTCTTGAATGGAAGTAAGTAGATGACATACATATATATATATATACATAAATCCAGTGGATCTAACATGTCATATATTTCATTATTATTCATTATATATACTTTATAATCATTCATGAATGGTTAATGTGGAGAATGAATCTCATCGCGTCGTGGAGACGGTAGTCCGTACGTACGCACGAGCGATGATATCATTCTCATGATCTTGAAATTGTGTTGAAGTGTATGTATACTATTTCAGTATCAATATAACTTTATAATAATCATATATAGTTACTCATTACACCATGATACCCATCCAATTAAGGTGGTGGCGGAAAATAGATTACACCACGGCGTGGAGACGGTATTCCGTACGTACGCACGCGCGGTGATTTCCTTTTTCCGTAGGATGGATAGAAGGTTAATTAGAGTTGTTTCATATTTATAATAACATATCAGTATATAATAAATACTGATGTTATTACTTTATCATGAAACAACTAAAGAATAAGAAGTTGAAGAAGAAAGAAATTGAAAAAGATCGGTAATGGATATTACCTCTTTTTGTCGCGCCTTTTCTTAACCTCCACTTAAAGAACTAGGGATGGTCTTTGAAGAAGACCAGGACCTCTAGGATGATACTAGGGAAGTGGAGAAGATATTTGTTCAGGGTTTGGCTGAGATTGAATGCTCAAATTGGTGTGAGGAGGAGAGGGAGGAGGTGCCCTTTTATAAGGGAGGAGAGGGGCACCTTTGGAATTCTTAAACATATTAATTTATAATAAATCTAACCCCACTTAAAAACCTCCAAAAATGACTCATTTTCAAAGATTAGATGCGATAGGGTTGTAATCTCATCAAAAAATCAAATTTATACATGTTTGGATATTATTTTAAACCTTATCATTTTGATTTATCCTTATTTAATCTATTTAAGTTTATTTGTGGTAATAAAATTCTAAATTTTAAATTATAACAAATAATTACTTATTTGTTGTGAATTTTCCATAATTGTCTACTTTATAACATTATAGACAATATAAATTTAAATTTATAATTTTTAAATATTTTTGTGATTTTTAAACAATTTTATAATATGTTATTTTTATAAAATAATAATAGTGTCAATTTTGACACTATTCATTTATTTGAATTTAAATAAAATATATACAGAAGATATGTTCGAAATAAAAGCTTTAATAGATTAATAAAAGGTCATATGTATCTATAAAATTAGTTTATAACATTAAATAGTTCATATAATATTTATTTTATTATTTTTAAAACCATTTATTTGGTTTATCTCTTAATAAAATAATTACTACAACATTTTTGTATAATTATTTAATATACATATTTGTTGTATAAAAATTTAAAATAAAATTCTATGATGAAGATAAATATATTACCTTTCACAATAATACTTTTACTATAATTTATCATCTTAAAATCACAATATTTAAATTGTTATATTTATTAAATTATGAAGGTGACAACTTTGGCATCATTTAAAATAAAATAATATAAGTGTCATAATTGCTTGTATAAGACTCCAAATGGTCAAATATTCGACCATTGGATGATTATAGTTGATATTTACATGACCAATATGTTTGGGTCAGGGTGTTGTGCCTTTTATGGTCACTATTAGTTTAATAAAATCTATATTCTTGATTTTTCACTAGATAAATAATTTCTGAATCACTATTGTGTCACAATTAATGATAATTATTTAATCCCAATAAATTATAAAGAAATTCTCATGATGTAGATAATTTTGTTAGCTTTCTGGATACTATTCATGTTTGATGTTTTATGATGTTTATCACTAAGTTAAAATTATTATACTTATAAGATTTAAGAGAGTGACATGTTGTCACTTTCTTTGGTTTTAAGAATAATTAAATTATTTTCATGGTCAAAAGTCCCTAAAGTGAATCTAATCCGACCCTTAGTTGATATGGGTTTACTTTTAGCCATCAAATGGAATTTTGGCATGTGTTAGCGTAATTTTATAATATTATATTTACCCTTAATTATCTGATTTACCTTTAACTATGGTAAATAAAATTTACCGTAGTTACTATTCATAATTCCCAAAAATAAAAAATAGCCTATTAACATAATTTGGAACCACTGATTCCAAATATGGAATCCATTTTTTAAAATTCAATACACAGAAGTTGCAGAAATTAAATTAAAATTAATCCCGTTGTCGAATAAAAACGGGTTTTTGTTTAAAACATTGCAAAAGATTGAATTGATTTAACCTACGAATTCAAGGTAAAATCAATGCTAATGACATACATTATATTAAATGGTAAAAATATATTCTATTTATAATTTAAAACCATTAAATATTATAATTTAACGACATAAGATATTACGATGAAAAAAGTTGTTTTTAATTAAAATATAGCGTGTTTTTACTATTCATTAAAATTTGAAAGTTACCAGAATAATATGAAAAATTTATCCAAAGTAAATTTTTATTTATTGATTCCAAAGAAAAATTTTATTTTGTCAAATTGAACTTATAAACATGTCAAAAACTAGATTTAAAGTGGGTGCGCCATCAAAAGGCGGCAAAACTGCATTTTTTTAAAAATACTTATTTTACCCGAAAAATTTATTTTGTTATTATACCATGTTCAAGAAATGTGTAAGATGAATAATAATGTTATAAAATTAAAAATTCAGTTAATACTATTCATAACGGCTAGTTCATGAAAATATTATAATAATATAACATTGTTTATTAAAACCCGGTATTGCGTATAACACACGCTATCGAGGAAGGTCGCGATTGCGTGTAATGCAAGCCAAGTCAGGGTTGCGTGTTGTGAAAGAATATATCGTTGTTTCATATAACAGAATCCAACCATATTTCATTTATACATTGAATATATATATATATACTCAATGTTGCGTAGAATAACTATTATCAAAATTGTGTGTAACACGATCCAAGAATAGTGTTGCGTATACTGCAAGCTAATACGGTGTTGCGTATAGCGCAAGGTAATCTTGGTGTATCATAGAACACAAGACATTAATTAAATGAATATTTTTCATAAAATCTTGGGGCGTTACATTCTACCCCCCCTAAAATGAATTTCGCCCTCGAAATTCGTCGGGGATATAAATGGTTTACTATTCAAAAGTTTCTTTAATAGAAACCCACATCGTAAAAAGTAATACAAAAACCAATATTTAAAAACAAAAGTATGAAACGTAACGGTTACCCAAATAAACTAATCACTGGGTTTCCACATAGGTGCAAATATGGATATGGAAGAGAAATCTAACCATCATGTTCTGATGGAGAGTGGTAGAGAACATGGCTATGAAAAAGCCAACAATCACAAAGCCATAGATTTGTGATTATCTAAGGTACCATCTGATTCATCGGATATAAGGGCAGTAGGACAAAATTTTTGGTTTTTTTCAAGATCATTTCCCTAAAGTTGATGAAATTGGAATTAGAAGAAATACTTTCATGATTTTGGTATAGTCTCACAGTTTGTCATTCTTTGGAAAATTTCCACTTCATCTCTTAAAGAAATGAAGTTGAATTTGTCATTCGTGATGTGTTAGAAGATCATGTGATAGAATTATGGGTCATTCCATCTGTCTCAAACAAAAAGTTATCAAAAGTTATTAAATATACATAAGTCGATCTATAGTGAGATTAATCATATATGGTTCCTAAAATGGACTTATACTTCATATATCATACCGCTTAATAAAATAAAACTAGTTTATACTAACCAGGGACTTCCTGTAGGCCAGTGGTAGGCGATAAAGGCCAGTCGCACTTTGGTTGTGGGTTTGATTCCCACAGCCTTGTCCCACGCGATGGGTCGTCACCCATCCTACAGGTTGTCCTTTTTCTAAAATTATACTACTATAAAATCCCATCAATAATATCAAAAAAAGTTTTATCCTTAAACAATACTAACTTATGTCCAACATAATCCATTCCAATCTTTAGGCTTATCGAAAATACTTCGGCCCAAGCTCATAGTATAGAGAAAATGAATATGTGAATGCCATCATTTATCCCTCATATAACTTGTTCGTCACATTCCAGTCATGTGAATACCATAATCATGTAATCTCTTGAAAAATTAATACCCATTGAATCTTAGTGAAAACATGAATGTTGTCAAAAGTTAACACATTCCAAAATCCAAAAATTCTATATACTCAAACCATGATATAACCTTCTCTTTATATCAGTAATGAGCTCATGAATACTATCAAACATTTTATTTTATCCTTATCCCTTCATTATGTGCATATCATCTACATTCCAAAAATATCAGAATAACCTTTCATGGATACTGGTACCATTAATCATACACTTTCAAAACTCAAGGAAAGACAACAGTGTACCAATCCTTTGATGTCTCTTTATTCTATAGTACCATGAGATTACTTATACAACATTACACATGATAAACATGTAATCATTCCACTACATTCTTAACCCATGGACTGAGCTTCAACAATTCTTTCATCTCACATATCATTTGTAGTCTCATCATCATCATCCACATAAATAGTACCCATACGACCATACTGATTTTCTTCATGAGACTTTCCCTTAGGGCATTGGTTTGCATAATGCCCGTACATTCCACATTTAAAACATTTAACCATTTTTGATGTCGTAGCAAGACTATTATCCTCATCCCTGCTGTTAACTGAACCTTTTCCTTTTCACTTACTGGCTTTGTGTCCTTCTTTTCCACACCCAAAACATCTTCCAGTTCCTTTGAAACATTCTCCTTGATGCCTCTTTCCACATGATTTACATAGGGGAAATTAAACTTTCTTTCCTCTATGATCATCATGAAACTCCATCTTTCTCTTGTTAGCTGAGTCAGGAAACCTACCAAATTTTACTTTATTGATCATATTATGAGATTACTGATTCGGCATAATAATGATGTTTGGACCTCCAAATACCATTTCATTTGGTTTCTCATGAAGAATATCATTCCATTGTCCATCATATCCTCCATTATCTTGAATCATCTTGTTTCCAGCCATTTTCTAAAACCCAAAAAGAATAGTGTGAGAGGCAAAAATCATAATAAAGGGGGAGTAACTTCAATATCTAACATCTTTGGTTCAATCTAATATATTTACCATAGTTCTAGGACTATATACTATACGTATACTTATCCTTAGGGACATCCCTAGACATACCATAGAAATATCTCTAGGGATCTTACTGACGTTCTCGCATCCTAATATCCAAAGGTTGACTAAACCTTTCCTCTGATACCAACTGTAGCGGTCTGGAATTACTTCCAGTGGACTATAATTGATACCTATCAGGGCACTCCATGGGCGGCTACACCCCCTGGGCGGGACACACCACCATCCCCAGTGGCAGCCATTTCCTCATGAAGCCCTTGGGCGGAGAGCCATGCTTCGTCCAACGCTCACATGTGAGAGTTCCCAAGGATCAGATACATTCCTACCTCCTTTTCCTCTGATACCAAATGTAGAGACCCGAATCCTGACATACATGGACATTACATTACTTTTTCGGAATACTTAGTACATAACAAAAACACACACACAAGGACCGTAATAGTTTAGTGTCTTTGGAAACTCGGAATATAATCTTCTAATCCTGGTGAAAGATCTTCAACATCTCCCATAAAGATCTTCCTATTTTTTTATAACTAAAACCATTCTTTATAACCTAGGGAAAAGAAAACATAAAAGAGTGATCTCAAATGCTCAGTAAGGGTAAACAAAAGAAATATCAATCACATCATATACATAAGCACATAACTTTTGGAAATCTTAACCTGTAAAAGAGATCATAATTTCATAACCTGGGATAACTAATGGAAGTGAAATGTAATCACAATAATCCTAACTTAAAACATTAAACTTTGTTGCATACACACATAATCATAGAGAATCATTTCTTGTTAGTCAAGACTCATTGCCAAGACTATCTTAGTGGACAAAGTCCCTTTCTGAACCGAGTCTCCCTCGTTTCAGCCCTATTTCACTGAACCGGTATAACCTACCATTCCAGCCATGTCTATATCATGAGATATAAAATCTTGACCCAATTCATTGGAGGGAGATATAGGTCCCACCCATATCATAATGATACCATTCTTATTGTGCCACAAAATCATAAATCATACATCATTGCATAACCCATGTAATAAAAATGGGAATCTTAAACATCGTGACATCATAAAACAATTCATATAAGATAAAGGAATTCATAAAAATAATTCCATCACAACATAATCAAATCAATGTAATTATAGGGATAGAAATAGAACCCTTTATTCTCTTAGATGGAAAATAATTTTGATAAAACACTTGAACTCCATTCTTGAGGAAAATATCGTTTATACTTCAAAAGCACTTTTCCTTTCATAACATGTCATACAATTCTAAACTAAAAGAAGTTGATTAAAAATAAACTTGAAAACTTGTAAAGGAAAATTCTTGGAAATAATGTCTTAAAAATCCATTCATGCCGTATAAGTTAAAAAACATTCTTTTCGTACTTTTTTCGGAAAAGTCAAAAATTACCTCGTACGAAAAACGACAAAAGATTCCTTTCATATCTGTTACTAAAAACTCTCCGAAGGGTAAAAATGGATTTAAACAATTGTAGGTGGATGGAAATAATATTACATATTTATGAAACATGGATGTGGATGATAAAATACACCCTAGTAAATACCAAAGTATAAACAATCTCGGATAAAAATGAGATTGTGATATTTCCCTTACCTTATGTCTGATATGCTTTGTATGTATCCAAACCTCCTGTATAATGATTTAAATAATGTCATTAACTTATTACAGAATCATATTCATTGTTATGATATCATGTATGGTTCACTTATGACTTTATATTACCCGTTCTTTTGTAAATTCCATGTTAAAGAAGCGTGTTGGGTAAAATTGTTTCATTTATCGTAGGTGTTTGGACTTGTTGTTCTTGAAATTATTATTACTTATATCATGATTTACTTACTTCCAGAATATAAAACATGATTTATATATCATATATATTCAGTATATATATATATATAGATAGATAAATGAAATGAAACACAACGTTCCTGGAGACGGTAGTCCGTACGTACGCATGAACGCTGTTTTCCATTCCTTATTGTCTTGAATGGAAGTAAGTAGATGAAATACATATATATATACATAAATACAGTAGATTTAACATGTCATATATTTCATTATTATTCATTATTTGTACTTTATAATCATTCATGAATGGTTAATGTGGAGAATGAATCTCATCGCGTCGTGGAGACGGTAGTCCGTACGTACGCACGAGCGATGATATCGTTCTCATGATCTTGAACATGTGTTCAAGTGTATGTATACTATTTCAGTATCAATATAACTTTATAATAATCATATATAGTTACTCATTACACCATGATACCCATCCAATTAAGGTGGTGGCAGAAAATAGATTACACCACGACGTGGAGACGGTATTCCATACGTACGCACGCGCGGTGATTTCCTTTTTCCGTAGGATGGATAAAAGGTTAATTAGAGTTGTTTCATATTTATAATAACATATCAGTATATAAGAAATACTGATTTTATTACTTTATCATGAAACAACTAAAGAAGAAGAAGTTTAAGAAGAAAGAAATTGAAAAAGATCGGTAATGGATATTACCTCTTTTTGATGCGCCTTTTTTTAACCTCCACTTAAAGAACTAAGGATGGTCTTTGAAGAAGACCAGAACCTCTAGGATGATACTAGGGAAGTGGAGAGGATATTTTGGCAGGGTTTCGCCGAGCTTGAATGCTCAAATTGGTGTGAGGAGGAGAGGGAGGAGGTTCCCTTTTATAAGGGAGGAGATGGGCACCATTGGAATTCTTAAAAATATTAATTTATAATAAATCTAACCCGACTTAAAAACATCCAAAAATGACTCATATTCGAAGATTAGATGAGATAGGGTTGTAATCTCATCAACCAATCCAATTTAGACATGTTTGGATCTTATTTTAAACCTTATAATTTTGATTTATCCTTATTTAATCTATTTAAGTTTATTTGTGGTAATAAAATTCTAAATTTTTAAATTATAAAAAATAATTACTTATTTGTTGTGAAATTTCCATAATTGTTTACTTTATAACATTATAGCCCATATAAAGTTAAATTTATAATTTTTAAATATATTTGTGATTTTTAAAAAAATTTATAATATGTTATTTTTATAAAATAACAATAGTGTCAATTTTGACACTATTCATTTATTTGAATTTAAATAAAATATATACAGAATATATGTTCTAACTAAAAGCTTTAATAGATTAATAAAAGGTAATATGTATCTATAAAATTAGTGGATCACATTAAATAGTTCATATAAAATTTATTTTATTATTTTTAAAACCATTTATTTGGTTTGTCTCTTAATAATGTAATTACTACAACATTTTTGTATAATTATTTAATATACTTATTTGTTGCATAAAAATTTAAAATAAAATCCAATGATGAAGATAAATATATTACCTTTTACAATAATACTTTTACTCGAATTTATCATCTTAAACTCATAATAGTTAAATTGTTATATTTATTAAATTATGAAGGTGATAACTTTGGCATCATTTAAAATAAAATAATATAAGTGTCATAATTGCTTGTATAAGACTCCAAATGGTCAAATATTAGACCACTGGATTTTTATAGTTTAAATTTACATGACCAATAAGTTTTGGTCAGGGTTTTGTGCCTTTTATGGTCACTATTAGTTTAATAAAAACTATATTCTTGATTTTTCACTAGATAAATAATTTCTGCATCACTATTGTGTCACAATTAATGATAATTATTAAATCCCAAAAAATTCTAAATAAATTCTCATGATGTAGATAATGTTGTTAGCTTTCTGGATACTATTCATGTTCGAAGTTATATGATGTTTATCACTAAGTTAAAATTATTATACTTATAAGATTTAAGAGAGTGACATGTTGTCACTTTCTTTGGTTTTAATAATAATTAAATTATTTTCATGGTCAAAAGTCCCTAAAATGAATCTAATCCGACCCTTAGTTGATATGGGTTTACTTTTAGCCATCAAATGGAATTTTGGCATGTGTTAGCGTAATTTTATAATATTATATTTACCCTTAATTATCTGATTTACCTTTAACTATGGTAAATAAAATTTACCGTAGTTACTATTCATAATTCCCAAAAATAAAAAATAGCCTATTAACATAATTTGGAACCACTGATTCCAAATATGGAATCCATTTTTTAAAATTCAATACACAGAAGTTTCAGAAATTAAATTAAAATTAATCCCGTTGTCGAATAAAAACGGGTTTTTGTTTAAAACATTGCAAAAGATTGAATTGATTTAACCTACGAATTCAAGGTAAAATCAATGCTAATGACATACATTATATTAAATGGTAAAAATATATTCTATTTATAATTTAAAACCATTAAATATTATAATTTAATGACATAAGATATTACGATGAAAAAAGTTGTTTTTAATTAAAATATAGCGTGTTTTTACTATTCATTAAAATTTGAAAGTTACCAGAATAATATGAAAAATTTATCCAAAGTAAATTTTTATTTCTTGATTCCAAAGAAGAATTTTATTTTGTCAAATTGAACTTATAAACATGTCAAAAACTAGATTTAAAGTGGGTGCGCCATCAAAATGCGGCAAAACTGCATTTTTTGAAAAATACTTAGTTTACCCGAAAAATTTATTTTGTTCTTAGACCATGTTCTAGAAATGTGTAAGATGAATAATAATGTTATAAAATTCAAAATTTAGTTAATACTATTCATAACGGCTAGTTCATGACAATATTATAATAATATAACATTGTTTATTAAAACCCGGTATTGCGTACAACACACGCTATCGAGGAAGGTCGTGATTGCGTGTAATGCAAGCCAAGTCAGGGTTGCGTGTTGTGAAAGAATCCTTCATTGTTTTGTATAACAGAATCCAACCATATTTCATTTATACATTGAATATATATATATATATATACTCAATGTTGCGTAGAATAACTATTATCAAAATTGTGTGTAACATGATCCACGAATAGTGTTGCGTATACTTAAAGCTAATACGGTGTTGCGTATAGCGCAAGGTAATCTTGGTGTAGCATACAACACCAGACATTAATTAAATGAATATTTTTCTTAAAATCTTGGGGCGTTACAACTAACACCCATATTTTTCTTTGATTAGCATGATCTTATCAAGTCATTGATTAAAATTTCTTATGATAGTCCAATCCACTCATCATGTAGGTTAAAAAGGGATCCAGGTTCATTTTATAGAATAATGTGGGACAATTTCATCTAAGTATTGAGAATGTTAGTTAGAACACGTATTCATAAACTAACCTATATTGGATGAGTTTTATGGTCTATATTGATGAATTAAATAATGGAATTAGATGTTTTAACATAAATAATGATATTTCAAACCTCAAATGCCTCAAGAAAATGAATGTTCAATGAAAAAATTAACAAAAAATGGTTTTGTGTCAATTTAGGTAATTGATTCATTAAATGTATTGGGGATTTTTTTCAGATTTTTTTAAGTATTAACTGATTATAAAATATTAATGCATATAATCAATCTAAAAAAGATGAATATGAAAGAGAGAATATGGTTTCAGTTTATTAAATATAATTATCTTCCAATAAATTACCTCCCTGGGGAAGAAAACATGGTGGATGATGATTTATTATATCTCAAATTTATGTCTAGGAGATATAAGTCTAATGGTAATTTATGACCACTAAACAAACAAGAATGAAAAAGAGGGAAAATAACCATGGACTTTATCCTTAGAAAACTCAAATCATCTAGGTTCCATAATGTTATTAAGGTTACGTTCGGTCACCATAAAACAATAATCACAATTCACTATTATTAGAGAAGATTTATCACTTGGTCAAAATTACATAATATATATTAAGGAATTGGTAAGGTGGAATGGAGTAAAAATTTATATTTTATCTGATCGAGATCATAAGTATACCAAGTTATTCTATTGAATTCTTTAACAAAGTATTTATTTAGAGTTGTATTTTAATATTACATATTATACACATATATATGGATGGTATAATATTACTATTAAAACCATGAAGGAAATTTTGAGGTCATATTTTATATATTTCATTGGGGGTTGGGATCCACACATTCCTCTGGTTGTGCCGTTATATAACAATATCTTTCACTAGATCATTAATATGGATGCTTATGAAATCATATATTTATATAAGTGTATAACTTCAATGTTATGGGAAAAATTTATAGAAATAATGATATAGGTTACTGAGCTAGTTGATGAAGTTGTAGAGAAATAAATTGCATTCAACAATGCATCAAGCCATCTCAGATTCTATAGTAATGTTATGTTGACATTTAACTAAAAATATCTTGAATAAAATTTTTTTGAAAAGTTATTGAAATAAATTAATCCATGAATGAAGTTAATGAGATTACAAAGTGAATGTTTATCCCAAGGTATATTATCCTCTTTAAGATACATGATTGAGTAGGGATCTTAGCTTATCATATATAGGTTTCAGTAAATCTCTCTCAAATCAAACTTGTGTTCTATGTATATATTTTTAGGATGTACATATCACACCCATAAACATATACCAAAATAAAAGGTCATACCACTAAAGAACGAAATTTAATATAAATAAAAACTTTTATAGGTATGTGATCATTGAGATTACATGTTATACAGTAAGACTAACCAACTATTTTTTATTCTCAAGAGGGATCATAAATATTATGAAATTACATGATAACATGATTTTGGGACACAAACAAGATATCATAATCTATTTTTATCCGAGTTATGTAATTTTTTTAGTGAAAATCATTTTATTAGGGGTAGAATGTAACACAATAAGATTTTATGATATATTTACCTTCAAATAAATTTCATTTCATTGATAGCTTGTGATACACATAATTATTTGTCAAAATGAAACATAATATAGTATAATAATACAACTTATATTTAAAATTTTTATAATGAATATGAATAAAAAAATAAAAAAATATGTTTATAATTTAGATAGATAAATATTTCATATTCATAAATAAGTAAAAATTTATATAGTATTTATATTCTTCAAAAATTTATTTTTCCTTAAAAATATTTATAATTATTTTATGAAAAAATAATATAATTAATATATAACATTTTTAGAAAATTTAATTAATAAAATAAAATTAATATTTAAACTAATAATGTAAAAATTATCTTAGATTGAATTGTTTATAATTTTCAAAAAAAAAGAATGATTTTTCATTAAATAATGAAAAATACTTATTTTATTAAATTTTTTCATTTATTGATATTAAATAAAATAATTTTATTTTAAAATTATTTTGAAATTATAATTAGTTTAACTATATTATTAAAAATCTAATTTATATCATTTTAATCAATTTTATATTTATTTTACATATAAAAAACATTTTTCATATAAAAAACATATTCATTAGAAAATCACTTCTATTCTTGTTTTGTGTGATTAGTTTTAAACATATATTTTCCACATTTTTTTTGAATTTTGTAATGTTTATTCATGATTTTTAAGTAATGTAAATTTTATTATATAATTAGATCAATATAATTTTTGTTCATTATTACTATGAACATAGTTAAAAAATAATGACCATAATAAATGTAAATACGTGTTTACTAAGGTGTTTAAGAAATTCATATGGGTTGGACAACTTAATAAACATGTAAATATACTATTTTATATCCACATATAGAGCATATACTACCTTAACATCTAATATATTTAAATTTTTTATAATTATTATTGAATGTGTATTTATTATATTTTAATCGTTAATGAAATTACAATTATTTTCTCTCCACATTTATAAAAGGACACCCCTCATTTCTATTATTTGCTACACATTTAAAAATATATATTTTCAAAAACCTACCAATATATCTTATAAAATTCTATATCCATGTTTTATATTCTTTGTTATTCTTAAAATTCCATTTCAAGGGTCCTTATGAAGTTATTTAAAGGTGGCCTATCATAGAAGAGGTAATTATCTCACCAAGAATTTTCAATTTACATATTATTATACGTCATATAAACATGTTTTATTCACCATGAAATAATAAATAAAGTATAAAAAATGTTCTTTAATATTATTATGATTATTTTACCTCCAATATCCACCCTCTATTTCATTCTATTTTAAGTAAAAACACCACATTTGCATACAGGTGGACTACCACCTCTTTATCATAACACCATTAATTTTCCAATATTATCATTATTGGATGGTTATTATGATGATTTCACAGCATATATATGATATTTATGACAAAATTATGCTACTAAAATTATAATATCATATCTACCTTTCTTACCTTCCAATCTATTGGAAAATACAAACTTTGCTTGTGCGTATGTGTGGACTACCGCCTCAATGAAGAAATGTAATTCATTTTTCATTTATACTTTACATAGAAGGTAATAACGATAGAATATAAGAATATATATGATATATATGATATATATGATATATATGATATAATAAGTATTCATTAAATATGTATTATTATTTACTATTATTTCATTCTATTCGTAGAAAAGTGAAAACTATATTCATGTATACTTATGGGTTATCATCACCTCAAATGGTGTTTTTCATCTTATTATATATACATTTTACAGATGAAAAAACATATAAATATAAGTAATTTATAGTATATTTATATCATAGTGAACATTCTATTAAAGGTTTAACCATGATCAAAGTACTAGGATAAGATCTATCAAACAAAAATTCCTACGAAAAAATGAAATAGTTAACACATGAAAATAATTATTTTGATAAGGATTATTGATAAATAGGTATAAAATTATTTTAATTGTATAATATATGATAATATAAGTATATAAATTACTATTTAAAGAATTTTAATAAATTTTAATTTATATTACGTGAAGATAGACTTCTTTCAATGTAATTCAAACCTAAGGAAAGAGATTTATTTTATAATCTCATTATCTTTATAGAAAGATTATGATTAATTTCATGATGATACAATTTTATCCAATTTCTCTAATGAAATAGTTAAATATTCATATAATATATTTATTTTTATTGAATACATGTATTTTATTCATTTTAATCTCTTTAATAACTCCTGAAACTGAAATAATGTTTTTATGGAAAAAAAATTCCCTCCTTAGATGAAAAAATGTTTTCTCCCATATCCATGTTTTCTAAAATGTTTATTAAGAATATTTTTACTAATATAAAATTATTTCTAATGTGAATTTTAGAAAAGTTTTAATTTATACATATTGGTTCAAATTGAATCTTCTTATCATTTTCCAAATGATGTACTTTTTAAATTTTTACCAAAATATTTAATGGAATATTTGTTCTTTCATACATGATATGTATATATTTTCACACCAAAGTGAATGATAAATATATTAGTGTTCTGATTACATGTTTCAAAGATTATTTTCAATTATTATTGTTTCCATAATATTCAAGAAATATTTTTACTTTAAATAAGTGATTTTAATGTGAAAATGGTATTTTCCATTAGAAATTCTCCAGTGATCATTTAAAGACAATTTTAATCCATTATAATATCTTTGATGTTATTTATTATTTACATGGGATATGATTTTCATATATAATCCATATTCTATCTTTTTATGTATTTTTATGATTAAAGTTTTAGGATGATTTTATGAATCTTGTTTCATTCCAACAAGTTAATTTTGTTAGGATGAAATGTTTTTGATAACCATTAAATTAAATGGGATAAACTATTATGAATGTTTTAGGATATTTTGGAACAAATGTGTGTAATATTAATTATATTACAAGTGGGATGAGAATTATATATACCTCTAGTACATTATATAAGGATATATATATCATTAGATAAGAAGGACTGGAATGGGGAGTGAACTTAGTTTTTTAAGAATAATTGTCCACACTTATAGTATTGGGAGTGATCCCTTAATATAGATTTGATGTAATGGGGAGAGAATCCAGTTTTATATTCTAGTATTGGAAGCGATACTTGACTAAGTATGTGAATTTATATAAGTATGTGCATTCCAAAAACATATGCTTTATGTCAATTTTACGCTTACATAACTCATGTTATGTGATCCATTTATGATTATAGTCATATGAACTTCCATGATTTTAAGATTGATAAATATTTTGATACTCTCAAGGAAGGGTATTGTTTTTTGGACTTAATCTAATTTTTTCATACCCTTATTCTATTTTTATTTTTATCTGGTCATCGATACCTCCTTTTTTACCATTACTGTGAATATACACTCACAAATTATTTTTTTTCCTTTATATAGATTATGAAAAATGGTTTTACATATGGTATTTATAAGAAAGGTGTTATTTATGAATAATATAGTTGGAGATTTTGTAAATACATTACAAAAAGTTGTTTCTGTTTCTATTTTTTCAAATATAGTAAACCTATAAAATTATAGAATGTATTGTAATGTTTTTATTGAATATTAATCTATTTAGATTTAATATGCATGTATAAAAATTATGGGTTTCTATATCCACATAAAAAATAATTTCAGAACACAATAGTAAATTTTCTTCGATCTCTATTCAATATTTTTATGAAAAAAATATATTCTCATATAATTCCTTAAACTGTGCCATATATATCAGGGACGGTAGTTTTTATATATGAAAACTCGACTAAAGTTAAATTATCTTCCCATAAGCCTCTTAAATCCAAAAAAACTGAATTCATATCTTTTACTATTTGAATTGTTCATTTCAACACTCCATCCATTTGAGGATGATATGTTTTTCTCAAGGTCAATTTTGAACATAAATATTCTTTATGTGATATCCAAATTAGTGATTAGAAATGACGATCTTGGTCATATAGGATAATAATTGGTATTACATCCAATATTATAGATTCCTTATTGTAGTGTTATTTTATGTCATCTACTATTTAAGACTCGCTATTTTGAATGAAGTGGGTCAAACGTGTGAGTTGTTCCAAAATATCACAAATTGAATACTAATTCAAAATAATTCATGGTAATCCCAAGAAAAAACCATAAAATATACTCCCATTTCCAGTTATTGATAAGTAAACATATTGAAATATTCTAGCTATCTGTTGATGCTCTTAATTCATAACCAGATAATTTGGGCCTTTAGATTCAAAATCAACCACATTTAATTACATACATGGCCATACAAAAATAGTTTCTTAGAGACTTGAACATATTTTGGAAAACATGGTGAACCTAGAGTTTTAAACTGTTATAAGTAGAAGTAATTTGGACATGACATGAATGATTAATGAAAAATTGATCTATAAATAGAAGAACATAGTTTTCATCTTGTCTCTATCGATCAGCGGTCTCCCCACTATTATGTTTTGATGTAATGGTAAGGAAACTAGGATCCATACTCTAATTACCCATAAATTTTCCAACCATTTCTGGAATAAGAGTCACTGATTTAATGATTGTGACTATAGATTTCTTAAAAAATCCAAATGCATATCTACATTATTAATCATCAATTTCAACTAATCAAAAGATATGGAAAATTGAATATATGAATTTCTGATTAAAATAATTTGAAAATAAATCCATTTACATGTTTATAAACCATTTCAATTATGATCATATAGAGGTATTAAATAAAAAAATTTCTTAGGTAACAATTTTTTTTTTAAATATGGGTTTTAGACATTTAGGTAATATGAACCCATTGAATTTCATTGCAAATATTTAATGAAGAATTTTTTTTAAGAATCAAATACCAAATAAAATTTCAAATGATAGGTTTCATATTTTATTTTATGAATCTAGAACTATCATGATCTATTGTTACGAAATAATATCCTCACATGATAATATAGTCAAGTACATTTCTCATTGCATAATAATAAATCACACAATTGTTATTTGGGTCTATGAAAAAATTTTCTAAAGTGTCCTCTATATAAGTTCCAAAAATAAAATTTCACAAGCATCACTGTAGTATAATGGAGTTTCCTTTATCATATGGTATATCATGGTATATATGGGATTTTTTTTGCCCCAAAAAAATCTATGATAGTAACTATCTAATCCTAAAAAACAATGTATTTCAAATAAATTCTTCAATAATTTCCACAAGTTAATAACAGCTATATTTTTAGGATCTAATGACACCCCATTCAAAGATATTACATGGGAATGGAAGTGAACATCATATATCCAAAAACACAGTATAATAATTTTTAATATAATATATGATCCTAAAAAATACCATCACATTTTATAATCTTAATGTTTCTTAGTGTTTGATAATAAACTACAATGTCATCCAAAATAACACAACATTAGATTTTTTTTAACAAATTTATGCCAAAATTTATCAATTCCATAAAAAATATGAGTGAATTTACAAGAAAAGGTGATTTACCACCTATTCATAAAGACAAAAATGAATCCTAAAATCATTCATTGAAATATCCTCTTTCTTAACTTTTATTTCATGATACCATAAAATATATAAACATTGTAGAACTATTTATCTCAAATTATTTGATAAAATATATAATCATTTTCAAATAAGAAGATATATTTTAATTATTATAACCTTTTTCAACTAATTATAATCTAAAAAGAGTTAGAATTCCTATTATACCTTCTTCACAAAACAAATAGAAGTAGTCCAATTTGATTCCCTCGTTATTATAAACTCATTAAACTACAACTCATCCAATTATAAAATAAATTCCTATAATTCTATTTTTAATTTTTTATATGATATAATTGAAATATGATTTTTAAATTTAAGGATTTAAATTGAAAATTAAAATTCATTTTCAATTTTAAAACAAGTTAATTTTTTATAAAAGTAGTCATGACAGGGATCCACAATGGTCGGAAACATTTCTCTCTCAATTATTCTATTTTTCCAAAAATTTAATAATTCTAATTGATAATAAATATTTCACAACATTATTGTTAAAGGTCCTAGTTTCTAAAGATTCACATCCCCAATTCCATTTAAGATATGTATTATCTACAAAAAGATATGAACTTTACCCATTACAAATAAAAAATGATATAAGATTTTAAAACAATTAACCAATCCATTTTGATGATTATATAAATGAATTTCATATAGAAAATAGAAAATCCACAAACAATCTAGACTCCATCAGTTGTTTTAGAACTTGAAACACATTTAAATACCATACACACTTGCTACCCAAGAGGTGTCTGTGTACCCATCTTGATTGGTATTATCTCGATATGAAATCTCATTATATCGAATACACATGATGTAGTAAAATTCTTGGGTTGAACTAGCCTCGAAAAAAACATATATGAGAGTCAAGTTAAGAATAATGGTATTTATTATAGTCAATGGACCTAATTTTTATTTTTTGGTAATCTACACAACACCATACAACTACTTACTGACTTCCCCTTATTTCTTGATTCCCTACTATGGTTGTATTTTCAAAAGAGTCAGGGTGTTCCATGAATCACACTAGTTTACTATATTATATAGATTATAACTCTTATGACATGTTAATTTAAGTATAAGGTTTCTAAGACACATTATATGTATTAATAACTTATACCATCATAGATTTATTACAATAAGATATGAGATTTTCTATATTATTAAATTTATGATATTATCTAGGTGGTGTTATATAATCTTGCATCATATGCTAGAATGAACCAAATTAGAAACATCGTGGATTTCTATTTGGGTGTGATGGTAATTAATAGAATATTTTTGATTGATTCTTATATTTTATACCATCTTTTATATAAGAGTCACTCTTATTCATATTCTCAGTATTAGAGTTAAAACCTATTCCTATGTTGAAATATTTTGTTCCACCAAATAGATTCCTTATAATATCCATTTATAACATAATCAATCAATTAAAAACATCCTTATAATTATTAATATAAACTAAATAATTTATTGAATTAATTATATCTTGAAATATAAACAAGAATATTCATTCATTTAGGGACTCATTTATATCGAGCTATGGTGAAAAATGTACTATGTTTATAATATTAGTTCATAATTAATCAATAATGGATTTTCATCTTTAATATGATAACATATATCGTTCATCATATCTTGAATGTGTGTGAATAGTATTATTTGTTGAAAATGTATTGAAATAAACCCCATACAAGGACTTATTAGAAAAAATATTGGACAAACAAATCATTCCATTATATTGAAAGGTTATCTAGTATATGGATTTATAAGATGAAATTTAGATCAGTAGGTTTTATAAGGAAATAAATAAATTTTTCTTTCTATTTAGCCACACTTATGTCTCTCCCGGATCAGAAAACCTTGAAATATTTTTGGATTTCATTTATGAAACAGAATAAAATGATCTTTAATACATGGTTTATTGTTCTAATTTCAATTATCCCAATCATGGAATTTTCAAACACTGTTTTGATAATGATGTTGGTTCACATTTGTATGAGGTAAAAAATATATTTACTACCTCCTATTCTTGGTTTCTAATTCATTAAACTTGTGTAATTTCTCTAAAGATTGAAAACGAACTACATTATCATCACTCACTAGTAACTTGAATGAATATAATGTTAAAAAATTTCATAATAAATAAAAATAATAACCATTTTATAAGAATTGTAAAATATAATATTAGAAATGTAGTCTTAGAGGAAATTATCATTACTAGTGCTTGATATCCTACACTCCTCATATAAACCCTTGTCAATGAGGAAAAAAACACACCTATAGGTGTCCAAAACACATTTTGTATCTAAACCACCTTGGTAACGTAATGTTCAACATAATGTGTTATTTATTTCATTTTAAGATATACATTTGATGTTTTTTTATTTCATATCGCCTAACTAACATTCGATGATTATAGATTAACTATGTAATATCGTTTATTTTCAAATGAGGTACAACCCCATAAAAATTCACTATTTTTTCATATTGAAATTCCTAGGAGGTCATGGAGTGCCACAATAGTTTATGAGGCTGAGTTAGATCCCAGAGAACTGGATTTTTGGAATGTTAGATAGATACAAATGGTTAGTGCTGAATGTTAACCTAAACAATGTAGGACCTGAGGTGTGATACATGTTTTTTCTAAACCATTCAAGGGGTCACATGGCCATGCAAGGGATATATAGAAAACTATTTCATATTTTTCTGGGTGGGGTATCATATTTTAAAACTTTGTACCTCTTAATATTATTTGAAATTACTACATTCCCTTAAAATCCATTATATTTTCCCCCTTTTTCATTAAACTCCATGAACTATAGCCAACCATCTTATTTAGAGATCTTCCTTTCACTCTTCTATAGTCTTATATCACCCTCTATCGTACAATTTCTGATTACTTCATCATTAGTGACATTGGATAGCTAGTGGTAAGACCCTTATTCCACTAACTTTTTTCCCTTTTTCATATATCCTTCCATAGTACTACTTCAGGGTGATATAATTTTCCCTATTTTTAGACAACTTCAATTTCTTCACTTTTTCAAATATGAATAGAATTAATGGGTGACAGTGGATGAGTAGAGTTCTAAAAATATATGGTTGGTGGTATAGTACATTTTTTATAAATATGTGTCATTTTATATCATGTTTTTTCACACATCACACATTCATTTCCATAAGATTCCTTACAAAATTAATTTTCCTTAATATAATTTTTCATTCAAGTAATTACATATATGTTGTTATCCTCAATAGAGGATTAAACCACAAGGTATTTCCACCAATGGAGTTGTTCATATGAAATTAAACTACAATAATTGAATTCTTTATGGAAAAACCAATTACTAAGTGGTCTAGGATTGATTTCTAAATGAAATGAAAACATTGAATTAAATGGATGTGATTGGTATGGACACATCATGTGAATAAAATAGAATTTTTATATTATTCCATTGATTAGATAAATGGATAATGGTTTGTAAATTGTACATTATATTCTATTAAATAGTGAATATAATTTAATAATTGTGATAATTGGTCATAGAGTCACTTATACATATAATAATCTGGTATGTCTTCCAATAAACGTGTAATACTCATGCATGGTATCCCTTTTAAATTTTGATATATTGGAATGGTGCCCCTTATTAATTTCAATACATGGGAATGGAATCCATTATAAATTGTCACACATCAGTATATTAACCCTTATTGAGTATTAAAATTGGGCTTGGGATCCCTTATGATTTTTGACACCTGGTTATGGCTTCCCTTACTGCCCTATGGGGTTGTTAGGACTATTCAAGGACTCCAGAGTTACACCACTAGTACTCACATGTACTAGTATCTATAAAAAAGTATATATATGTAATTACATATATTTTTCATATATATAGACACAGAAACACAAACACACATGCACACAGATATATATATATATATATATGCTTATGTATGTTTATAGATATCCCAATATAGGCCAAAGAATGTATTTTTATCCTTGTGTCATTTAGGAACAATAGTCGACTTGTAGTCCATTTATATATCTTCTTTACATTGTTACATCAATAAAAAACCATTTTATATACACTTGTTGTATATTTATATATATTACATGTCTTGAACTACTATATATACCTCAAACATTGTTTGGTTAGTTTATTGGTACCTGAAATGATAGCATGGATACAGGTAGGGACAAAGGGAATATTCCATCCTTGGATTCATAATTTCTTTCACTAGGATGAATTGTGGGAGAGGATGGCCAAGATTTTGCTCGTGATGTTATTGTTGATAGCTTTGGTATTATTTAAATTTTGTTTAAAAAATTTTATAATCTTATTCCTCTAATTTCCAAGTACATTTTTTGTATCACATCATTACATGATTTTCATATTGAATAGAACTCTGATGGTATTTATTTGCATATTGTTCTTGTATTATTATTGACTCCACGTATTATTCTTATTTTATACCATTATAAACCACTATAATAATAATTTTATAGTCTCCCTCCATTACATAATATACCCTTGATTCTAGTCATTAACCTTTGGCATATGAGGAGGTGTGCTTGAGGCTCTATGGTTCACCCTCTCAGGTAACCATTTTAGTTTCACTCAGGTCAGGATGTTATAAATTGGTACCAAGTTTTTATTTTCCATTTGTCTTTTTATTTGGTATTATTAGATATGAGATGATAAATATATTGGTATTTGATTATTATCAAGTACTTGGGAGTTTCTAAACAACATATTGTGAAAATAAAAAATTTCGAGGATGGGATATTATTGGTTTGGGGTTTCCTTGATATAGTGGCATTTATTTTACTGTTGGGAGATTCATATGATACTTGAATTTAAAATTGTAAAGTTATTTTCGAATTGGATAGTTATATAAATAATGAATCACTTCATTCTTTGTAATAATATCCCATGGATTTCATGTTAGGAATTATTCCACTCTATATAGGTGTGACCCATTTCATTCATTTTTGGTATTTCTGTTGATTTATAATGTTCCTTGAAAACTATATTCTGAATTTTTCTAAAAATGGTTCCCATTAAATGGGGATTCCAATTTCTATGTAAAGTTTTTTCCACCTATACATTGAAATTGACACTCTGTATAGTGGGAAAATTATAATTTGATTTGAGACCATTACCCTGACCAAGAATTAATAGTGGGAAGTTAGAAATGACTCTAGTGATTCTTTAGGATATTATGAAACTTAGACCTGGATTTTGGAGCTGGCAGTGGGGTGTGACTGTTATATAGAAATGTATGTTCCTATAATATTCAATTATCTATGATCATATCTGATGTTTATTCTTTTCAGAGTCATTTTATTAGAAATTGTAGAGATTTTCCACCATGACATTGTTGAATCTTACTCTAGGAGCGTTATAAGGAATATACTATGAAGGTGATGGGACTTGAAATACTCGGATTACCTATTTTAATTCCACTTGTGTAAACTAGTTTTATTCTAAATATTGGTACCAATTCTAATGTTTTAGAGTTCTTATAAGATTTTTTTTAGTCTATTCTGGGAGTCATGTGACATTCTCCTACTGTGACATAGTTGATGTGATAATCTGAGTATGATAAACCTTAAATGTTTTTTTGGATGATGGAACAAAGGTTGTGGATTAATTTTTTGAGTATATACAATCGATATTTTTGTATCATTAGATACCTATAGAGTGGACATTCAATAACACAACATATATATTGTAGGATTCTTCTAACTATCGGTGGAACGTGGTAAACTAGACTGATCATCATAATATTTGGGAATAGGATGATTCCTATATTTATTTTTATCACGTCAACTTTACTCAAATGATAATATTGGACCCCACTAGAGTGTTTATGCACCTAAATCATGGTTTTAAGTCCGTGATGGAGTATTCATCTTATTTCATCAAACTTTATTGGTTTTCATCGACACCTACTAGTGAGGAGTAGGTGAAAAATAGATAGTCTGATGATGGGATCATATAAAATACTCAATATTGAGTGAATTTCAATAACATGAACACCATTTCAAATATAATAGACCACACCCTAATCACCTTGAAAAACATGATGGAACCTAATGGTGTTGGATAGGGAAGTTTATCACTGAGATAGGGAATATGTTTTCAAGTGGTATGAAATTTCATTACGAGTATACTAATAGGTGAAGCAACAATCAATTGACACCTAATGATAGTTTTATGTAATATCACTAGTGTGATAAACTGGGGAAAAATAATCCACAGTGTCACAAAGGCCCCATTGGGAGCCCATGATGTTTTAGGTTGGGTAAAATACATCATTTTATAGGGAATCCCCACCTATGCCTAGTTTGGTAGGATGCTTATCAACTATGAAATCTTGTGTGAGATAAGCAGAACCATGAAATAATGTGGTTGGAGCACTACCATCAAATTAGGTCGATGAGGTGGTTGTACCTGAGGTTTCCCAATGCTATATTTAGAGTTCTAGTAGTGCGATCCTCCCTAGGGTAGTCAGGTTTTATCTCAATTCTAAGAATCTAGATATATCTATGCAGTATATTCTATACCAAAGAACTAGATAACATGGAATTATATAGATCAAGGTACAATTCTAGTTTCCTCTACTTTAGTATATTCTTCTTATAACACTGGTCCTTCGTATTTATTTATATCTATAGAAATTATGAAATCTATGGGGCTAGTGAATGATTTTTTATGGAATGATGAATCTTGAAAACCCATTTGGGATCTGATCCAAGAGTATACAATGATGTTTCTAATCCCCATTGAGATATTTTATTATCATTTCACTAAGGAACATATATATTTATTATATGATGGGATTGAACAACATACTCGAGATGGACCATTTAGTACCCAACCATGATCAAGTTTAATTCTATATATGAAAGATTCCATTCACCCCACATGAGGTAAGTACATATATTCATAATATTTAATGGGATTTCTATGAAATTTGATAGTGATCATAGCCTCATGGGTTAGGTGGAGTGAAAAAAATGATTATTGGTATTTTAATTAGTGATTATGGGACAAGATGTGTAGATTTACCTCCTATGGTGAATCATTTCAAGGAAGTCTTTCCTGATCAATTTTCTTGGTAACTACTTGCGAGAGAAGTTGAGTTCACTAGCCATTTCGAAGAGCATCAGTAGTTTACATTCCTCTTAATAGGATGGCACCTTACAAACATATAGAACATAAAAATAGCTACATTATTTGGAAGCTATGGTTTTTAAACCACCATGTACTACACCATAGGGATCAATTTTCCTTTTAACCATGATGGAATATTGAATACTTAGTATTTTTGTGTATTACTATCAAAAAAACCAACATATGGTTAATAACTAGAATCCAGTACCTTGTATAAATGACCTCTTTTACTAGCTCTATTGTTTTAGGGATTTATTGAAGATTTATTTGATGTTGAGTTATCCTTAAGTTAATGTGATACCATCAGACATACCATAAACAACATTTTTTAGTAGATATGGATTTATGAGTATTTGGTCATATTATTTGGTTGAATAAATTTACATGTAGTCTTTATAACTCTAAAAAATCAGCACTTATAACAATATTTGGATTTATATGTTATATTCTTCATTGAATAAAAAATAGTTTATTCCTAGACTCAACATTTCCATTCTAGACATATTGAAACCACACTAAATACAATAAGTGATCACCAGTGGTATGCTAAGCACTTAATTGCCACTTTTGGATCCCAAAAGTTTCACTTCCTAGGTTATGAAATCATAGCTGAAGGAGTATATTTTTTCCTAAAAAAGGTTAAAGTCATTTTTTCTTTAGAGAACCAAAATGATGTAATTGAATGTAGATTTTGTTTTGATATATATTTCTGCTACTAGAGTTTTATTCAATAAATTTAATTCATATAAGAACATCTTCCAAACATGACCAAAATAGTGGTGAAATTTATCTGTTCTAAATTCAATGAAACAACATTTCTTGAGTTAATATGATGATTTAATTCAGCACTAATCCAATTTTTTATAGAACTAAGAAAAATCTATACAATTTATTGTGATGCATCTGATATTGGTTTGGTAGCGATTTTGATGCAGGGTGATATGGTCGTAGCAAACAGGGCTTTGAAGTTGAGGCCTCATAATCATAATTTTCAAACACCTGATCTTCAGCTAGTGGTTTTGGGTCATACCTTGCATTGTTGGAGGAATTAAATACCAAGAGAGAGTTTTGTGGTATTCCCTGACAATAATTCCAATAATAAATCTTTACATGTTATTACATAAATATCAAAAAATGAAGGTATGTTGAGTAGCTATAGTCCATTGATTTTAGACTTGAGTATATTATTTGTATGGGAAATTTTGTTTTTGATTCTCTATGATAGAAAACTCAAATGTATAAAATTCATAAGGCTAGTAGTGATTGGATGTAGGTGGCCCTATCTTTGGAGGTGTATATAGAGGTTTAAGATTATCATGTGAAGCATGTTTTTTTAGTGTTATTAATGATTTATTCTATTCTAGAATGTGTAAGTATTATATAGTGTTTTATTACTAATCGAATAACTATAAGGAATAGTTTTTATGGTGAGGACCCACTGCGTGGATGGTTTGTTGATTGTGATGTGGTTTGGTGCATATGAAGATTCATATGTGTTTGTCCAAACATAATGGAGGATTTGATGTGAGATCTCATCCATCGGTCTTCTCAGTATACCCCGGTATTACCATGATGTATCATGACACATGCCTCCTGTATTGTTGATTGGATATGAAGAGAAAAATATATTGTTTTATAGCATGGTGTCCCTTGTATTATCTTGTGAAAGTGGACCCCTAGAAACTACTAGGGACTTTGAATACATTTCCCATTCTTGAGTGGATGTAAGATCTTGTCACCATATAATTTGTTATGATTATACCTAGTTCGCCTTCATAATGTGATGATGTATGGGTTATTATTCACTGATTTACCAATGTCGCCCACTTTCTTCCTATTAGAGTTGAATTTTATGTGCATATTCTTCGGAGGCCTTACATATGATAGATTTTATGTGTTTTTAGTTTTATGCATTCTGCATTCAATTATATCACTTATGGAGTCTCAGTTTACATCATGGTTTTGGAAGGGGTTATAGAAGGCCTTTGATACAGTTGTGATTTTGAGTATAGCCTTTAACCTATATATGGGGGGAAAATTATTGAATACAAATAAAATATTAGAGGATATGTTCTAGGAATGTATCATATACATTAGAGGTTCATCCAAGAAACACCTCCCTCCTTTTGAATTTTCCTACAATAATATATTTAATGGAATTTTTATGATTATTCCATATGAGGGCCTATATGTTAGGCCAAGTCATTCACCCATGTGTGGGTTAGATTCAGGATAAGACAAAATTATATGGCCTTATCTACTATAAGAGACTTCAGAGAAGGTAAAGATAATGGAGAAGTGAATGTCTACTAATTAGTAAAAGGTGAGATCTTAAATAGAGGGTTTCCAAAGACCTTTGGATTTACTGGGGGGACATCAGATATATATTTATGTTTATACTTGTTTTTATGATGTATGGATTAAGTGATAGTGAAAGTTATCACCTCATTATGTTGGGCCATTATAGATCTTAGAGATAGTTAGAATTCTAGCTTATGAGATAGATCTTAATTAGTGTTACTTGAAAAGGCTACGCATCTACTATATATATCTTCTACTTTATTACTTTTATGATCCCTATCATAATTTATCATCATGATGTTGTATTGGATAATGATCATTCCTTTGAGGAGTATCCTATCTAGAACATTGATTGTAGCATGAAAGATCTCTAAGATAAGTCAGTTACTTTGTTATGGGTGTTATTGAATCATGACTATGTATAGGATGGGATGTACGAGAGAGAGGCTGGTGAACAATCTTAGTGGACCAAGATTATAGAGACTTGGTTTTTGCCTAATAAGACATTGAAATATTTTTATGAATTTTTTGAGAGTTGGGTGGTGAGACTGCAAGAAATTATGAGGCCTGGAGTGCCCGAAATTAATTTTATAAAAATGTTAAGTGTTTTTATATTACATAGGCATGGATAACTAAAGAAAATGGTATATCTCTTAAATGATTGATCAGATTGTAAATATGAGACCATGGTTGGGTCCGAAACGCGGTGGTTACCCTAGGCGCAACATAAAATAAGTCTATGTGGGGCGTTCGGACCCCTCACTCATTGGCGGTGTGTTCAATGGATAAATTAAATTATTAATTTATTCATTTAATGTCTTGGATCTGAATAACTCATGGATGAGGGGTCGGATGAAAAATATAAGGCCAACGATGATCTCATAACATAGGATTCACCCTAGGTAGGGTATAATCTTTGTTAATGTCGGGTGTTCGGCTTATGCACCATCATGGGGAAATAATTAAATGATTAAATGATTATTTATTTAATTATTTAAAAACTCTTTTAACCTAATAAGAGGTTATAATTATGATGCTTTAAGGGTTTTGTCTTGTAATTTAGTTTTGTCAATGATGAAAAACCCTCTTTCCTCTCTTATCCTTCCCATTGACGATGATAAACCTTTGATTCTAGACGGATCAAGAAGGGGTGAGTGCAACAGATCCCAACGAACGAGTTCTTCACAAACGATCAATCCAATTCCCAAGTAGGACTCGCCTTTTAGTGTTTTACACCTCTAGATTAAAAGTTTGAGTAGATTGATATTTTTTCCTCGATCTGTGCCCCTCACTGCAGCCTTTTCATGTACCAGCATACAAGAATTGAATTATTTCTCATTTTTTAATACATGTTCTAACCCCCAGTTCCCCATTCTTATTAGTCGGGAAATAACGCTTGACTGACGACGTTTAAACCTTTGTTTCTGGTGCTTCTTCCTCCAATATTCTTCACGTTCATCATAGTTGGACCATGGAGTTGTGATTCGACTCTGTCGGGGTGGGTTCAAATGCGGTTGAACCCCTTAACTCTTTGTGGTGGAACGAACGACATTCAGATCAACGATTCGGGGATGAATTGATAAATGAACAGTATGGTGTTTGGTGAATGGACTAGATTATTACCGCAAGTGCGTGTTTGTGGTCAGATATGGTCAACACGGCGAGTATAAATAATTATTATTATTATTAATGATAATGATGGTGATCCATTGATAAAATTGAAGGAGGATTTATTATTATTATTTTAAATAATTAGGTTAATGGTGGCTTTTAGTTTGTGATTAATTAAACAGAATGATTTTAATTTAATATGATAACAACCATGAAAAAAATAATTTAATGGGATTAAATTAGAACATTAATAAAGGGTGTAATTATTATAAATTTTATTAATAATAACATTGAAGTTAGAAAGGATTTGGGGAGCCACACATAAGAAGCACATGGGGGAAGGAAGAGGCATGGTAATATAGGTGTGTGAGTGATTTTTTTTCATTTATTATCTTTTTATAATCATTATGATTTTAATGTAAATAATGTTAAAATAAAAAAATAAGGAGTCAATCATGGGTCTAATGCGCTGCACATATAGGAGGTTGATCATGGGTGTTGAATTGAAGAGAAAAAAAATTAAAATAAAATAATAATAATATAATTATGTAATAATTATTTTCATTGGGAAAACTGTGTTTCATCTATAACTTATATGTGCAACCTCAGTTTCATGAACCTTCAGTGGTAGTGCAACCTTGACTTCAAGACAGAAATTATGAGTCCAATATTGGATATCTTATTTTTGGGTTGTGGATCGGATACCCGAAACACTCAAATAATAATAATATATTATTATTATTAAATCTTCAACCCGCCATAACTCATGCGTGCGATTTCCGATTGACTTGCCATCAGTGGAGATGTGATCCTGTCATTAAGATAGCTGATTGAAGTCTAATTTTAAATTTTAAATTTTGGATTGTGGCCCGGGCCTTCCAAACACCCCAATAATATTATTATTATTATTATTATTGTCGCAGATTATTGCATCAGCTGTAACTCTCCCATATGACATCAGATTGGTGAGCCATCAGCGGTGTTGTGACCCTGACATTGAGACAGACCTTTCAGCACTAATTATAGGTGTTTAAACCGAAGGTGATGTGAGGGCCCCTTGAAGCAGGTTTGTACGCATTACAATGGAAATGCGACTTTTTTGCTGGGTATCCATTCTTGGAGAACGATTAGTCGAGCTCGTGTGTTTTTCTGAGAGGATAGCAATGGTGTGATTTGTACAATTTGTTTCAGGGCCATGGTTTGGGCCCCACATAACATCATTCAAGTGCAATGCAGTGACATATGATCTTTCCATTGGATGTTCGTTGAAGGTGAATGAATAGTCTATCTTGTGTGTTTTACTCCAAGGATCGCAACAGTGTGATCTGTTGGGTTATTTAGTTCCATCTAAAGAGGCATGAAAGTAAAAGTATGTTTTCTCCATTCATATTAACAATGAGCTTTGCACACTCGTCATCCTTCTGGCTAGAGATGTCATGTACTCTGAAAGTAAACTTGCACACCTAAGTGGTACTTGATTTGTAGTTTAGTACCTGAGTATGGAAGGGTACACGTCCAGGCGAAGAGGCGAGGGCACACAACGTGTGGGGCCCATACACATCATGTACCACATTAAAAATCTTTTATCTCTTGTATATCCATCTTTTAGACTCAGATGTTGGAATGTGAGTAGCCAATCCATAGAGTTTTTTAATGTATAATGTGATGGTTCCCTCTATAGTGGATTTTGAGATACGATGGGGGATGTTCAGGGTGTGACGCCTATTCGGGGCGACACCCAATGACTACAGCGGCATGTTTTATGAGAGGTATCGTCTAGTAGGGATGGCCAGTGTTCCTCAATGATTTCTGAGAGGTACCATCTAGCAGGGATGATAATATTTCCTCGATGCTTTTCTAATATGTACCATCCAATGAAGATGATTAGAGATCCTCGATACTTTTCCAAGATGTACTATCCAATGGGGATGATCAGAGTTACTCGATACCTTTCCGAGACGTACCATCCAGAAAGGATGTACAGAGTTACTCGATACTTTTCATGTCATACCATCTAGCGGGGATGATCAGAGTTCCTCAATTTGTTTTCGAGGCGTACTATCCAGTGGGGATGATTAGAGTTCCCCGATGTGTTTTTGAGATGTACCAAACCGCGTGAATGATCAAAGTTCCTTGATAACTTTCCAATACGTACCATTCAGAAGGGATGAATATTGTTCCTCAACGCTTTTCTGAGAGGTACCATCCAGCAAGGATGGCCAGTGATCCTCAGTGATTTCTGAGAGGTACCAACCAACATGGATGACCAGTGCATTTCTGGGATTACCCTCCCACTGGGCTGGGTAGCGTAATCCCCGAGGAGATATCATGCTGACACATAGCATAGTCCCTAAGATGACACCGATCTGACCCAGAGCGTAGTTTCCATGGAGATACTATGGTGACCCAGAGCATTGTCCCCAATGAGATATCGGTTTGACCCTCTAGTCGACCCAGGTAGTTTAGTCCCCGATGGTTCAGAGAAGACCCATGACCCCGAGACACGGTGGAGAGGCAGGGTTCGACTTACCTAAGGACCTACAAGGAAGATGGGCACTTTCCCCACTAATACGTGTCCTTTTGACGTGACTTAACACCATGTGGGTGAGTCAGTGCCACCGAAAGTGGATAGAATCAAGGTGTGGTGATTCGGGGCACTTTGACTTGTGCCTCTTAGGTAGATGCGACGAGATGCAGGGCATCACAACTGGTTTTTACTTTGGACTATTGGCTACTCACTTTCTTGTGCTGAGCTATGAGATAGAGATTCCTTTACTTTTGCGTTTGGGTTTCTTTGACTGAGCACACACACAGACAGACATATATATGTATGTATGTATGTATGTATGTATGTATGTATGTATGTATGTATGTATGTATATATGTATGTATGTATGTATGTATGTATGTATGTATGTATGTATGTATGTATGTATGTATGTATGTATGTATGTATGTATGTATGTATGTATCGATGTATGTATGTATGTATGTATGTATGTATGTATGTATGTATGTATGTATGTATATATGTATGTATGTATGCATGCATGCATGCATGCATGCATGCATGTATGTATGTATGTATGTATGTATGTATGTATGTATGTATGTATGTATGAATGTATGTATGTATGTATGTATGTATGTATGTATGTATGTATGTATGTATGTATGTATGTATGTATGTATGTATGTATGTATGTATGTATCTATGTATGTATGTATGTATGTATGTATGTATGTATGTATGTATGTATGTATGTATGTTTGTATCTATATCCTGTTCTCAGTTTCCACTCCATGGGTTTTGGTTACTCCCCTTCCAAGAGAGGGGAAGACGCGTGGGGTATGCCACGTGCTTTCTGTGTTTAGCTTCTCATGGTTAGACGAGTCCACTCTACTACTATAGGTAGCAAAGATTTGACAGGGAGTTCATCTTCACACCATTTTGATCTCCTTGTGTTTGTATGAGTCTACATTCACTCTCATTTTGGGTTTAGTTGTAATCATGTTTTCTTTTACTATGCATTGTTCCCATACTATACATTCCCTGTTATATATCTTATTGTTCCCCTATTTAGTACCTCTCTTGTTGCTCCCTCGAGCCTTTGGGGCATCCTACTGAGTATTTTCATACTCAGCACTGCTTAGACTTTGCTCTCATTTAGTGTGCCCTTGCAGATGATGGATAGGTTGATCGTGATATCAGAGGAGCTTAAGGATATGGGTGATTGGACCACATTTGATGGTTGTAGCTTGGAATTTAGTAGTTGTAATATCCCAATTGTTTTACTTTTTCACTTGTTACTAGGTTTTGGCACTTCTATTTGGGTTTGTATTTTCCCCCCTTTCCCTTTCAGCTTTAATTTTCTTGTACTTCTACTATTTAGAGGATGATTCATATATATGTTTGGATTCACATTTATCATAGTGTTGTATCTTGATTTCTTTTCCTTTGCACTTTTTTTGTGAGTTGGCTACGTGTGTGTGTGTGTACAGTTTCTTATAAAAAGGCCTCCACTAGTTTGTGGTTCCTTCAGTGCTAGTCGCCAGCCCCAGGCCTATAGAGGCTAGCTTAGGGTAGTTGCGGCATGAACCCTGATATTGTTGGGTAGTGAAAAAGTGGTATCAGAGGTGGTTTAACCCTTGGGACATTTTTCGGATGTTTCCACAAAAAGATCTTGGTTGGGTTTAGGGCAAAAATGTCGAAGTGTCTCGATAGTGGCTCTTAGGACAGGGAGTCCAGTGATGGTATGGGCAGCCGACGTATCCATTGACTAGGACCTTGACTACACACTTGTCGACTCGACATCCTTAGACAGTTGTTGCAGGGAATAATGGTACAAGCATCATATAGTATTGAGACATTGATTGTCCTTCTTGAGTCAGCTCTCCACTTCTGTTGATGTATATATATATATATATATTCTCATCTGAACACGGTACCCCTTAATAACATTCAAGATGTCTCTACGACAACAGCCATCTAGGATACTAGCTACGGTTCATGACAACGATCCCGTGAACGACGAGGCCTCAATTTAGGACCCATCATGTGAACCCCTTTCTCTGGGTGGGTAAGTAGCATCACCCCTACCTATTGAGAAGAAGACATCCCCAACAGAGTAGGTTGAGGACATCTGCAGGCTAATCGCACTTCGTGAGTTTCAGTACCAGAGACTGCTGAGGTTCTACGCTAAGCCAGACACTCAGACATCGGAGGATTGGCTAGAGTCATTTGTTCTCCTCTTCAGGCTTGTACAGACAGTGGTAGATTATATGGTGGCTTTGATAGTCGACATTTTCCCCGGATCAGTTGGATGTTGGTGGATCCTGGTAACTCAGATACACAATGAGTTGGCACTATCGTGGGATGACTTCTAGCAGTTGTTTCATGAGGAGTTTTACCCCTCATGTTTATTCTTCGTTTGACTTCAGAAGCTTCTCTAGTTATAGAAGGGAGGGATGATAGTGACTAAGTAAGCGAATAGGTTCACATACCTTCCATGCTACTCTCTAAACATGATCTATAATGGCTACTTCTTAGTGTAGATGTTTGAGAGGGGACTCTTCAGAGAGATTCGCGTTATCGTAGTTCCCTTATGCATCCCACCCTATAGAGGGGTGCTGGAGTAGGCATCGGTGACAAAGAGATTTTTGTCAGAAGAACGCCATACACCTGGTTGTGGCATTGAGCGCAATAGAGCTGAGATGTCTGTTGTAGCTAGTAGACACCAGATGATGAGATCTCAACTTGTGAGATCTTCTCATGATCAGTCTCAGGCATGTGGTTATATGTGTCCTAGAAAGCATAGTAGAATCTCGGTGGAAGAGTCTATTTGAATTTTGCACTCATAGTTTGGTTGTGTAGCCTATGTCCTTAGTGGGGAGTGCGGGAAGTCCCAGACTCACCTAGTGCGGAAAGTTTCAGAACAGTTAACTTACTTGCGACTGACCCCTATAGATAATTTGGGTAAAACTTTTCTTCAGTTGATGGTGTTGTCTCCTTTTCTTCTCGAGAATGTAAGGGAATCTCGGTTATGATGTACCGACTAAGTAAACCTACGGGACCAGATATCCTTGGATGTTTCACCATATGGTTATTCTGAAGGAGGGACTCAGGAGACTCTGTTCTAGTGACAAACAGTGATTCTATTGTGACATGGGAAGTAGAGGTTTTTCTGGGGAGGTAAACTGTTTCCTAAGTTTTATCAGGTCATTCAAAACGGTGCAAGGAGATGATGAGGTCTCATACCGCCCTGCCTTATCCCAAATAGTTGGAGTGGGTACACAACGTCTTACACTTGTTGCAACTAAAGAGATATTTTTGTGTTCCTACCCACATCATCAATTAAAGGATGTCTTATGATGGTGGACAAGCCCTTTGGTCCACATTCTTTGGCATCACAGAAACATACAGGTTTCTCTAGGAGCGGGAGAGCTAATTGTGGGCTCGGTATCCCGATTTTTTTTCCTAGATTTTCTTTTTGAGGATGAAAATTTTGAAGGAGGTAATAATTTAGAGAGCATTTTTTTCAAATAAGACTTTTAAATATTTCTATGAATATTTCCAGAGGTGGGTGCTAAGACGGCATGCAATTCTGAGGCACGGTGTGCCTGGAATTAATTTTATAAAAATGTAAATATTTTTATATTACACACACACAAATAACTAAAGAAAAATGGTATATCTGTTAAATGATTGATTAGATTGGAAATCTGAGACAACAGTTGGGTCCGAAATGCAGTGTTCACCCTAGGCATGACATAAAATAAGTTGGCATGGGACGTCAGGACCCCTCGCTCATTGGTGGTGTGTTAAATGGATAAATTAAATTATTAATTTATTCATTTAATGGTTCAGACATGAATAACTCATGGATGAGGGCTCGGATGAAAAAATTAAAGCCACCGATGAGCTTATAACATAGGATTTACCCTAGGAAGGGTATAACCTTTGTCAGCATCTGGTGTTCGGCCTTTGTGCCATCGTGGAAAAATTATTAAATAATTAAATGATTATTTATTTAATTGTTTAAAAACTCTTTTAACCTAATAAGAGGTTATAAATATGAGGCTTTAAGGGTTTGGGCTTGTAATTTAGTTTTTCCAGTGATGAAAACCCCTTTATTCCTATCCTATCTTTCCCATTGACGATGGAAAACCATTGATTCTAGACGAATCAAGAAGCATCAAGTGCAACAGATCCTGACGAACATGTTCTTCACCAACGATCGATCCAATTGCCAGCTAGGACTCATCTTTTGGTGTTTTACACCTCTGGATTAAAATTTTGAGTAGATTGATATTTTTTCCTCGATTTTCACCGCTCGCTACAGCCTTTTCAGTGCCAACATACAAGAATTGAATTATTTCACATCGTTTAATGTATGTTCTACCCCCAGTGCTGCATTATTTTCCGTCGGCCAATAGCGTTTGACCAACAACGTTTGAACCTTTGTTTTTGGTACTTCTTCCCCCACCATTATTCGTATTTATCATTTTTGGACCTTAGAGTCATGATTTGACTCTGTCTTGGTAGGTTCGAATGTAGTCGGACCCCCTAACTCTTTACAGTTGAATGAACGACATGCAGATCGAAAATTTGGGGATGAATTGATAAATGAGCGGTATGGTGTTTGGTGAACAGACCAGATCATTACCGCATGTGTGTGTCTCTGGTTGAATATGGACAACACGACGAGCATAATTAATAATAATAATAACTAATGATAATTATGGTGACATGTTGATAAAAATGAAGGAGGATTTATTATTACTATTTTAAATAATAAGGGTAATGGTGGCTTGTAGTGTGTGATTAAATTATTGGAATGGGTTTAATATAATATGAGAATAACCATGATAAACTAATTTAATGGGATTAAATTAGAACATTAATGATCAGTGTTATTATTATTAATTTTATTAATAATAACATTGAAGTGAGAAAGGAGTTGGGGCGCCACACACAAGCAGTGCATTTGGGGAAGAGGATGTGTGGAAATAGAGGTGTGTGAGTGAATTTTTTCATTTATTCACATTTTATAATCATTATGATCTTAATGCCAATAATGTTAAAATAAAATAAATAAGGGGTAAATCATGGGGCTAATGTGCTGCACATATCTGAGGTTGAGTGTGGGTCTTGAATTGAAGTGAAAGAAATAGTTAAATAAACTAATAATAATATAATAATGTTATTATTATTTTTGTTGGGAAAACCGTGTTTCGCCAGTAAAATATCCGTGCGACATCGGTTCAGAAACTATCAGTGGCAGTGAGACCCTGACTTCGAGAAAGAAATTATGATTCCAATATTGGATGTATTTTTTTGGGTTGTGGATCAGATACCCAAAACACTCAAATAATTATAATATAAAATTATTATCAAATCTTCTACTGGCCATAACTCCTACGTAAGACAACCAATTGACTTGCTGTCAGCGGCGACGTGATCTTGTCATTAAGATGATCAATTCAAGTCTAATGTTGAATTTTAAATTCTGATTTGTGGCTCATGCCTTTGAAACACCCCAATAATAATAATAATAATTTTGTCACGGAATATTGCATCAGTTGTAACTCTCCCATTCGAAATGGATTGGGGAGTCATCAGCAGAGTTGTGACCCTAACATTGATATAGAATTTTCAAGAATAATTACAGTTGTTTAAACCAAAGTAGAGGTGCGGGCCCCATGAAGCTAGTTTACACACATTACGGTGGAAGGAGACTTTTTCACCGGCTATCCATTATGGGCGAACGATTTGTCGATCCCGTGGGTTTTTATGAGAGGATCACAATGGCGTGATCTGTAAAATTTGTTTTGGGACCAAGGTGTGGGGCCCATTTAACGTTATTCAAGCGCAATGCGGCGACATACGACCATTCCATCAGATTTCAATTCAGGGCGAATGAATAGTCAATCTTGTGCGTCTTACTCCAAGGATCTCAATGGTGTGACTTGTTTGGTTATCTAGTGCCATTTGAGGAGGCCTGCGAGTAATATTTCAGTTTCTCCCTTCAGTTTAATAATGATAATTGCACGCTCCTCAGCCTTTTGGCTAAATATGTCATGTACTCTAGGAGTACACTTGCACACCTAAGGGGTACTTGTTTTTCAGTTTAGTACCCAAGTATCGAAAGGTACACTGCCAGGCGAAGAGGTGAGGCCATACAAGTTGTGGGCCCCACACGCATCGTGCACCACTTTACGAATCTTCTATCTCTTATATCTCCCTCTTTTGGACTCAGACTTTGTCATATGAGTATCCTATCATGAGTATTTTTTCGCGTAGAATGTGATGGTGCCCTCCACAGTGGATTTCGAGATACGATGGGATATGTTCAGGGTGTGATGCCTATTTGGGGTGACACCCAATGAATATAGTAGCATGTTTTATGAGAGTAATCATACAATAGGGATGGATTGTGTTCCTTAATGATTTCTGGGAGGTACCATCCAACATGGATTATAAGAGTTCCACGATGCTTTTCCAAGATATACCATCCAGTGAGGATGATCAGAGTTCCTCAATACTTTTTCGAGACGTACCATCCAGCATGGATGATCAGAGTTTCATGATGTGTTTTCAAGATGTACCATCCAACAGTGATGATCAGAGTTCCTCGATACCTTTCCAAGATGTACCATCCAGTGTGGATGATCAGAGTTCCTCAATACTTTTCTGAGAAGTATCATCCATCAGGGATGATCAAAGTTCCTCAATGTGTTTTCGAGACGTACCATCTAGTGGGGATGATCGGAGTTCCTCAATGTGTTTTCGAGATGTACCAACCAGCAGGAATGATCAGAGTTCTTCAATACCTTTCTGAGATGTACCATCTAGAAGGGATGATCAGTGTTCCTCAGTTCTTTTCTAAGAGGTACCATCTAGTTGGGATAACCAATGATCATCAATGCTTTCTGAGAGGTACCATTCATCATGGATGACTAGTGTAGTTCTGGGTTGACCCTCCCATCGGGCCGGGTAGCATAGTCCCTGAGGAGATATCACGATGACCCAGAGCGTAGTCCCTGAGGAGATACGGGCCTAACCCAGAGCATAGTCTCTGAGGAGATACCGGGCTGACCCAGAGCGTAGTCCTCGAGGAGATATCTGGCTGACCCTCCTACCGAGCCAGGTATTGTAGTTCCTGGTGGTTTAGAGAAGACCCACAGTCGTGCGACACAGTGGCGAGGTATGGTACGACTTACTTAAGGACCCACAAGGAATATGAGAACTTTTCCCACTAAGATGCATCCTTGTGATGCGACTTAAAACATTTCGGGTGAGTTAGTGCTGCCCAATGTGGATAGTATTGAGGTGTGGTGATTTGGACCCCTTTAACTTGTGCCTCTTAGGCAGATGTGACGAGATGTAGGGCACCTCAGATGGTTTTTACATGGGACTATTGGCTACTCACTTTCTTGGGATTAGATATGATATAGATATCCCCTCACTACCTAGTTTGGGTTTCTTTGGCTGAGCACGTATATATATATATATCTATATATATATCTTGTTCCCAATGCCAACTACATGGGTTTTGGTTATTCCCCTTCCAAAAGAGGCAAAGAAATGTGGGGTATGACACATGATTTTTGTGTTTATATTCTTATGGTTGGACGAGTCCACTCTCCTACTATAGGTAGAAAAGATTATATGGGGTGTTCATCTCCTCACCATTTGGAGATCCTTGTGTTTGGATGATTCTACATTCACTCTCTTATTGGGTTGAGTTGTACTCCTATTCAATTTCACTGTACTTCATTCCCATACTGGTCTTCTTCTGTTATATGTCTTACTGATCCCATCTTCAGTACCTCTCTTGTTTCTCCCTCGAGCCGTTGGGGCATCCTACAGAGTATTCTCATACTCACCCTTTCCGGGGATTTTCCCACATTTGGTGTGCCCTTGAAGACAACAGACATGTTTATCATGATATAAGAGGAGCTTAGGGATACGGGTTCTTGGACCGCATGTGATGGTCGTAGCTTGGGATTTACGAGTGAGATTCTCCCGGTTGTTTTACATTTTAACCTGTTGTCAGGTTGTGGCACTTTTCTATTTGGGTGTGTATTTTTTCCTTTTCATTTTTTGCTTTACATTTCTTGTACTTGTACTATTTTGAGGTTGACACATATATATGTTTGGATTACCTTTTATCACAGTGTTGAATCTTGATTTCTTTTCCTTTAATCTTTTGAAGTGAGTTGGCAACGTGTGTGTGTACAGTTTCTCAGGAAAAGGCCTCCCCTAGTTTTTTGTTCCTTCTGCGCTAGTCGCCAGCCCCTAGCCTCTGGAGGCAGGCTTGGGGTAGTTGGGGCTCGAACCCCAGTACAGGTCGGGTCATGACAAAGATTTTCTTAAATGATGATTTATCACCCATGGTAGGATGTCTTGAGGATTACTTGTTTTAAATAGGGGGTTGTACAATACCAACTTTTTCAAAAGATATATAACCCATATAAATTTCATTAAGCCTTTATATTCACTAAATTGGTGTTCCTAAGAGAAAATGAAGTAGTTAGTAATTGGTCAGGGCTATTTTAGATACTAGATCATCAGATATGGTAAATTTAGACAAATAATCTCAGTTAGGTCATGGTTAAGGAGAACAATGGAAATCAACCATGATGTCCTTGAGAGGAGATGCATTGTTTTTCTTAAAAGTGAATTGGGGGTTCCAATTCTATGCAAGGGAGCTATAGAAAATTGAAAATGATATTCAAGGGTAGGTTATAGTTTTCTCAAACCATTTTATTAGCCACACAAAGAGTGCCACCTAATGAGTGGTTTCATATGGTTTAGGAACACAGTTGGAATATTGTGTGGCCAAACCATGAACATTATAAAAGTGTATAAAATTCACATTTTTTAAAACACTTGTATAATTGTAACCCATGTTTTCCTTCCTATCCACATAAAGAAATTTATAAGACACATGATTTCACCTCGTCGTCATATTCTATAGTCAATGTGAACCATTTTTCATAGGATGTCTAATTCCTTGGTCATTGGTATTTTTTGATAGCTAACGAAAAGACCTTAAGACCTCTAATATTATTCATTTTTTATATCAACATCAATAAATATATTTCTTATGGATCTAAAATACCATATTTTCTCTAAATTTATCTATTGCACTAATTTATCGCAACTCAGTTCAAAATAATGGATAAAAACAGATGAGTAGTGTACTATCGAGATAAGGTGGGTCCTATTGTAGTTTTTTTCTAATGAAATTTAATTTTATATCATGTATTTCTATTGGTAAATCATATATTCTTCATTTTTTAATAAAACTATAATTTTCATAATCTAATTTTATAGAGTTATTAGGAATTCCATTGTATACCCTCGTACTAAATGGAGAATGAACCATTTGGCTAGTGACAACTCTTAAGGTGTGTCTATGAAATGTTCCTTGACATACTCAATGTTTATGTTTCTAATCCATATTCTAAAGGGTCTTGGATTGATGCATAAATAAATGACTAAATTGAATTAAATTGATGTGAGTGGTATGACCATGTCATATGACTCCTATGTAATTAATAGATTATTCCCTTTATAAAAAATGTTAATGGTCTATAAATTATCCATTTCCTTATATCAAAGTATGACTAGATTTTACTAAATGATACTCGGGCATGGAATATCATATACATGTAATAGCCAATCATGTAATCACTTATAATTTTAATAATTGGAAATAAATTCCTCTATTAATTGGGATATTGGAGAATGACATCCCTTATTATTTGTAATACTTGGGAATGATGCCCCTTATAAATTTTGAAATGTTCTCATGGTGTCCCAAATTTATTATGATATGTGGGTATAGAATAAAAAATGATTTATGAAATAAGGGAATGGTGTTCCATAAAATATTATGAGGTTCTTATGACTATTCAAGGATGATTGATTTTCACCGCCATCCCTAAGAAGTATTGGTACCTATATATATGGATATATATATGTCTCAGAGTATATAATACATATATATATACATACATATATATATTGCAACACATGATCAATGCTTTCAAGGATGAGGATGATGATGGTAGTATCACCCTAGTGTACTTTCGAAACTAGATATAGGTTTTTTTCCATTTATATATCTATTTTATATTGTCACGTCTCCACGCAATAATTTTATATAAACTTTTTTGGATAGTTATAGACATAATTTTTGGTGTCCAACTTCATATATCTCACACCCTATTCGGGTTATTGATTGGTACCTAAATAAATGTCATGGATATTAGAAGGGACTATGGAAAGTATCCATCCTTGGATGGTTGATTTTATTGTGGTATAATGGGATATAGCACATGATCATTATTTTTTTATGACTTTTATGGTATTTTTTGGATCTAGTATTTTTATTCTTATTTCTTTACTGCATACTAATTTTTTATACTGTTGTGGCCTTCTATGATGATGAGGATATAGTCTCCCCACCATACCATAGTAGAGTCTTCATATATGTCATAAGCTTATGGATTAAAAGGATGTTTTATTGATTCATATTTTGTACCGGCATGGGCCAACATTTTTGTAGCACTCGGTTTGGGATGTTATAGACCCGCAATGATATAATTTTAAAAGTTCCACCAAACCCATTTCCTTGGGATATGTCAATGGTTCCACAAACAATAGGTGATTTAACATAGAAAATTAAGGATAAGAAAAAATGGAAAGGTCTTACCTAGTTATTTGGGCATGATATTCAGTTTTTAATCAACATAACTTATCAAGAAAAATAAAAATAATCAAAACAACTATATGATTCATGTATGTGAAAAATAAAATGCAATTAAAATACTAATAAAAATTTAGAGTAATACAAAAATACAAGTTGGATAAAAAATATAATGGATTTACTCATGAAAAAACACTGATGCAGCATTACTATATCCACTTCATGACATAAATTCACATTTATAAAAAATTATGAGGGTGTAGAATCATGATTTTCCACTTTGGAAATTAAATACTTTTCCATTACCTATGTCATGAAGAACAAAATATTTATGAACACCAAAGTGCATTTGTATGGGGGTGTGATCATACCTAGTATACATTCCCTAAGATACATCATAACTCACATCACTTTGATATGAAGACATTAGCTCAATGATTAAAATATTATGTTTTAATAATGAGTGATAAATAAATACAGTTTTCCAATTTAATACAATAGAAATTAAAAACCAAAAAAATATCAATAAATAGAATGTGAAACACCCAATACACATCAATTAACTCTCTCAAACATACATATTTAATAACAATAAAAATATTCATGATTAGTGATATGTACATCTATAAAAAATCACTTAGTTATATGCCTTCATCTCCCCTAGTATGGAATCGAGTTCAAATTATATACCTACATGGCCTAGAACAATGAAAATATAAATTCACCCCACCATTTTATTTCACCTTACAAACAATATGATTACACATAAATACATTCTTTATTTTAAACATTTCTTATAATATCATTATTTCATTAAGACAAAAATATAAATTAAAACTATAATTTAGAATATGTTTTACTAAAACTGTTAAAATAAAAAATATTTTTACATCATAATCCAAGAGGGTTTTACATTATTTAGACATCCAAAATTTCCTTTTTTTAATAAAAAATAGTTTTATAAAGGTAATCCATCAAGTACTAGAACAATATGAGATGATATAGAATCATCATACCTCACAATGGGTGATTAAAATGAGTAACTACATAATGAATCCCCTATATATGGGATAAAAACTCATTTACTTTGGTATATCCATTTAAGATCAAGTTAATACACATAATTTATCATAGATCAATCCATACCTGATTCAATCTAACATCATGTGTGAGAAAAGACAATGATATTTAAAGAGAAAGACAAAGAATATGGTCTTACCATTGATTCTGGAGATAAAAAACATATATCTATCAAATCCAGATTTTTTATCAAAGGGATCCACTTTGAAATCCAAGGAGAGGAGTATCATATTAGATACTAAGAGGATAGGTGAAAATTAGGGTTCCAATGGATAAAATATAGTTAAATTATAATTTTCATATTATTAAACTGCAATGTCATGATTAGCCCAAATGGTTTGTGAAATCATGTGATGAATGTGAACATGATACTACCTTAAAACCACCAACTCACATGGTTGGTTCACACTGACTGACTAAAAGATAATTTTTAATTCAATGGGTGGTGCAAGACCCAAATAAAGACAGAGATACCCTCAAGGAGGGTGGAAATGGTGGAGGCTCAGGAAATCCCCAAGGTTAAAACATCTAAATTCCATAAGAAGATACCCCAATCAATCAAAAATGATGAACAAGTCTTTTGGGTTCCCCATACGATCAAGAAAAATCAGTTTAACAATTAGATTCTCTTGAAATATGCTTTACCCACCGACTACCATTAGTGTCCAACGTGGAACTTCTAGATAGGTATGCTAACTCCCTAGGAGCCCTGAATATTCCCTCAATATCTATATACAAGGTTTCTAATGGGAACACACATGGTTTGAAAGGATATTCCCTCATCTTCTACAACATCCATCCCTCCTTAGCTTGTAACATGGCATCTTGGATAAAATAATATGGTTTCCCCTAACAAAGTACAAACCATGTACCCATACAAACACTATAATTAAAAAACATAAAATCTATAAATAATATCTTGAAACTCAATCCATATACTATATAATAACATATTAAAAAATAAAATATTAATGTATATGAAACTAGGGGTTTCATGGTGACATGATGAAAATAATATATACATTAATCATAAAAATGAAAAAAATATGAGAAGTAAATAATCTATACAATAATGTCATACTTCATAAATCAATGTGGTATCATGTGGTTTCCCAAAAGAAAAAATCCTTGAGGTATATTAGTTATTTTCAGGTGAATAATTATTAGGACCAATAGGGGCCTATATACCCTGAGAGGGGGGTGAATCAGGGTATGAATATTCTTTTTCAAAGTCCTTCCTACCCCACTGGATCTTGACCTCTTTATTACAAGGGTCACTTTGTTTTCACTTGTGTGTTTATTATGATCACTTCTTTTCTTCTTTATCTGATGATGATGCTTTAAATGAAACGCAGGGAAGTCATCAGGCAGACACAATGATTTTTACTTGGTTCACCCTCACTAGGCTATGTCCAAGGAGAATATGCCGAAAAGTTGTCGGTTGTACCAAATTCAACTATTATTCACTAGATGTGGATACAATGGTTTGGGATAGATCACTTCTATTCCCAGGCTAACTGCCTTTACAAGGTTTATGGTTAGCTCACTGCTTTCCCAAGGGACACTCCCTATTTATATCTCTCTGGCTCACTGCCAGTGGAGAGGATCACCTTTTTCCTCTTCCTTTGCTCACTGCTTTGGAAAGTATCCACTCACAGTTTATAGACCTATAGGTCTCTTCATTTGCATGAAGGAATGCATATTCCTCTGTATGTAGATGCTCTGTTGAAGTCAAACTTTCACCCATAGATGAATACCTCTTTGCACCGAAGGTATCGGGAAATCCCCCAGCTTCCACGCAGTCCTGAATCACTACTAGAAATCAAACTTACTTGGCGTCCTTCTATAAAGTGGCGTGCAAGTCTTGGCATGCAAGGCAACACTGGCGCACAAGTATTTCTTAATACTTGCGCGACTCAAGCTTAAGCTTCCCAAAAATTACGCGACATACTTCCTTTTACGCCCAAACCAACATTTTCACGCAACTACCGATCGGCGTGCAACTTCAACACTGGTGCGCAAGTCCCTACTTGCGTGACCACACACCACCTACGCAACTACCACACCTTCGTGACGAGAGCTCTGATTTTTCTGAGTATTGAACTACGTAATAAATGAGTACGGGTGGTCCAGTATTTATAGGCAATTGAACTACCTGCACGATGGCGCGCAAGTCTTTGCCCGCAAGTCCTCTGTCCCCCTGGACACTTGCGCGACCAAACCAAATACATGCGTGACCCTCTTTACTTTTCCATATTTTGATCTTCTGATCTTGAAAAACACTAGGCGCACAAGTTCTCATGTCTCCTAGGCATCGGCGCGCAAGTCTCTTCACGGCGAGCAATTCAGCTGCGCGACCTCACCAATACTTGAGCGACCCTTATCCCTTTTCCATATTTTGATGATATGATCTTGAAAAACATATGGTGTGCAAGTTTCCAAGCTTTCAAGTATACAGTACGCAAGTCCCTTTTCCATAAACCACTTTTCTCCATTTGATGATTTCTAGACCCAAAAAATTGGAAAACACTGGAAAATGGCACCACCTTGTATCAGTTCTTTTTACGCCACCTCCAGATCATCCATCTCTTTGTCGATGTTCTTGAATAAAATATGGATCGATAACCAATGCTCTTGAACTTGAAATTCCACCATGAAATCCTCTTTGTCAACAAATTTATATATCATGGTTTTCTTTGTCAACAATCATATCACTGATGTCCACTTTGTCAACAAACACAATCACCTCAAAAATGATTCAATGATGCCTTGAGAGATTTTTGCCCAACGATCTCCCCCTTTGGGTTTGTTGAAAACTCTTCCATAAAAAGTTACATCATTGATTCTTCAGCCACTATTCACCTCATTGTGATTTTGACAGCGATCAAGGAATTGCTCAACACATATTCTAAGCCCATATGAGCAATGCTCGGTGTAAGAAACAAGAGTAAAAGAAAAGCTCCTCAATGAATCACTTCATCTCTAACATCCACTGTTGACACCAAACTGATACCAATTTTTACCAAACTGATACCAATTGTTGGAAATCTTCTTACCACATTACAACAACTCTCTCTTGCTTTTCTCACAATCCTCAGCTGTCCTGATATCTATTCTTGGATTGATCACATCTAGCATCGTCAGATTTGATATGCTCCCCCTTTCTTCTCACAGCTACAACTCTTGTCAGCTGCAAAACCTCTTTAGCCTTATTTCCTATGTTGTCCAAGCTAAGCTCTGGCTAAGCATGTTCAACTAGCTTCAACTCCCCCTATCTGGCTACTCCACCTGTCAGCTTCTCCCCATATCATTCATGATTTATCAAATATCCACATTGTCTCCCCCTTGAACACTCACTATTTTCTCCCCCTTTGTCAACAAACCTAAAGGCCACGCCTTTGCATTCTGTAACAGAGTAGAGAACACATCAGCATATTAGGGAAAAACACATCATACCTCGGGGATAGGGGATTCACATCCATACACTTTTAAGTGCGGGGAATCGACTGAACTCCTAGAGCCAGTCGATGCCTCTCAAAATCTTCCTTCGGTAAGGCCTTTGTCAGAATGTCTGCAACCTGTAGCTCTGTAGGCACATACTCCAACTTCACGATTCCCTGCTCAACCTTCTCTTTGATTAAATGATATTTGATCTCAATGTGCTTTTTCCTTGAGTGATGGATGGTATTTTTTCTCAGATTGATAGAACTTGAGTTATCACACTGGATTCCGATCGGAGACTTCACTTCAACTCCCATATCTTCAAGCTACTACTTCATCCACAATAACTGTGTGCATACTTGAGTGGCCGCAATATACTCAGATTCTGTAGTGCTCAATGAAATGCAGTCTTGCTTCTTTCTAAACCAAGAAATACACAATCCACCAAGATAGAATGCACCACCTGACGTTGATTTTCTATCATCCGTTGAACCGGCCCAGTCTGCATCAGTATATCACAATAACTCTATCTGAGATTTGTCAGTATATGTCAAGCTGAAATCCATTATTCCCTGGATATAACGAATTATTATTTTCACTGCAAGCATTTTTATTTCCATGGAATTACTCTGATATCTCGCTGCTTGGCATGTGGTGAGAAAAATATCAGGCCTTGTTGCGGTCAAGTACAACAAACATGCAATGATTTGCCTATATTCTGTGATATTAACTGCCTTGCCATCCTCATCTTTTGATAATTTCATCCGGGTAGCAGCCGGAGTCTTCATCTCCTTGGAATTTTCCCTTCCAAATCTTCTCAGAACCTCCTTAGCATACTTTTATTGAGAAATGAATGTTCCATTCCTTCCTTGTGTCACCAAGTCATGAATAAGAAAACCATTTGGCTGCTCGATATGCAATTCTTCCTCTATAAATCCATTCATGAATGCAGATTTGACATCCATCTGGAAGACTTTGAACTTCCCTTTCACTGCAACGGCTAAGAATAATCTGGTTGTCTCTAGATTTGAAACTAGTGAAAATGTCTCATCAACTTCAATATCTTCTTTCTAGGAGTATCCTTTTCACACCATTCGTGCTTTGTTTTGAATCACTATGCCATCATTATTCATCTTGTTGTAAAAGACCCATTTAATCTTGATGACCTCTTTATCTCGTCTCCTTGAAGCAATCTCCCATGTCTGATTCTTCTCAATCTGATTTAGGTCTTCATTCATGGCCGGAACCCAGTTATCATCATCAGCTGCATCATCAAATCATTTCGACTCAACCTGTGATAGTAATGATGTCTGCTGCAGTGATTTCATTCTTCTTGTCTAAACTAGAGATCACTGATCACTGATGATATTCTGCCTGTTGATTTCAGATCGACTCTTTGGATTTTGTGCAGAAAATGATTTTACATCCACGTACTCGCCATCAGTATTTTCTTATGAATCAACTTCAGCCACTTCTTCTCTCCCTGAGTCTCTTAGCACTTCCTCATCACATTAATCATGAATTTTCTCTTTGTTTCATTGTTCAGTGGAAAAAATTCTTTCAGCTACTTTTCTGAGCTTCTTGTTGAAACATTGTTGATTCTCTCTTGCAGCTTCTTAGTATCCTGAAAACAGTCAGCTGATACCACATTGTTAGAGAAAAATAAATAAGCATGGAATTCAATATTATTGTTTCTTCTCCTTGTGTTTATTTATTCCCTCAATAGGCAACACATGAGCTGAGTCATCCAATTATTTCTTTGATGGCTCTTGTATCTGATTTTGTTATTGAATTCTCCCCCTATGTTATGCAACACTTCCTAAGGTTAGGCCTAACTTTTAGACCCATAACATTCTTCTTTTTCTGCATCATCTATTCTCATATTCCACTTGGAATTGAGCCATTAACAAAATCTCTAAGCCAACTGAGTTGGAACTTGGTGTAGGAAACAAGATATAGAGTTAATAACACAATCACTTCCTAGTGTTCTCTGTTGCTCCCTTTCTTCATTAACTCTAGTAACTAATTTGAATCAATTGAAACTCTAGAGCATATCACTTCTCCACATTGCATCATTATATGACACTTCCTCTTGGATCATATCTCCATAGAACCTGAAACACTTGAATCATTAGTTAATATCATTTATATACATAGGGAGAGGGTGCTTCTAGATTCCTCAAGAAGAAGATTGTGGTTGATCCTGATGGCTCAACCCTTTGATTCTTTCTTGGAGCGCATCACACTATTTTCTTGCTTCCTCCAGCTTCCTAGACAACTTCAACTGCTCTGGCCATATGACTAAGAATTCATTACCAGCATGCTGAGCCTTTTTCAGATATGATGTTCCTGTAGGCCTAGACTTTCTCGCAATTTGGGGTTTAAGCCCACTAGTACACATTTCTTTCATTGATGTTCTACCAAAATTCCATTTTCCTTGATTATTTCTCTGAGTAGGAATCTCCTTTCTTGTCATCTTCCCTTGATTCTTCCACCATTGTAGGGATTTTCCTTTTTCTTCGAGTCCTCTCCGTGGCACATGACTTGTGAATTTTTTAATGCATTCATTGTTTATCTGCCTTTTATCAGATTTATGAGTCACCACCATATTTTTCATTTTTTGTGGGTCCACCACTGAACATACATTCTCCTTATTCGTAGCTATAGTGTTTCCTCCCTTTTTCTTCCAGATATGTTCTTTCTTAGAGGGCAGTTGTGAGTGTGACAGAGGAGGTGACAGATACACCTTTCTTTCAGCTCCATGTGATTCCCCTGAGGCTCTAAGCCTATTCTTCACCTTACCACATTGTCTCCATGTGTATATTTTCTCATTCTGCATCACTGGAGTCAAAATTCTCTTTCTGGGTTCCTTTTCCTTCCCTGCTTTCTTCTTGCTACAATGTCTGGCCAAATGACCATGATCAGAACATATGAAACATCTTCAATCAAATACATACCTCATTTCATCATTTATATGATGAGATGTTGATGTAGCTTGAGTTATTCCTCTGAAATTGAGATCCTGAGCATCCTGACACAAACTCATTGTGTGTCCCTTTCTACCACAGTAGTAGCATTGGATGAATGTTTTTCTATGAGAGACTCTTCTCTCTGATTTTTCATGATGCTTCTTCTTATTCTCATATTTAGTAATGTTTTTGTTTTCACAGCCTGAAATGTATTCTAGATCCTCTGAACAGAAGCTTGATGTGTGGCCATGAATCCCAGAGAAAAAGCACATGTCATCACTTCTTTTTGTAACTATACTCTTAGGCCTATCTCCAGCACCTATATGTTTTTCTCCACTCCTGGAACTATTCATGGATTTCATTCTACCATGCACGGGAGGGGATTCATCAAATCCAATGCCAGATTTTCCCAAACTATATGGTCTTTGAGATGAGAAAATATTTTGTTGTTTCTCTTCAGAAATTTCATATTTTTTCTTCATTTTTTCATCACTTGATGAAGGACAATCAAATAGTAAGTGCAGAGCGCCCTTGAACATAGTCTTGTCTTTGTATTTAGATTTCTCCATTTCTTTCTTGACTGATTCTATTTCACCCTCCATTTTCTGAATCTTCTTATCTCTTGATTCAGGTTGAGCATCGAGTTCTTTTCCGAGATTCTTCTCGCTACTCACCTCATCTTCTAGTTCATGTGTGAGATTTTCCACCATGTCACTTTTCTCCCTCACTTTAAATTTTTCTTCATCAATAGAATCAAAACAACATGCATTCTCTTGCTGTGGCCTTTGATTCTTTTGAACTAGCTCAGACAACTGTGTAGCTAGATCATCATTTCTAGATTTCAGATTTTGAACTACATTAGAATTTTGATTTACTTCACAGCCATCAGCCTTTTGTTTTCATTTCATTCTTGCCATTTCTTGTAGTTTATCACCTTGAGAATCATTCTTCTCCTTTAGGTCAGTAGCCACATCAATAATCCTTTGATTTTAGCCTCTTATCTTATTGACCTCAATCTCAAATACTTTGATCCAGATATCTTTAGATTTGACTTCTTCATCCAACTTCCGGTCCACTTCCTTTGTCATGTTGACAACATCTATTGGTGGACTCCTTCTTGAATCTTCATCATCATCAGTTGATTCGTCATCACATTGGTGTTCATCTACTACACTCATTCTTAAATCATGATTGAGTTAATCAATCTTTTCCCTATCAGATTCATCCAGGCCTTCTTTCAGTAAGTTGTTTGATTCTGTTAATTGAATCACACTTTTTCCATACACACATCCACACTGAGGAATACCACCTAACTTCTGATTCTTCTTTGATGTGTTTCCCTTTGAAATATCACAATATGATAAGACCATATTGGATATTTGACCACATAGATCGACTACAAGTATTCGGATCAAACATATCTGATAAAATAAACCTTGCTCTGATACCAATTGTTAGGACCAATAGGGACATATATACCTTGAGAGGGGGGGTGAATCAGGGTATGGATATTCTTTTTCAAAGTCCTTCCAGTCCCAATTGATATTGACCTCTTTATTACAAGGGTCAATTTGTTTGAACTTGTGTGTTTATTATGATCAATTATTTTCTTCTTTATCTGATTATGATGCTTTAAATGAAATGCAGGGAAGTAAGCAGGAAGACACAGAGATTTTTACTTGGTTCACCCTCACTGGGCTACGTCCAAGGAGCATACGCCAACAAGTTTCCGGTCATACCAAATTCCACTATTCTTCACTATATGTGGATATAAATGTTCGGGATAGATCACTTCTATTCCCAAGATCACTTCCTTTACATGGTTTAGGTTCAGCTCACTGATTTCCCAAGGGACACTCCCTGTTTCTCTCTCTGGCTCACTGCTAGTAGAGAGGATCACCTTCTTCCTCTTCCTTTTCTCACTACTCTAGAAAGGATCCACTCACAGTTTATAGACCTGTTGGTCTCTTCATTTTAATGATGGAATGAATCTTCCTTTATATGTAGATTCTATATTGAAGTCCAAATTTCACCCGTAGATGAATATCTCTTTGTACTGAAGGTATCGGGTAATCCCCCAGCTTCCACGCAGTCCTGAATCACTGCCAGAAATCAACATTACTTGGCACCCTTCTCTAAGGCGGCGCACAAGTCTCAGCACGCATGTCAACACAGGCACGCAAGTATTTCTTAGCACTTGCGCGACTCAAGCTTAAGCTTCTCCAAACTTGCACGGTGTACTTCCTTTTACGCCCAAACCAACATTGGCGTGCAACTACCAACTAGCGCGAAACTTCAACACTGGCGCGCAAGTCCCTACTTGCGCGACCACACACCACCTGCGCGATTACCACACCTGCATGATGGGAGCTCTGATTTTTCTAAGTATTTAACTCTGAAAGAAATGAGGAGGGGTGGTCCAGTATTTATAGGCATTTGAACTACCTCGTGATGGTGTGCAAGTCAACACTCAGTGTGCAAGTCTCATCACGCAAGTCCTCCATCCCCCTGGACAATTGCCCGAACAAACCAAATACCTGCGCGACCCTCTTTACTTTGCCATATTTTGATCTGTGATCTTGAAAAACACTAGGCGCGCAAGTTCCCAATCCTCATAGGCATCGGCGTGCAAGTCTCTTCACGGTTCGCAAGTCACCTGTGCGACCTCACCAATACTTGAGTGACCCTTGTCCCTTTTTCATATTTTGATGATCTGATATTGAAAAACATATGGCGCTCATGATTACAAGGCTTTAAGTATACGGTGCACAAGTCCCTCTTCCAAAAACCACTTTTCTCCATTTGACGATTTTTAGGCCCAAAAATTTGGCAAACCCTGGAAAACAGCGCCACCTTGTATCTGTTCTTTTTATGCCACCTCCAGATCATCCATCTCTTTGTCGATATTCTTGAATCAAACATGGATTGATAACCACAACTCTTGAACTCGACATTCCACCATGAAATCCCTTTTGTCAAAAAATTAAATGTCATGGTTTTATTTGTCAACAATCACATCACTGAGGTCCACTTTTTCAACAAACACAATCACCTCAAAAATGCTTCAATAATGCCTTGAGGGATTTTTTTCCCAACAATAATGATGTATAAGAAATGATCATAGTGATCAATGTGAAAGAAAAAGGTGAATAAATAATATGTTTTTCAAATTATACCCTTCTCAAAATTTTATTGAATTGATTGAATATCTTTAAAAGTGATCATTAATATAAAATTAACCATAAAAATAAAATATAAAATATAAAACATTATTTTATAGAAACAACAAAATACAATAGACATGGCAATGATGTAAATGAAAAGAAATTACATGTTAGGGAATTTATCTTACATTATATAGGTTGTTTAAAAGAAAATAAATTCTTGTAAGGGTAGTATAAAAACATGAATATTGATAAATAATGAAGATAAATGATAAAAACAATTCAAATGATTATTTATATTATTATATTGGTATGAGAAAGGTATATAATGATATAAAATTCATTATATAAATAAAATGAAAGAGAAACTTAAAGTGTATCCCCTTATCACAATTTATGATTCATTAATGGTACTCCTAAAATCACATGAATAAAAAATATCAAAAAATTATTATATGTTAAAGAACCTTATTAATGATTAATTCATTCAGTATCATCAATTTATATTCATTTTTAGTCATATTCTTGTTTTATGTTTATCACTTAGAAAACATGTTTCCATGGTTCTTATATTACATTTTTAGGACTATAAGGGTTATTATTCATGACCAATAATATTATAATATCAGGAAGTGTAATTATATAGTGAAAGATATATTCTAAAATTTGACTATAAAATATTTCAGAATATTTCCCAACATAGGTTTTATTAAATGATATTATATTCTAGAATGATGAATATGGTACTTTTTCTATTCACAATGAACATAATTTCACATATTTATATATATATATATATATTTAATAATTGTAGCTTATGAAACATATTATAAAATCAATATTAGTTTCATTTCTAAAAAAAATAGTTATTATAATAATAACTGATTGGAAACAATAATTGTATATTAACATCATCAACATTGCCAATTTAACCCAACCATTATTGGATTATTATTTAAAATAGTAAAAAAAATAATTTGAATCATTATATAATATTATAATTATGGTTTTCTTGTCATATATTTTACATTATGATAAAATATTTTTTAAAATTTATAATGAATAAGTATAATAAATAAAATAAATTAATTTAAAGAGTCAGGATTGGAATTATTACCTTCATCTATTTTTCTACCTCCATTCTTATGAGTGTATCCGGGGATATTTTGGAACATATTTCAAAAATTATTTATTTATAGGGATGAGGGAAAAATATCTAAGGAGGGTAGTATTTATTGGTGTAGGAGAAGGATTGTTTTAATAAAATATTATACAATTTATTAGTTTAGAAAATTAAAATAAATAATATAGATTATTGTTGAAAATTATATCAAATAATACATGAATTTTTTGCTAAAATGTTATGATATCACTAAGGGTATTATTAATAACGTATTTAAAACTAAATTAAAATATATTCTTTCAAATATTTTACAATTTAGAAATAATGATTAGAAAAATAGATGATGTTTAGATTTTAGGTGAAATTGTTTAGAGATGATAATATTAAAGATGAAAGGTATGGTTTTTTTAAAATGTTTTATTTAATTTAATAATTTCTCAAAATAATAGGAATAGTAACGTTAATTTTTAGAATTTATATTGAATTATACATGTGATGATTACATAAATACTTCCCACATAATTAATGATTTATTTATTCATGTATTCTATTTCTTAAAAAAATACAACATTTATAGTATTTCTATATTTACAAATGTATTTTTGTATTTCTAAAAAAAAAATTAAAAAATATCTCTTTTTTATTATTTATTGAATAATTACAATTATAAAATACATTAAACTCAAATAAGTCTACAAATAAAGAAAATCCAATAATTTTAATGCAATAATAGAATGTATTTTTAAAAATATATTTAAAACATGTTCCACTAAAAATATATAATTACAAATACATAATTTCACATTTATAATGCAATTAAATAATTTTATTTATAATATATTATTTTCATATTATATTCTCATTAAATAATACTTATAATGAAATGTAGTTAGTTATAATGAAAATCACATTTCTAATCCAATGGAGATGTTACTATTTTGATGGTCAAAATTTGAAAAACAATGTTAAACAAAACTAACTAATATAATTCCATCATATACCACTTGATTAATTAATTAATGTTTTAGTATGTTTTCTCACAAGGATATATATAATAATTTTATAAAATCTTTATTTAGGATTATATTTCTAAATAAAATATTTTATATAGAAATGGTATTTTAAGGATAACAGGAGTCATTTTATTTCCTATTTCTAGTCAGGTAAATTACTTATATTAATTATTAAATCATAATTTTATAAATCTTATGGAATATATTCATTCTACCTATTATTCTATTATAAAAAACCCATGGTTTTATGGTTACAAAAAATATATAAATATATTTTATAAATTTATGAATAAATTTAAATATAAACCATATAATTTATAAAAAATTGAATATATATTATCCACCATTCAATAAATTCTTCATTTTAATTTTGTCTCAAACCCGTAAAAATTAATAGATATCTTCTGTTTTTCCATTACATCATCAAATTTTTGTATCAAATTTTTGTTCATATTATTTCTAAAAAACAGATAATAAACAAGGGTTAACTTGTTTAATAATAATTTTTTTCTTAGTTTTAATTTAATGACTTTTTTATCTTCAAAATTTAAATCATGATGTAATAATAACATCATAGGAAACAATACAACTGTTGGAAGATGATGTATTTCAATTTTAATTACCACCTCTTATGTAGTTTCATACTGATGGATCAATATAAAATAATAATATATGTATGATATATGGGACATAATTATGAGTATAGTAATATAAGATATCATTTACCTTCTTATACTTCTTCCTGTTAAAAAATAATAGCATCACTCCTATATACATGTAGACTACAACCTCTATGAAGTTTTGTAATTCATTTTTCAAGTTATCCATTCTAGATGATTATAGATATGTATATAATGAATAAAAATTATATATATTTTGCTACTCAAATTATAGAGATGATGGAACCAATATCATTTCATAGAGACCAAAATTTAGGAATTAAAACATACATGAATAATGAAGTAGTGAACAACTGAAATGAAAATGATAATGAATTATTAGTAATGAATGAGTTATAATATTTCATAAGGACTCCCTTTATAGTATTATATATATTAATATTATTCATTAATATAAAAATAATAAATTTATGTTTAATGTGTAGGATTTTAAAGTCACTTATGTATAAATTAATTCTTATGGTAAGGGTTTTCCTAAATAAATTGATTTTCATTGTGTTATATTACTTTTTCATTATTTATGTTATGAAAAGATTATATGAGTCATTAACTATGAATTTTTTTTTCTTATTTTAACATTTTATATGTTTATATAATTTTTTTCCCATAATCAATTCATTAATTAATAGTGACTTCATTGTTATGTTCTTTATAAGGGTTTCTCAACCCGCTATTGTTTCCATGGGACATATGTCATATACCCCACTTGATTCCTTCATGTGTTATATATAAATAATATTTGATATTTTATATCATAAATATATTTATATGCAGGGAATTTAATTTTTCATTTTATAACATTTATTTTATTTGGGTTTTGACACAGAAGTTACCACAACTGTATAGTTTTATTTCAGAATCACATCATTATTTGGAATTATTTATGTTTATGTTTCCATTATAGTACTTTTATGATATTTTTATCTTAAACCCCATATATATTCTCATACTCTAGTTATTTGTAGAAAATAAATATTTTATGTTCATTTACCTCTCTCAATATACTCAAAGTATTGAAAGAGTTTTACCAAGAAAATAGACAGTGATTTACTTCTCAATCAGGATACATCTTCATCCATGTCTAGACCTACCATAGAATTTATTCTGTTATGTATTAAATATTCTCAAATGATTTACTAATATCATTTTCCCCATTACATACATTCTGTAAAAGTAAATAAATGAATCTTAGAATTTTTTTAGAATGATTTGTTTTTTAGGAAAGGTGTGAACAAAGACACTATTAAAAAAGATTCTACATGAACCAATTTTTCTAATTTCACAACAATACTTTTCAATGATTTTTCTCTTAACTTCTTCCATGGTACTTTTAAAATTCAACATCTGTCCAATAATTTTGAAAATTATATATATTAAATAAGTGATTTCGAAATTAAAGTGGTATTTTTCTCAAGAAATTTTTATGATAAATTTAAAAAATATTTTCATATATGTCAAAATTATTTGATTTATATTATGGTTTACTACATATATAAACTAATTATACCATCCACCATATAACTCTAGATGAATTATGACAATGACATTCTATTTTTTAATTGGGAAAATTATTGGAATTTCGTATCATAGTTTTAAAATATTGATATTTATTTTCATTATGATTATTAAAATATTTTTTTATAATAAATTCAATAAAATTTGTAAGTTATTAGAAGTGAGTGTTATAGAGACTCTTTGAATTAGTAGGTCTCATGGGAAAATCTATACTTGTAATTACATAAATACCTACTAGATTGTTTATAATGTCTTTAAATGAGGCCTGGTTAATATATTTATGATATCCTAGAACAAGGCCCTAAAACTATTTTTATTATGGATGAAATTATTCATTCTATAATTATAAAATAATTTTTTGATATATATGTTTTTATTGATATTATTAAATCTTCCATGGATATATTCCCCTTTTATGATATTAGTTATATTTGATATTTTATTATTTTTATATATATAACATATTATACATGAATTGATTATAATTTGATAGATTACATTGTATGCTTAACCTTAAAAATAATATATCATCATCATGTATTATGTGTTTATTCTCTTATGATACCTTGAAGGGGTCTATGAATGATTCCAGCAATATAATATAAGAAATAATAATTTTATCAAAATAATTTTATGTTTTATTCCATATTTTCAAATTTATTATGAGAATAATTTAGGTATATAGTATCCCATTAATTATAAATTATTGAATCATCATGGTTGATATCATGTATCTTATGTCGACAAAGTGAGATAACCACTCACTCCAGGTATTAGTGTTTCAGTGTTATAGTTTTATCAAAGAATGTTTATTAGGAACCTTATAAAATGATTTAGGGAAAAATAGGTCAGTTATTATTATCCTATAGTGGTTACTTGGTATTTTTCTAAATTTATAGTAATACAATGATGAATTTTTTATGTTTAAATTTTATATTTCCATGAAAAATTCATCAATTTATGAATACTCATAATTGAATGTAGATGTGTCAAAGCCTAACAACTTTTAGATCTATATATTAGGTGTTAACTTGATTATCATTTATGTAATATGAGCGGGCCTCATAATAAACCCATGGACATACTCCCTTGGGGATTTAATTAGGTTTAATCATGTATTTATTATTAACCACTATAATGAATCTAGTGGTAGAAAATATAGAGAAATATGGTGTTATATAATGATCTGGGATAATAATAGAGTCTCATATCTTGGCAACTATAATGTTTATCATATATTTAATTTCATAGATCCACCTATTCATGGATTATGTGATTGGATTTTAGGGTAATTGTGGATATTTTTGAATGAAATTTTGTGAATACGAAACATTGCATTAGTATGTATTTTATTGAAAATATTATTTGAGGGAGAATAATTTTTTATTATTTCAACTCAAGTTAAAAGTTATTGATAACCATTAGGTTTTATATTATATTTTTTTGTTAATATCATTAATGGGGATAAAAGGTTAGTAAAATTTTGGGAACATATGTTTTATAATATAGATAACCTTGGGATTAAAAATTTTATTGTAAACTAAGTGATTAATGTTATATTTTAAGAAGTTCACTACATTGGGAAGATTATTTGAATAAGGAGAAAGGAAATATTTTGGTATTATAAGGGATTTTATAAGATGAATAAGGTTTGACCTATATTTTGTAAGCATATATGATTTTATAATGGCTTTATGGTGATTCAATTAACTTATTTAAATTAACAGTATATTCTTTATATTATTTGATATGGTATATACATTATTCGTATATGAACTCTAGAGTGATTAATTTTTCATGAAGATAAATATTAAATTGATCTCAAAATATTTTGTGAAGTAATAGTTCTCATTTTTAGTTTTTTATCTTAGTTTTGAATATTTTTGATGAATTTTAAGGTATGTTAATTATGAAATGATATAAGATGAATTCTTTCTGCATTTGAGAATTTGGATATTAATGTAGTATTTACTCATTTGGAGTTTTGTTTATATTGTTTTTTATTTTAATATGTGCAAATTGTTTTAGTTTTAGACATGTTGAATAACTTTTCACTGTCTTTCTGAACTTATATTTGACTATAGGGTGATTAACATTCTTCAGAAATTAAAAAATAATTATAATCACCCTAATTCACATTAAAGGATGGATTTGTTCTTATAGTATGGGAATAAATAATTTAATTTTATTTAATCATATTTTTTATCGCAATGGTGAATGAATTTCTTGAACTAAATAAAATTATAAATAACTATATTGAATAATATGTGTAAGGTAACACTCCAATACCATGACATATTTTCATAAATTCATTTTAATGAATAATTCATATAGATATAAAAACATAATAGGTCTCCATTTTATATCTTATAAGTTAATGTTCTTGATAGAATCTATATCAGGGTTGATTAATAGGTTTTAATAAAATTTTAAAAATTAATTAAAATTAAGGTTGTAGAATTTATTTATGTAGGTGATAATGATAAACCACAAGATTTTAGTTTGTAATTTATTTTAATGATAACATTATCATTAAAAACTTGTAGCACATACAAAACCTATCTTAAAGAAACTATGAAATAATGTTACTTAAATATTTTACTTAAAACAAAGTCACTAAATTTGTCCATATGGATAAGTGAAACTGTATTATGATATATATATATATATATATAATAATAAACCTACTAAATAAAAATTTATTTCTTAATTATTATGAAATAATTACTCAATTTTTTGTAATGTTATTTTAAGATTCTAAAATATGTTTTATTAACAAATGGGTTTTTTTATAGTCAATTATATTTTCAGTTTTCATAAATTTAATAAATTTTATTGGAGAAAAATGATATAGTTTTTTTAAATAGAATATAAAATTTTAGTTAGGGTAAAATATTGTAATTTTTTAGAAAATATTGATTTCAGGATGAATATTGTATAATACTGATTTTATAGAAAACCATATTTTCTATTCAAGTATATATAATGTACCATTTTCTTATGAATTGGTTATACATTTTAATAATTAATTTTGAATAAAAATACTCCAATTATTTTTAATTAAGTGGAAATTTTGGTTAATATTGAAATAAAAATATTTTTATACATAAATTGAAAATTTCTAGAAAACCTTTTTTTATTATGTTTTGCAAGTTGATTTTTAAATTAAATAATCACACTTATTGAAATGTAATTTCATCAAATGAAATTATTATTTTTAATTACAATGATAAAATTTATTAAACCCTTTCATTTTGAGTCATAATCTAATTAAAATATTACAAAAATATATAAAACTATGGAAATATTGAAAATTTGTTAAAAGGGTTAAACTAAAATGAAAAAGGTTAAAATATCCTAAAAAAATTTCTAAATCATATTTTCTATAAAGATTTTCCATATTTCATCTCCTATTTTAATATGAGATTTTTTAAATCTTCTTAACTTGAGTAATACGATAATATATTTCCATATCTTGAAAATTTGTATGTGTATTCTCTCCCACTCTTATAATAGGACACCACTAATCTTCAAATATCTATACCTGAAGAGCCTATAAGATCAGAAAATCCCTACCTAAGTACATTCCAAATATCCCATAAAAACATCCTAAATGTATTATTTATATACAAAAACCATCATATAATTGATATAGTTATAAACCGAAGGAGGTTTTTAAAATATAGGGTATAATTATTAACAATAAATTTTTTTTATTTCTTCTTCTAACCACATAAAATATATCCTAAAAATTATGATATAATATCATCATTATGACCCATATATTAAAATTCCTTAATGTTTTTGTTATAACACATTTTCATGAACTTATCTATATAAGAGACAATGAAAACATCTTTTGTGTGTACATGTGGACTTCCATATCATGAAGATAAAGAACATGGTTTTTCAATAATTCCTCTTATGGTAGGTCGTAATGAAGGTTCTAAATGAAATAATATGATATATATGATATCTATAAAAGAATTATTATTATATAAATATATGATATCATTAATCTTCATAACATTCCCTAGGTTGAAAATGATAATTTCAATCATGTGCATGTGAGGACTACCACCACCATGAAGCTATGTGATTCAATTTCAATGTACTCCTTTTATGTTTAATTCAAAATTCTCCTATAATTATTATTTTTTATATTTAGTTAATTATTTAAATTTTTTAGATAATTAAACCAACAACACGATTCGTGGACCATAACTACTAAATCAAAATAGTCTTGAAAAATAAATAATTTAACACATTAAATGATAGTGATAATGAAATATTATCAATGAATGAGTGATAATAAGTTGTAATAAAATAACATATAGAATTATATGTATGAATATTATTCTTATATATAATTTTAATAAACTTAAATTTCTTATATAAATAGTTAAAATCATTTCTAAAGTAATTTAGACCTGATGTTTGGGGTTTTAACTTGATTTATTTTAATTATGTTATGATATATCATTATTTCATTTTTTTAATACAAGATTTTATGATTAATAACCTTATACTATTTAATTCTTTATTTAAACTTGTATTATATGTATTAACATTTCTTAATAATAATCACTTCATTTAATAACACTCGAATCAATGTCATGGTCTTTATAAGGGTTTATCATATGTATTTTGATTCCATGAGACATTTTCCATATTCACCACTCCTTTATTTCATGTATTTAATATGAATACACTAGGATATGTTATATCATGAATTTCATTATGTTATTAATATTTATGAAACAATTTATGTCATTTATTTCTAGGGGGTTTTGATTCAAAAGATACCATAGTAACAAGGGTTTATTTTACATTCTCATCCTTATTTGGTATTCATTATGTTTAGGTTCACATTGGGGGTATTATATGATATTTCTATATTAAATCCAATATATTTTATTCATTTTTTTATATTTTTTGTAATTACATTTTTTCATTCCATTTTATTTAAAGAAGGAATGATAATATTAAGGACGAAGATTAGCAGTTGTACATAAGTAGAGCCATTAAGGGAAATTGTCCAGCCATAGCTTGTTAACATCGAAGGGGCGTGAGGCCGCCAGATGATGGGCTGCATTGTTTCCTTCCCTTTTGGTAAAGAAGAAGGTGCAGCAAGAGAAGCCTTGGAAAAGTGAGCGGATTCTTCTGATGATGAAGCCAAAAGGCTGGAGTCCGGCATCATTGTGGTTAATAGCATTAATAACAGTAAGGAAGTCAAACTCAATTATGATATCAGCCCATCCACGTTCCACAGAAAGTGTCATAACTGCAAGGATGGAAGAGGCCTCAGCAACTGCAGGTTCCCTGAGGGCATGATGTGATTCATATTTTGCTGCAATGATCTGCCACAGATTATTTCGATCTAGGAGGCTGAGAGAAACAGGCCCATCCTTGGGGAGAGAAGAATCCATGTTAAGCTTAATACTCCCTTCCATTGGAGGGTCCAATGAGGGGGACAAGATGGTGTAACACCTGGCATAAAATGTCCTTTGTGGTCCTTCCGTCCCTCTATCCATGAAATGGCTCTTTCAATCCATAAATTAGCGGGTTTATGAATGTGGTGGAAAACTGAATCGTTACGCCGAACCCAAATGATCCAGGCCAGGGTGCATAGAGAACCATCATTAGATGAGGAAAGAGAGGAACACCAACACATCAGAAGATCGGGGAGGTCAGAGGCAATGTCCAGTGAAGTATCCAAAGCCATACCCCATTTATTCCAAATTTATTTAGCTCTCGAGTAGTGAAGGATGGCATGCCAAGGAGTTTCTGGGATATTCAGGTAGAAAGGACAGGACTCGGCAATGGCCATATGTCGATAAACGTGAAGGCTCATGGTAGGGAGGGTGCCCGTGCATACCTTCCACCAGAATTGGTGAATTATTTAGGGGGTCTTTGAGCTTCTAAAGCACTTTCCACGGTCCCTCATCGCGGTCGATAGAGTGGATGCCAAGATCCAGTATCTACCAGGATCTCACCGTGTAATCGCATGAAATATGAAAATTTATAATGGAATATATTTATGGAAAACCATCACATTGCTTTATTCATCAAGGAATATTTTTCATCAATGTCCATCATTTATTTAGAATGTTTTCATGAATTTTTTTTAATACTCTCCATTGATTTATTAAATTCATTTTTACCCATTTTTTCTATCTATATATTTTTTTAATAAAATATTCAGATAACTTTTCAAACACATGTACATTATTCAAGAGGTTTGAATGAAATCATTGTTATAACATTTATTTCATAGTCATATTTTACCTCCACTATCAATATTGTTTTACGATAATATTATCTTAAATTTTTTACTTGGCTCTTCTCCAAAAATTTAATTCCTTATATTATTTAAATTTTCATATTTTAAATAACTTATTTTTAAATTAATTTTCTTTTTTCCTCAAGAAATAATTCTTTGATATTTTAAAATTAATTTTATGTATATATACATCCACTGATGAATCATATATTTTAATGGGGATATAATATAATTATACAATTGATCATATTAAGTTCGAGGTATTATAATTACAATTCTTTATATTGGATTGGAGAAAATATTAACATTTCATATTCTAGTTTTCAAATAATAATATTAATTTTGATTAAGACCATTTATGTTGTTTCAAATGATGAGTTTTGTATATAGATTAATGGATAGATTGGGACCATTATATTCCCTCAATAAATTGGTAGGTCTCATGATTCAAACTACTCTGTGTGTTTTTTGTATGAATTATTAATTTTTTCTGACTCTATAGAACTTGGAAATGATGGTATATTTTTTATATCATTGTATATGGATTTAATAGTATGTTTATAATGTTTGAAATTATTAATTATTATATTATGAAATCAGTTATTTTTATCCGTGTGATTATTTATTTTTTACAGCATCCATGGGTATATTAACCTTTTCTGTAGTATTTATATTGAATATTTGAATATTATTTTTCATTTCCAAATTTATTTTACTTTATTTAATTTATGATAGATTATTTGGTATGATTTCCCTTTAATAGTACCTTATCTCACCGTTTATTATATTTTTATTTCCCTAGGATATAATAAATTGATATATAAACTATTCCAGGGGTATAAAATAATAAATAATAATGTTATCACTATGATATTAATTTATATATAATTTTTTCAAATTTAGTGTAAGAATCAGGTATGTATATCACCTCCCAATATCGCTAAACTATTTAATACTTCAGTATTTTTTCTCTTGTATCGTGTTCCAATATAATAAGATAACCATATGATATAAGTAACTTAGTTAGGGTGTTGGGGAAAACATAATTCATATCCTATAAGAACTTGTTTCTTCTTTATTTTCATTATCATAAATAGAGTTTAAGACTATATGCATAATACATTCCTTATTTATTTTTATATTAATATAATAATGTGTATACTAGGATCATAAACATTATTTATGAATGATTAGATAGGTCATAAAAGGTATGAGTGAAAATTTTAATATACCTTTTATCATGTGATTTATTTATCACACTATCTCTTGTAATAAAATTATTTTTTTTGAGATCCAAATATGCAAACTAGTAGTGAGAAAAAATTGAAGCATTAGTTTTTTAAATCCTAAATTCACCCATTCACATTAGTGTTATACTCTCACATGGGCCTTACACATTGTATTATAGTGTTCTTAAGAATGTTCTAGTATTTTTCCTTGCATATTACATTTCTATTCATTTCTAACATTATTTAACTAATGTGATCAATGGAATTAATAAACATCGTCAATAATAATTTAAATTAAATGTTTAATGGGAAAATATTCCATCCATTGAAGGATATGATAAATTTATATATTTTTTATCTCATCATTGATTTTTTGGACAACATCAAGAATGGTTTACATATTTTATATTATGTAAAATAAAAAAAAAATATGGATAAAAATATTATTAGAGAAAATAGAAGAGTTCGTAATGTGTTACTCTCATACCTATTGAATGAGTCGAGTTGAGTGATGGGTAAAAAGGAAAAGAGTGGAATTTGGAGCGAACTTCATGATAAACACAAGGTAGAAAACAATGTAATGGATAATAGTTTAGCAACACATAAATATCCATTTTTTTAATTTGGAGCAAATAAATTGAATGAATAGTTATATGTTTAAGTGAAAAAAATATATGCCCAAATTGAAGTTATGGATATATTCTTAATGAATCCTTATAGGTGGTGAATTTTATAGGGATTCACTTTCATAAAATTGATTCTCTAATTGTTTTAAGTATTCTAAGACATGTATTATTGGACTTTTTGTAAACATAACATCACCTTGATTTCCAATATGTTCATGACGGGAAATTCAATGAGGAAAAAGGGAAAAAATAAAAATAAATTTAAAAAAATGTTAAAAAATATTTATCCTGTGAATTATTATGAGGAGGAAACAACTAATATATTTTATTTAACGTCTATTGTTACATTTCTTTATTTTATTAAAAAATAGTTCAATGAGGTAGAGTAATAATCAGGGGTAAAATCCATTTCATGTGTTTTAATTAATGAAATATGTTACACTTTAAATTTTTTTACCAAGATAAGAATAATTTTGGAGAAAGTAGTGATAAATATCAAATATAAAAAAAGATAATTAAGGTATTAATGGGATTAAAAGGGGGAATGACTGTAAATTGTAAGTGAAATTATAACAAATCATAGAAAATTTAACATTCTTTTAAAACATGATTATACATCTTACGATGAGGAATGTTACATAGAGAATAATAATTTTATGAATGAATAAATCAAATATTACATTCACAAATTTATAATGTCAATTGATCCCATGTCTGCTGAATAAGGGTGAAATAATGATGGTACTTTTGATGAAGAAATTGATAATGTGGAAAAACAAAACAATTATAATTGATGGTTGAATTTTTGGATAGAGTATTATAAAATGCAAATAATGTTGGTGAAATTTATCTAAAAGGGATAACAATGAAATGAATTAATGAATAAAACTAATTATTGACTGATTAAAGATAATAGAAATAATAATATTCAAAAGGAGGAATGGAACAATTTTGAAAGTGGAATGATATCAAAATATATTAATAAAATTGTAATATTAAAAGTACGAGAGATTTAAAAATGGAATAATAATGTGAATTAATAGAATTAGAAGTTATAAAAATGTAACAAATTAATGTTTTAAATAATGAAAAAATATAAATATAAAAAAATAATTGATGTGATATTCAACATCTTTAAAAGTTCCCTTAAATATACCACCCCAACTTCTTGGGTACTTAATGTATATTTACCTTGAAATTTATTATTACGGATATACCAAAGGACCCTTTTTAGGGTGTATAAAGAAAATTGTAATTAAAAAAGTAACTATAACTTTAAATGGTAAAGATAGAATCCACCATATATAATATCCCATTTCGTTTTAATTTATTCCAAAATAAAACCATAATCCCTCACTTTTAGTTCTTGTGAGCATAGATAATACAATAATGGAAGAAGGAAAGATTTATTGGAGTAGCCACCGTTTATTAAAGTAGTGAGTCTCCGAAAATATTATGACTCTCAATAGAATAGACTTATATATTTATGATATTAAGAAGAAATTAAAATAGGAACACACTCAATATTGGAGTACGTATCTCTTTATGTTTAATTTTTTGATCGATATGATGACAGTAATGATGAACAAGTATATTGTTGGGATCTAAGAACTAAAGTCCTCTATTTTATCCTTAAACCACATTGAAAATATAATTGAATTAATTTTAGATAATTATGTAGATGAATACCAAATTTAATGATGCTCTACTAACATTAAATGTTGTATTATGTTTGTATATCCTTATAGGGATTTCACTAAGCTCTGGTGAGAGAATCCAAGACATGGAATATTCAATTTGATGAATCCATAAAGGACTTTTATTTCATTAAGAATGAATGTGATCCATATGTTTATAATCAGTTCAACGAAAATGAGCTCATTATCCTAGTATTAAAAATGATGTACCAGTATTATAGTCAGCTAAAGACTGGTTGAATAGGTTTTTCTCCAAGAAGGACTTAGGTGAATCAAACTACATTCTAGGGATCAAGATCATTCAAGATAGATCCAAGAGGCTTCTTGGACTATGTTAGGGTATATACATTGACTAGATATTAAAGGTAATTAGTATGGAACAATCCATGAGGGTATTGGTTCTAGTGGAAGATAGCCTATATCTTTCTAATAGAATGTGTCCTTAGACAAAATAGTAGAATGATAGGATGAGTAAGATCACATACGCTTCAGATATAGAATCCATCATGTATACCATGTCATGTGCCAATCTTGATGTTTCCTATGCATTGATCATGGTATGAAAATATCAAGAAAATCCAAGAGAACATCATTGGACTACTGTTAATATTATCATGAAGTATCTTAGAAGAACTAAGGATATGTTCATGGTGTATGGAGGAGACAATGAGCTTGCCATCAAAGGGTATGTTGATACTAGTTTTCAAAAATATCAAAATTATCTGAAGTGTAAATATAGATATGTCTTATTTCTCAATGGAGGAGGTGTGTGCTGGAAGACTTCAAATCATCCAGTGGTCGATGATTCTACAGTGGAGTATAAATATATAGCAGCTTCTGATGCAGCCAAGGAAGCCATATGGATTTGGAACTTTTTCTAAGATCTTCACACAGTTCCTATCAGTAAAGACCTTATCACATTGTATTGTGACAATACTGTACTGGTGGATCTTGTAAAAGAACCATAGTCACATAAATGGACAAAAAACATTATCCATAATTATCACCTCTTGAGGGATTTATATCAAAGGAGTGAAGTTTCAGTAAGCTGAGTGTCCACAAAAGATAAAGTGTTAGACATCACGACTAAAGACCTATATCAGTAGAATCATGAATTTCATGTGAGAGATATCGGGCTATGGTTTGTTAGCAGTTGGCTCTATTCTAAGTGGGAATCTATTGGAGTTGGTGGCCTAGAACCAACTACTTTGTACTTTAATCATTAATAAATACCATATCACATCATGATTGTTCTTCTGTGTGACAATACATGTGATAATGTCCTAAGGATTGCTATTGCACTAATGGGTCAAAGCATATCCCTACTATGATGAGAACCCAGATGTTCCATAAAACAATTCTTAATTATATATTCTATGGTCTGATGATGTTATTTGAGGGACACAAATAATATAGGTAATTAAGGGTGGGGACCCAAAAAACTTTGAGGTACCTTCTCATGGTGTGAGCCCTTGGTAATATTCAGGTGGATATTATGAGAATGAGACCTGTCATTAGGAAATCCATATTTCATAGTGTCATTGGATGTTCCAATCTGTGGACATCTATATTGGTCCTAAGACTTTAAGATTATAATTAGTGGTTTTTACAACTCATGCACTTAGATATATTGAGGAAAACTATGATGAAACACTATTCATAATGAGGTAGGACATGTTGTTTGTGTCACGAGTAATGTTGCATTAATAGATAATGTGAGAAAAGAGTTTTCCCTTCTATTCTATAATGGGAGTTGATATCTCAGGCCCATTGATGTAATTTGTATAGCCTAAATAAATCCATGGACATGGTGAGGAATGGGAAAGTTCAATTCCCGGGAGTCAAAGAAAGAATAATCGAGCACATGTGTTTATGGAACTAGCATGCAACCCACTTGATTTGAGGTATCAAGAAAAAGTTATTAAATTACATGATAAGTTTTTTTAGGAGGTGAAATGTCATTATAGTGTTAATTTCTTTCTCTATGGGTGCCTTGGCATGTTGCTAGATTCTAACCATATACTTTAGGCAAGATACACCTCATGCCACTAAGAAAGAGGCCTAGAGGGTCACACGCTATGTGTGTTCCAAGTATCTTAGTTGAATGTTCATTTAACAAGTTGAATAATGATTATTCCCAATTGTGGTTTAATAATTATTCATGGATGTTTGATCACATTTATTTCTACACTAGTTATTTGATAGAATATAGTATAGGAGAAATAATATATTTATTAGCGAGTAATTAAATTATATTTATTTTAGAAATAAATAATCATTATTCAAGGTCTAATAAATGTGGGGGGAGGAAATAAAGAAAATAGAAAAACAAAATTACATGTCATGTATATTAATATATACACACAGTGTAGTTTTTCTAGGGATTTTTTGAGAAATAATATTCTTTATTTAATTAATAATATTAAGTGTAATTCACTGGGCGCAAGTCAATTGATAATAATTGTCAACTATTATTGTTAGACATAGGGGTTTACTAAGAATTAAATGAAATGAATAAATGATTTTGGGTAATTAATTTGTTTAATTATTCAAAGTAATTAAAATCCCAATTATATAATTCTCATGAGACTTATACATTTTTTGATTGTGCACAATGGATTTAGAAAAAATATCTCAAACCAATAGATAAATTCTTCTTCTTCCAAGAATGCTCTCAAGTTATGAGAGAGATCATCCTCCATCGGATCAAGGATAGTGATTTGGAAGTGGCTCTCAAGGCGATCAAAGTCATACATCACAAGCGAAGGGTATTCCGAGCTAGCACTCGAATATCCCTTCAGAAATGTCCAGAGATAAGTGAAACATGTGTGGATCACCGCTAGAGGAAGACTACACTTGGCTTCATTGACGCAACGACAAATCACATCAGATTGTGACTGGAAACATTAATGAAGAGATAATTCCATCAAGGTAATTATTATATTTTAATTAAATTAATTATAACCAACATATGATTATCCCCTCTATGGTTATATTACTTCCTTTTTTTCTTTATTCCTTCATTCTATTCTGAAGATCCAATGTTTTATTATCATAACCGATCTCAGATTGATCATTGTTAATAGAAAAATTCTAATTGGCTACACCCACCAAAGTGCTTCCACTACACCCAGAACCTACAAATGGTATCAGAGAAGTCATATTGTTGATTATAATTATTTAGTTTCTCATTGATGATTTACAAATTTAATAATTTAGTTGTTTCAATCCATTTTAATCATTCTGAAAATCTGAATCTTGAGATATGTTCTTCCTATTTTGTTTCTCTTTCTCCTTACAGAAACAATTTTTTCTTTTAATTTTGATTAAAATAAAATAGAGGATCCCATCCGAAGGTTCCAAAACTTCCTAACCATACAACACCAATACCCACGGTGTGTATTCATCAGTACACTCTATGTAGTCAATATTTAATGCATCATACTGGTCCCCCAAATGAAGTCATGTGTTGGAGTCTTTATAAGTCTTTAAATAATTCATGTGTTGACCGAGAATATGTGGCATGCGGTTCTAGATTATATGCTATGTGTACCATTGGACACGACATGTAGTCCCTTTGGGTTAGGGTTGGACTGTGTACCCAGTACACGGCTTTCCTGGCTGGAGACCGTGTAACGCAGACACTACACGGCATGTGGCCCACTAGACACACCGTGTACTCTAAAGATTTCAAAAGTACATATACATGCCATGTCCAAGGGCTTGTACTTTGAATGGATGGTGAACAATAGTACACACCATGTAGTCATAACTACACGTTGTTTAATCATCCAATTTATGAAGATTTATTAAATTTTTTATTATATTACACAAACCCTTGATATGTGTACCATGGAGGAGGAATAAAGCTTAGGAACAACACGTGATAGCTGTTTTATTTATATGTGTTTAATTTAACATCTGTGTAAAGGTCATTTCTACTCATTGGGTTGTTATGAACGGGAATTCACCGGGTTTCCGACAGGGTACAAGTTACTTACAAAAATAATTTTAAATAAATTTATTTGTTTAAAATTATAATTGATGAGAAATCTCAAGGAAATTCAAAAAAGGGTTAAAGATAAAAGGATTTATTAATTAAAGATAATTAATTGATTCGAGCATGATTTATTTTAAACAAGAATGATTAAATAATTTAATTTGATTTTTATTTATGCATAAATATAATTTCATGCATGGATGATCATGAGCTAGACCAGGACCTTTGTTTGTTGATGGTTTCATTTAATTTATTTATTTAAATTAAATTTGTTGGTCTATGAGCCATATACCCATTAATATGTAGGGCCCATGTGCCCAAGGTTTCTTTTTTGTAAAACCTCATTTTACCCCTCACATGTGAGTGAGAAAAAATAAAATGTAGTGGATAGATCTCCTAGGATTGTGGAGGCAGATCAAGTTAGGATCCAAGGTGAAACCAATAAATGTAGATACGAAGGTAGACAAGTGGAATGTTGCAAACACAAACCAAAAAGGTTCAAGGTGTTTCTCCCCTAAGGATTGGGTTAGTTTATAAACCACTATATAAACTAACCAACATAACAAGCTTATAACCATAAAATTTATTTTATTTCTTCAATTTGAATGGATTTTTTTTTGGGTGTGTTTTCATGATCACACAATTAATGAATTAAAAAATCATTCAAGGTGGAACTAAAATAAGATAGGCTTATCCATAAATATTATCCAATATATGGTTAATCACTTAATTATATCCCACTTAATATTAAAAATCATGTAAAAAGATAATAAAATATTAATTTACGTATAAGGATAAAATCCCTCAAAGAAATTTTAATTCGGTATTTCCTTCCACAATCTTGGTTAGAATCGACTATAGTTCAAAGTTTATAAAAACCATAGTTGGGGAGGTTTTAATTATCAAGGAATTGTAATTAAAGGTTTTGGGTTGACATGAAATTGTTCACATCAAGTGTTGACTGCCACAGCAGGACATTGTGTGACCAAGAGTCAAAGGTTGAGGAAATCCAAAATAAAAGGATTTCAGGATTGGGTATTCCACTCAGCAGATCAAGGAACTTTGATTTAATGCAGTTAGAATTTGAAATGCCTCCCTAAAACACATAAATTGTATTGACCAGCCCTATTTGTATTAATACAAAAGGAAATATAGATCATTTCCACTAGAATATTCAGGAAATAGAATATTTTGAAGTCAATGGTGAGGGTTATTGGATTTCGATAAAATAGTGGGATACTGATAAATATTAATTTATTTATTTGTATCAATTTTATTATGATAAATTACTAAACCTTTTCTCATCTTAATTTGTATAAATGGTTAGAAAAATGAATTCAAACATATTATTGAGAACCATACTCGGGAAGGAAAACCTTCTCACTTGCACTAATTTCCAGGAGGGGCAGAGGCGCTTACGCATCATCCTTCACCACGAGCGGAAATTGTATGTGTTGGAGGAGAATATTTTAGTTGTTCCTTGAAAAGAGACCATTTATGAGGAATTATCTCTCTATATTAAACATTTGGATAATGCCAGATATATCCAATTTTTTATGCGATCGTCCATGTCTAGTGAGCTCTTGAAGCAACATGAAAACATGGATGTGTATAGCATGATGTCTCACCTTAAGGATCTCTATAAAAAGAAGGAGAGAAAGGAGAGATATGAGAACTACAATGCTTTATTTACAACTAATCTTGGAGAATCTATTATATATGGGCCTTAGATAGTCAAGATTTTTTGCTAAATTGAATACTAGGACATCTTAGGGATTATCTTCCCATATGAGTTGCATATAGATCTCATCCTATCATCAATGCCCACGACCATATCTAGCTTTATTGTCAACTATAACATGAGAAAAAATTAGAAGAGTCTATCAGAACTTTTGACGTTAATTCTCCAGGTAGATAAGGATATGGGGCCTGAAAACCCCAAAGGTCCTTATGGTGAATAAGAAAAAGAGGAAAAGGTGAAGGGGACAAGGACTTAAAAACGATCAGAAGACCATGAGCACTATCCCTCTAAGAAAGGGAAGATCCAGAGGTAGGGAAATTAATAGGAGGAGGTATGTTTTTCATTTGGGAAGCGAGGCCACTAGAATATGGACTTCAACTAGAAGAGTGGGGATGGTAAAGGTTTGATCATTATAGAGTGTAATTTTTCCATTTATACACATTTCATATTAGATATAGCTTTATGGGGCTCAAATTTGTATCCAAATGTAGGAACCAAGTAGATTTATAATGATTTCCAAAGGTGAGGTGGATCTTTGAGCTACCAATGGCATGAGGCTAGCTACATTGGCCATTGTCTATTATTGTCACTCATTTCTAACTGGGATGCTTTTGGTTTTACATAACAGTTATTTTGTTCCTATTTTTACCTAGAAAATAACTTTTGTATCATGTTGGATATGGATAGATTTATTTTCATGTTTGGAATAAAACACTTTTTCTTTTATAAGAAAATCATATGTTATGGTATGTGGCATTTAAATAATGGTTTGTATGTATTAAATTACAAAAACCATGTGTTGGTAATCGACAACAAAACAAACTCACATGACTCATACAACACCCAGTTATGGCATCATCATCTAGGTTATGTAAATGAAATGCGCTTGAAAATTATATTCCCAGATGTTTATTTAGACTCTACTGATCTAAAACCACTTGATAGATGTCACTCTTACTTATAAGGTAAAATGACCAAGCCACCTTTTGTTGGATAGGGTGAAAGGGCCACTGAGCTTCTAGGATTGGTACACAAAAATATGTGTGGGCCATTTCTAGTTGAAGATAGAGGTGGATGTTCTTACTTAATTTAATTTACTGATGATTTGAGTAGATATGATTATATCTAGATAATGAGGTATAAGTTAGAGGTCTTAGATAAATTTAAGGAGTTCATGAATGAAGTAGAGAATCATCTTGGTAAGAAGATAAATACACTTTGATCAGATCGAGGTGGAGAATATTTGAACCAAGAATTCATCAAAATTTTACAAGAGTATGGGATTCTATCTTGACTCACACTACCTTATATGCCACATTGGAATGGAGTTAGTTAAAGGAAGAACCATACCTTGTTGGACATAGTGATGTTGTTGATGAGTCATTCATATCTTCGACTATCCTTTTGGGGATATGTATTAAAAATTGCATTATACACATTAAATTGAGTACCAACTAAAGTGGAAAATGGAATTCCCTCCGATTTATGGAATGGAAAGAAACCCATTTTATTTCACACATATGTATGGGGATGCTAGTCGTTTATTAAGAAATTATCAAAAGAAACTAGCACCCCAGGACATGAGGTGTATCTTTATTGTATATCAAAAAGAAAAAAAAGGATATTACCTATATAACCCTTCATACAAGAAAGTGATTGTCACCGGACAAGTCGTCTTTCTTCGGAGGGATCACATCTTCAAGAAGGGTAGTGGGAGAAATATTGAATTTGATGAAGTTGATGCTCAAGATATGTAGGGGTTGGTATAGTAACAGGTTCCACAGGTCCCCATGGAAGAGGTTCTAGAAACACAAGTACTGTGTAGGAGATCAAGAGAGGTAAGTGAACCAGATAAATTTGGTTTCCTAGTCACTAAGGATGGTGAATCATTATTATTGGACAATGATGAACCTCACTCCTACATGGAAGCGGTAGAGGGATCTGAAGATATAATATGGCTAGAAGCTATCAAATATGTGATGGCTTCCATGTATCACAATCATTTCTGGGTTCTGGTTGATGAGACAGTTGATGTAAATCCCATTGGATACAAATGGGTATTAAAGATAAATATGGCCATGGAATGTCAAGTTAGAACTTATAAAGCATGTCTAGTGATAAATGATTCAGAAAGCATCAAGGAATTGAATATGAGAAAACCTTCCCTCCATTTTCCATGTATAAATCCATATGAATCATACTTAACATAGCATATTAACATGAGTATGAGATTTGGAAGATGGATGTCAAAAGAACATTATATAATGGGAACCATCAAGAAGATGACTATATGACACAACCAGTAGGGTTTGTGACACACTATGTGAATACAAATAGGTTTTCAAGTTTCATAAATCCATTTATCGATTAAATAAAGCATCAAAGTCATGGAACATTCAATTTGATGAATCAATAAATGAATTTTGTTTCATTAAGAACGAATGTGATCCATGTGTTTATAAGCGGTTCAATGGTAATGCGGTCCCTATCCTAGTAGTATATGTTTATGACATATTACTTATTGGAAATGATGTACCAATATAGAAATCATTTGAGGACTGGTTAAACAAGTGTTTCTCCATAAAGGACATAGGTGAAGCATCCTACATTATAGGGATCGAGATCATTTGTGACAAATCCAAGAGGTTACTTGGACTAAGTTAGGGTATATATATTGCCCAGATACTAAAGAGATTTAGTATGGAATAATCTAAGAGGGAATTGGTTCCAGTTTCACATTGCCTACATCTTTCTAATAGAATATGTCCTCAGACACAACGGGATAAATATGGGATGAGTAAGATCCCATATTCCTTGGTTATAGGATTCATCATGTATACTATGTTATGTACGAGGCTGGAAGTTGCCTATGCACTGAGAATGGTAGGAAGATATCAAGAAGATCTAGGAGAACAACATTGGACTATTGTTAAGACTATCCTTAAGTATCTAAAAAGAACTAAGGATATGTTCCTAGAGTATGGAGGATATGAGGAGCTTGTCATTAAATGGTATGTTGATGCTAGTTTTTCAACTAATCAGAATAATCTGATGTTGCAATTTGGATATGTTTTCAGTCTCAACAGAGGATCTGTGAGAAGGAAGAGTTCAAAGAAGCCAATTTTTTATGATTCTAAAACGGAGTTTGAATATATAGTAACTTCCAATGCGTCCATGAAATTCATATAGATTAGAAAAAATTTCTAGGATCTTAAGGTGGTATTAACAGTAAATACCCAATCACATTGTATTTTGATAATATTGTAGTGGTGGCTCTTGCAAAAGAACCAACATCAATAGACAAAGTATATTCTTTGAAATTATCACCTGTTGAGTGATTTATATCAAAGGGGTGAACATGCAGTGAGCAGAGTGTCCACAAAAGAGAATATGGCGGACCCCATGACTAACATCCTATCTCCAAAGAAGCATAAATATCATGTGAGATCTAGTGGGTTAAAAGTTTTTAGCAGTTGGCTCTATTCCAAGTGGGAGTCTATTGGATTTTGTGGCCTAGAACCAACTGTTGTGTACTTTATTCATTAATAAATACCTTATCACATCTTCATTGTTATTCTACATGACAATGCATGTGATAATGTCATAAGGATAGGTGTTACACTAAATGGTCATAGCAGATCCCTACAATGATGTGAACCTGTAAGTTCCATAACACTATTCTTGAATACATGTTCTATAGTCGAATGATGTTATTTGAGGGACACAAATAATACAGTCCATCAGGGGTGAGGACTCATAAAACTTTGAGGCACCTTCTCATGGTGTGCGCCAATGGTAATATCTAGGAGGATATTATGAGAATGAGACTCGCCGTAGGAAATACACATTTCATAGTGTCATTCAATATTACTATATTTGGCCATGTGCATTGGTCCATAGGAATTAAGATTATTATTGATGGGAATTACAACTCACTTACTTAGATGTCTCGATGAGCAAAATTAAGACACACTATTCACGATGAGGTAGGATATTTGTGGTGTGTTATGAGTAATACAACATTAATATATAATATGAGAAAGGATTTCTCCCTTTTGTTTCATAATGGGAGTTGATATCAAAATACCTTTTATGAAATTGATATATCCTAAACAAATCCACTTCCATGGTGAGGAATGGGAATGTTCAATTCCAGGAAGTCAAAGAAAGCATAATGGAGCACATGGGTTGATGGAACTAGCAAGAAACCTGCTTGATTCGAGATATTGAGATAAATAGATTACATTACACGGTAATTGTCCGTAGGAGGTGACATGTCATTGCGGAATAAACTTCTTTATATATGGTTTCCTTTTTGTCCTTCAAGATCCTAACCTTGGACTTTAGGCATGATCCACCTAATTACACTGAGAAAGAGGCTTATAGGGTCACACTCTATATGTGTTCCAAGTATCTCAGTTAAATGACCACTTAACATGTTGAATAAATATTATTCCCGATTTTGGTTTAATAATTATTCAAGGATGTTTGATCGCATTTATTTCAACACTATTTATTTGAGAGAATATCATGTGGGACAAATAATATATTTATTATCGAGTAATGTAGTGATATTTATTTGAGAAATAAATATTCATTATTCAGGGTCTAATATATTTGGTGGTGGAAATAAAGAAAATGGAAAAACAAAAGTACATGTCGTGTATGTTAATATATACACACCGTGTAGTTTTTCTAGGGATTTTGGGAGAAATAATATTTGGTGTAATTATTTGGGCGCTTGTCCAGTAATAATAATAGATAACTATTATTATTATATATGGAGTTTTACTAAGAACTAAATGAAATGAATAAATAATTTTGGGTAATTAATTTGTTTTATTATTCTAAGTAATAAAAATCCCTATTATATTATTCTCATGAGACCTATCCATTTGGGGAGTATGCAAAATGGATTTAGAAAAAAAATATCAACCCAAGAGAGAAATTCTTCTTCTTATAAGAACTCTCTCAAGTTACGAGAGAGATTCTCTGCCAATGGATCAAGGATAAAACTTTAGAAGAGGATCTCAAGGGGATCAAAGGTTTAAATCACATGTGAAGGCTCTTCCACACCAGCACCTGGAGACCCCTTCAGTGATATCAAGAGATACATAATACATGTGTAGATCACCGCTAGTGGAAGCCAACACTTGGCTTCAACGATGCAATGATGGATCACATCAGATCGTGACCAAAAAAATCAACAAAGAGAGATTTCAATCAAATTAATTCTTGTCTTTTAATTAAATTAATTATAACCAACAAATAATGATCACCTATATGGTTTCGAGACTCCCCTTTTCCTTTAATTCTTCGTTCCATTCTTAAGATACAGCATTTTATAATATTTACAGATCTTAGATTAATCATTGTTCATGGAAAAAATTTAGTTGGGTAGACCCACCAATGCGCTTCCACTACACCCAGAACCAAGAGTAGGGTGCAGTTCCACCATTATAGGATTCGGTACTTCTCTATCATTTCTGGTTGTGTGTCCTTCATATGCATTGTTCTAAAACAGTCAATACTCCCACACCATTCTAGGGAGTGGGTCCTCTAGCCTGGGGTCGGTAGTCCCCTGACATAGTACTCTATTGGTCCCCCATATCAAATGAACTAATCGAGTCGGTACTCCCTTATCATACTACGATGAGGTTCCTCTAGTCACTGAGTTGTACTCACCTACCGGGTAGGTCGTCAGTCCTCAATTACATAGTTTTACTCCCTCATCTCCAAGTAGTAGCGGGGAGTAGGTCCTCCATTGGAGTGGGTGCCCCATCAACTGTCAGACATAGATACGAAGAGTGGTCCCATAAACTTGAATTAAACATTACCTAGAAAGGATCTAGTGATCTCTTGATGGACTACGGTGTGGGCCGCTCATTATATGAGAAACATAGGATTCATGAGATGGTTAGGAGAAGGGTTCCCTCATTTGTGTATAGTGGTGAGGGTAGGCCTCTCCACTTCGGTTTCTATAGTCATGTGTTTGTACTATGACAACAATGACTGAACATCTGGTGCAGCACACTAAAGCTGGACCTAGTAGGAAGTTCCCAAGGGAGGAAGTTCTCTCAAATGTAACATTAGGAATGGTAGATTTGATCCTGATGGATTTTACCTCTCAGATGGGTAAAATCTTATATGGCTAATCTCGTGGAGCGTGTTTATCCTATTTTTTTATATTGCCTTTAGAACCAATGATGATAATCATGTTGTTGTCTATGATGTTGGAACCATATGATTCTTAGTGTTATAAACGATTATATCTGGATGTTCTTGATATATGTATGAGAATATACCTATGTAGAGATGATTGTGAATTTCTTTGTGGTTTTTCCCTTGTGTTTACCATTATGGTTTTGGGGTGTCCTACTGAGTATTTTTTTAATCACCCTGGCACAGGAATTTCCCGCATGAGTTGTGTCTTATGAAGAATTTTGATGCTTTTACGGAGTCCAGGGAGCTCTAGGACCAGGTAGTGCTTAGTTAGATCAGATAGACAAGGCGTACTCCTACAAATTCAAGCAGCTTCCCTTCAGGTAGGGTTGTAAGCAGACGAGCTTCAGAGACTATAAGGAAAAGTGAAAGATGAATGATGATATCATATAGATGGTGTCAGATGAGAGCATCATGTAGATGATGGATCAGATGTTCAGATTATATGATATGCTAAGTGGTAGTTAACCAACAGTAGTGAAGAACCCTTAGTTTTGTTATTAAATTTGTGATTTTTGCACTACCAATATTCTTCTAACACACTAAATCAATAGAAACAACAGCATAAATGACAAAAATACAGAATATAAATGATCTATTCTATAACATTTTCAGTCTAATTCTTTTGGAAACATAGAAAAAAAATAAATAGTTCATAAGATTCTCTCATTAAGTTATTCTTTACTAAAAAATAAAAATCATTTCTAAAACCATACTTCATTTCCTAAGGATATAAAACATAATAAAGGGTGATCGTATATTCTCAATAAATGTAAATAAGGGAGATATCAATGATCATAAAAGGATATCATTAGTATTAGGAATTCACCTTCATCCTATTTGCGTACAATATTCCATCAGGTATGTTACCCATTCATTTCTAAACACATCTATATCATCTTGTGAATATGGGTTTTGGTGACAGTATTGGTGGTATTGAAAAGATAAAATATACAAAGTATTAATTAATATTTTAAAGGAACATGATTTTTTTTTGAAAATAACTCTTTAGGGATACAATTTGGTTGATGAAATACGATCTCTTTCATAAAATTACAAAGAGAATAACCATAGTCCTTTCCATTTTTTTATTTTCTAAACTTTAGAGACACAGATAAAAAAAATAATTTGTTTTGATATGTGTTTTGATAGTGGAATATTATTATATATACCAGGATACTTGTCTAGTTGTAGATATTGTGGGCATTCTTGTCGTTAGGCCCCAAATTTATTCCATGAAGTAGAAGATATTGATTCATAGCCCTTTTATAACAGAATACTCATTAAAAGAAAATATAAATTATATAACTAGATGTTTAGTTCTAAAATTTTGGTTCTAATGTATTAAAAATTGACAAACGCCATCATGCGTGGTCAGTTTGTTGGATATCCATGCATTGAATCGAGAAAATAATTCTTTGGAGTATCCAAATTAACCACAATGACCATCCAATGTTGCTTAAAAACAAAAAAAGTAATAATTAATGAAATAAATAAAAAGATAGTTGATATGACTAAATTGTAGATTTTTCCCCTGTATCATTGGTATTAAAATGATTCTTTCATCCATAATTTTTCTTTCTAATTATTTCAGTATGGATGACATTATTTCACCCTCTTTATCAGAATTTATTTCTTCTTTTGAAGAGGTGATGTGAGGACTAATGAGTATCCATTTTTGTTCGCAGGGAAATCCTTTCAATAGATTTTCATATATATGCCTATGAAAAATATGAAATTTATTTTGTCATAATTATCATAGTATATCTTCTTTTGTAAAATCAAATCAAGAAAACATACATCATGTATACATTTACATTTAAGGTGTCTAGCCATTCATATTTGAGAATTTCATTTACATTTTCAGCACTAATTTAATCTGATTATTCCTCTCCATACATATTTGTTTTTAAATCAATTGTGTGAGTATTGTTACCTATCAAATTTATATCCACATGATCCTGTAATGATATTAAATGTGGATATAGAACAGGCGGGGTGAGGGTGCTCTCATTATATCATTTCAATTCATTGGTTGATCCTTGAGATTGTTTGGAGCCGATATTTCATTGAATCCCCTAATCTTTATCATAATATAATAACATTCCTCAGTTTAGACCATTTTCATTAAATGTTAAATGATGAGCATGAAAAATAAACTGGAAATGAATACCTCTTTGTCCACATGTTTTTTACAACAATTGATGGCCATGCGATGAATGTTCATATATCTTGTCCAACCATATGAATTTCGTCATCATCATTTGGAATAGGTAGATCCGCACTCAACTCATGAGCTATGTTAATCAACACTCTAACAAGATATGTTGAAATTGGTCTGTTGTGTAGCATCTAATTCTTCATATTGAACATCGTATCCCTTGATACAAGGCGATGGGCGAGAGTTGATAGATATAAATCATAGTCATTTTCACCCTGTATAATATATGTACTGGAAAGGTATCAATGTCCATGTGATTCAAATTTCATAGAAAAAATTATTATAACATTGATTACCTCAGCTGATTCAGGTTTTTTATGGGAATGGCTCACCTCAAAACTAGTGGGGGTGGGGCGGGATCTTCACACATGGTTCGTTCTTGAGTTGATTCTTCTCTTTTACTCCCCCACCAATCATGCTATTAGCTCTCCCTGGTATTTTAATTCTTCTTGAAAAATATCTAATACTTCTCTAATCTTTTTCATTTCCTCATTTTGATCCTCTGCTTGTTTTTCTATCAAAACATATGTTCATGGTGTCACCCAAAACCTCACACCTCTGATGGGACCATACTATTCAGGCTGCTTCAAGGACTCTTAAAGTATGACTGCATTAGGTGTGGGTGTTGTTGATTCCTGCGACTATGGCAGATATAAAATATAGTAAAATAATAAATCATTTTTATGTAATAGAGATTTAAATAAAAACAAATTTATATTCTGGAATACTTAAACATTTTTCCAAAATTTTTATGTGTTTTCATCTATCAGTATCCCCTCTTTATTTACACGAGCCTTATTCCATAGCACATGGAATGGGATATAAGTGTAATTATATTTCAATTCATTAATCTACATATAAATAGAGGAACATGGTTATAGTGTCTTTTTATGTCACATAAAAATATTATGGTAGATTTAAAATACGTACCAATTTTTTCTCAAGTGAAGTGTACCACATCCTTTCTTTACTGTAGGGGTACACTAGTTTTGTTAATTATTCCATATTTTCATCACTCGATTTCTGTTTCATAAATAAAAAAACTTTCAATTAAAGTGACGAATAATAGAAATGTCAAAAAATGTATTACTAGAAACAGTGTACCTGAAAATTCTTTTCACCATCACAATTGTTAAATGCATCCCACGCTCCCTGGGATATCAAGTGTGCATAAATAGGAGGTGGGTGTGGCTTGATTTTCCCTTCAGCATATTTAAGATGATATTTCACTAAAATTGTGCAGAAGCCTCAATGAATCCTTCTTGCAAATCTTAACACATATTCCTTGTGTGAGGAATCTACTATAAATGAACTCTATAATGGATGATGTAGGGTAAGTCATTGTTTTATTATTTTACTTTATTTTAAATAATTAATGAAATTATATCATAATGTTAGTGTAATATCTTCCCACAATAATGTATTAAGCCTATTGAAAACATGGTGCCATGAATGTACATCAATCGGCATGCATTTATGAGAGAAGATTCCAATGTAGCTACTAAAGATTGATTTCTTGGGGTTAACATGATGGCCCACTTATTCCATCCCACCTCAAATTGGATGCATTTTGATTTTTCCTTATGGATTTTTCCTAACACTATAAAATTACGGTCCACTTATTTTTTTTACACTACCAGGCTTTCATTTCCTACCATTTCCTCAGTTTCAACATCATCATTATGTTCCTCTGGAGTGCTAGTATCGGCTTTGGGACCAGGAGAAATAGGTTGAGAAGCTTATTGTACCTCATCAATGGGACCAAAAACAACAGTTTGAGAAACATATTGTACCTCTACACTAGGACCCGTGACACCAGGTTGAGAGATCCCTTGTGCATTGGGATTGAGCGCATAAGCAGGTTCCAATGTCATTATCTGTATAAGTGGTTTAACATTTAATTTAGATTACATAAGAGCAGCAGAAAAAAAAAATAACATAAGGTAACACAATGTATATTACAATAAAAAATAACATGATTATTGAACTCTCTTTTTTTAAATGTTGATGAGATTTGAATCCTCAATAAACTATATAAATCCCTTTATTGTGGTCTCCTATGACATACAAAATGTCATATACATTGGGACTACTATGAAATGATTGTGATTTCCCCATGAAAGGGTCATCCCCCATTTAAGTTTCATCTAACCCTTTAGTTTTATTGGTTGATAATAGAAAAATTGACCAGTTTCATTTTACGGGATCTAGAACATAGAATACTTGTAATTCATGTGATTCCATTATAAACAGTCTGTCTTTCTCACCATCCTTACTAAAATCAACATTTGTGAATCACAATTCATCTATGTTAGCATCACTCCTGTTCTCAACCCACTTCTGTTGAAAAAATCGTCACTTGGAATTTTGTATTATCTAACTCCCGTATTTGTTTAATGATGCTGAGGTTTGACATATTCACATAAATTGGATTTTTTTTCCTTAGCACCAGAAACATGCATAACTTCAACCATAAGTGTAACCAAACTATTCTATATGGTATTGTCTTCATCATGTTCATTAGTACAGAATGTATAACGATTAACTACATAATCACTGTAAGATAATACATAAAAAATTGGTCCTATATCTTGCCATCAAAGTCGTTCTAAAGTTGAGTCTATAGTTTTATCTCCCATCATAAAAATATAATCCCAAAACTATCCTATAAACTATCTATTATGGGTATTTGATCACCATTATTCATCCCTATATGGATTAAAATTCCTAAGAATTTCTTTGTGGGTTTGAACATATGGGTCAACGTCAAAACTGTTATGCAAAACGTAATGGTGGGCCTGATACCAATCTGTAATATTGATTGTGTAAACCTATCTTATAAAAATTCCTTCACCCTCAAGCCATCCAGTTTGACGAGATTTTGGTGGGATAATTCTTTCCACACCAAATAGGTATTTAGTACATAATTCAACAGCTTCCCTAACAATATATTTCTCTTCAATAAAACCCTCTGGTCAACTTCTACTTTTGACAAACCCTTTAAAAATCTTCAAATACTGTTAAATGGGTTACATCCATATATAATTTATTGGACCACATAGTTGAATCTCTCTCACCATGTGAACCCTCAAATGATCCACCATATCAATAAATTCTGAAGGGAAAAACATTTATGATTCACATAATGTGACAAAAATTTCACATTCCATAGTTCGAAATTTCACTAAGTTTATAATTTTGCTAAATATATCTTTGAATAATAAGTAGATATTCGTTAATGTTTGGTAGAAATGCTTGGAAAAAAAAGAAATGTAAATATATAGTAATTAGATCTTGCATCAAAACATGGAAGTCATCTGATTTCAGTCCATTTAACTTTAAATATTTCATTGACATGATATTATTTATATTTTATCAATACCCATTTAGAACCTTTACATCATTCAAGAAGATTAAAAACTAATATATCTCTTATACAGAAGGAATGTAAGCAACAGTAGGAAAAAAATTTGTTTTTCACCCTTCACTAGTACCAACTCTTCTTTTATTTCCATATCAAACATGTACAACCTAGCTTTAATTCCATACTTTGTTTCGTCGGGTGCATTTAACAATGTGCTGATGACACTATCACATACATTTTTTTCAACATGCAAATCCTCAAAAAAATATTTGGCGTACAGAAAATTCTTGTATGGTAATAGAAAAAAAAGTAAATTTATTTCAAACCAGTTTTCATAAGGTTTTTCAAAAATGGTTTACCAAATGTAGTGTCCACATTTTTTACTTTCTAAAACAATTGATCTCCTATTAGTGGATACGGTGTTGTATGTTTTTTGAACTTCCATTGAATTATTTCAACAGAGATCGGTACTTATGTTCTCGGGGTAGAAATCAATGATGTCCTAGAAACACAGTTTTCAATTTAGGTTTCAACCTAATTGATTGTGTACCTTGTTCGAAAAAAAAAGACAACCTTGAGTTCCTTTAATTTTATATCCTGAAAAATTTACATAAATAAGAAATTCATTTATCGTCCTGTAAAACATGGATCTCAATGTGAAATCATCATTTTTGTAAGCATAATACAATACAACACCTGATTCAAACAATAATTTCAAATCCACGATCAATAGAGACAAATAAACATCAATATCATTACACAATTGTTTTGGCCCTACTATAATCATAGATAACAAGAGGTATTTTTATTTCATGCCTAACCACAGTGGTAAGTTATGATTTAGCAAAAAAATTGGCCATGTACTCTGAGTGCTGCTTTAAAAACCAAAAGGATTCACTCTATCTGTAGATAATGCAGGACGAAGGATTCTCAAATCATTTCCAAATTCAGGATATTCATGATAAATTCTATTCCACTGAGGAGAGCCATTTAGGTAATGTATTTTCCTATATTTAAATATATTATTTTCATGTCATGTCAATTTTCATGCAGTATCCTAAATTCCATATAGGTACCTAAACCTTGGAATGATTGGAAAGTACCATACATCTTTCCTATGACTGGATTCATCTTTCTTGTATCAAGAAGCACCACACTTTGGGCATTCATTAATTGATTTTTTGTCCTTGTGAAATAGTATAAAATCATTCATGAAGACGTGTATTCCTTAAAAGTTCATACCCACCGAGTGTAACAATCATTTGGAATCGTATGTTTAGATCAAGATATCATTATCTTTTGGGATCATGTCATTCAGAAGAGTAAGTAGTTCTGTAAAACTAGAATCACTCCACCTCTTGCCTTATTTCAAATTATATAGCTTTAGTATAGGTGTCAATACAAAATATTTAGTGCTACTAGTATACAATTTCATCTTTGCACAACTATTGAACTTCTCAAACAATTTTGGACAATCACGAAGTTCATCTTCAATTGTCCTTGTCATTTCCTCATTATGATCTTTGTCATCATTCACATATGTAGTCACATCCTCTATACGGTCATCTTCATTGTTCCCACATGTAATAATTTCAGATGGTCCCTAAAAAAAGTTCCATCCCATCCACTACCTACATTTGTTTTTTCCCCATGTTTATTCCATCATGTATAACTGATATATATTCTGTGATAGATCAAGTGTTCTTCCAACTCCTCCAAACTGATTTTTCTTGAATAACAACAGCATAAACACAGACCAAGTATTTTAGAAGGGTATTATGCATGTTATTTTGCAAACATGAAAAACTATTTCACACCATCTTCAAACTCTTTTGTCAACCTATTGGAATTCATCTATTATTATTCATATTCATCATATTTGATTCAGTAAAATTAGTATTTTACAAAATAATTACACAGAAGATGTTCAACTAGGGTCATAATCAAACTATAATCAATGAAACTATCTATGGTAAACAATTTCCTTACCTCTCCAAGCATTAGTCAGGACCAATGTAAATCGTACCCATCTTACCAACCACATGACCTATTGAATTATCCATGAGAATCCCTTTTAATATAATGTTTTAGTATCCCACATGTTATCTATATGCATTGTTGTAAAAAAAATTTTAGTGTTTCTATAGAAACATAATGTCTCAAGTCATGAAAAATATTACTAAACTAATATATGGTATGATTTTCCATAGGGTGATTGTGGATGGAAGGATTCGTTACTTTTGTTATTATGGTTATTTGACTAGGGTGTCCATAAAGTGTCCCATAGAGTCCTCTAGTGAAGTGGTTTTCTAAGATTCAATAGAATTTCACTAGTAAAAAAGTGGTGGTTACATTGAAATGGGTAAGTTTTGGATTGATATTTAATGGTGTAGGAACTACAACATGGAAAAAATGGCATACCAATCATTCCAAAAACTACAAAACCATAAAAACACACAATCGTGCTCATAATCACAACACCATAAAAACCAAACAAATACAATTTCATATCTTACAAATCATCCCTTATTCAATTCCTCTTGGTAATTCTAGGGTTATCATAGATGTTTTATCTTACTGGGCATTCATTATTTATCTAAGTATATGTAAATTACCAATTTATATATCTAAATGTTCAACAGGAACCAACCCATATGCAATTCATTTAGTGCACAAACAATGATCACCAATGGCCATGATTTTTAGTGGGTTGTTTAGCCTATACCATTCACAACATAACCATCAATATCAAACAGAAATAACATGCGAACAAGAGGAACCCAATGAGTAAGAGGAGAAAACTCACCATGAATATGTCGTTATGCTTGCGGAGAATGTGCATTCATGGTGGAGGAGAGGCCCACAATAGAGGATATTTCCAACTGAAAAGAAACAAATTGTGAATGCATATGTTATACTTATCCCAAATATATTCAATGAGATTTAGGAATGGGACATGTCTATATAAACAGATTTATTAGTCAATTGTGGGATTTTATTTTCCATCTGTGATATCTTCTTCCTGTTTGTTTAATTTTTGTGCATCTGCTATTTTCATAGATGCTCAACTTAAGAATGGGACATGTCTAGTTTTTAGGAGAAAGATCATTTTTAATTTACTCTAATTTAGGGGTAAAATATTCCACATTAATTGAAAAAAAAAATCAGGGGATCATTCCTATCCCATAGGGATCATGAACACCCCTTGGGTTAGTGGTAATTTAGGTTAGTTGTTGGTTATGATACCAGCTTGGGATGTATCATTACATTTCTAAGTGTAACTTACCCATGTCCATTTAAATATAGGATTTGAGGGGGGGGGGGGAGGCAGACACAAATATATTTCCAACTCCACTGGAGTTCCTATAGGGATGGGTCCTGATAGTATCATATATAATAAATCTTTTATAGATTAGACATTAGAGTAGTCACTACTATGTATTTCCTCATTTTGATGGTAGTAATGTTTGTTGAACATAGTGTATGAAGTAGACATCAGAAACTAATAGTAAATATCATTAAAACCTCATTTAATCTTAATAGGTTTGGTTTCATTCAACATATAGTTACAAGTGATGTGGAATGTATAAATAATAAGCTTGGGGTGATGAATGATGTGGATATATTGATGGAAATAATTATGTGGAGGTGTGTTTAAATATTTATTGTATATTTTTCATTAGAATGATGTTGTTTTAAGTAATTATATTTAGGATGGTTGTGTTATTCCATCATGAGGTTCAATAAGAAGAGGTTCCTCAAGCATCCAAGCATCAAATGGACTTAATCAGAAATGACTAAAATATAAGGGAAAACAAGACATGCATTACAACACAACACATAGGCAATATGGGAAAACAAGAATCACAACACAACACATAGGCCCATTCCACAATGGATCCCAAATGAAAAAGAACTAAGACACAATGGAGTTGACCACACCATAATGGTCCCAAGTAAAAACACATCTAGAATCCATATTCATGGTCAATAATTAGATTATATAATCTAGTATAAAGGGACTTCGATTCAATGGTCATCACTACACCATAACCTCTAAGCCCTCACACCCTCTACAATGAAATGATACCAAAATTGGTATAATTGTGTGAAATCCACATTACAATAATTCACACCCCAACCAAAACTCCATGACACAAATATTACAAAACTACTAGAACAATAAAAACTATCTTCCACACTGTAGTTCCCTACCCATGCCACAAGCAAAACCTACATGATGTAGAATATTCAGCATGTCATGGAATCTAGTTCCATTTGAAAAATGAGTTCAACTTGCCTCTTTCACCTTTGAAACCAACCCTAGGTTATTCTTTAAAATACAAGGGTGTCACGTGGATATGCACTAGATAGACCACACATTTGAAGGAGAGTGAAACACTTCAACATCTATCTTTCACCATACCATGGAATCAATAAAAAAATCCTTTCCTTTTACACACTTAGAGGCATAACCCAAACATATGTATTTTTTCAATGACAAGGCACAACCTATGATCTGACTTTTGGTTAGGTTAGCATAAACAAGTCACA